>ML783487.1:508516-542302 GCA_009831015.1 Picea engelmannii | reverse complement strand
CCTTGTTGTTGATACAATGAAACCTAACAAATGTCCTGAGTTTACACAAAAGCTGCACTTGTTTGGATTCAAGCGAATCCGGAAGTAGTGACAACGTTCGAAGATAAGTCTAACGTGTGTGGGATGATCTGTTCTCTTGTGATATCGTGATGCTAAATCATCTAGATAGGCCTCGACTATATGCTTGAGGTCATGGAAAGAAAAATACATGGCTCGCTGAAAGGTTGCTCCAGCATTTTTAAGACCAAAAGGAATTTTACGATATGCGAATGTACCCTAAGGATAAATGAATGTCGATTTGTGGTGGTCTTCGGGTTTGATTTGTATTTGATTATATCCCAAAAAACCATCCATGAAAGAAAAGGCTTCACAACCAGCACATTCATCAATGATCTGGTCGATGAAGGGTGTTGGAAAATTATCTTTGGGACATGTCTTGTTCAAATCATGGAAATCAGTACATACACGAATCATGCCTTGTTTTTAATTGACCAACACAGGATTTGACACCCATTGAGTCAAATGGATAGGATAGATAAAACCATCCTTTAGCAATTTCTCAACCTCAACCTTGATGGTTGTTGCTTTCTTAGGATTAACTGGATGAAGCTTCTGCCTAACAGGCTTGGCATCAAGATACATTGTGATCTCATGTTCAACTATTTTTGGATCAATACCTATCATTTCCTCATAAGACCAGGCAAAAATGTCACAGAATTCTTTGAAAAGATCTGTGTATATTTGAATCTCTTCGAGGGAGAAATCCGCTTCGACGAAGATGTTTTCCAAGATGCCAGGGTTTTGGGAGATGTTGATTGGTATAGTTTTAGGGATAGTTGCGATATTTCCCTCAACATAAATTTTGTGTGTAGCTAAGAGATTAATAGGGCACGATTGATCTCCCATCATGGTTACGGTGAATTCTCCTGCTTTGATTCAGCTTAACTCTGGGAGAAAATATGATCTGTGTTGAAGATATTCCCAAGGTTTGTCTAGACTAGTCATTGCTTCGATTACTGCTTTGTCAGAAGGCAATACTAAGTCTAATGAATCGGTGTTAGCGAGGGAACCTTGAGCCCAAATAAGCTCTAGAAGTGGATCTAACTCTTGTGCATGAGTCAGATTAGTGTTAGCTAAAGCTTGCTGGACTAAAGAGTATGCTACTTCAGCTGCAAACAAGGGCATGGACATGCCCGGGTGCCCTGTTTATCCATTTTGGTCGATGGGGAAGGAAGTATCTAGGGATGCTCGAAGTAAGTTGTGCGGAACGAAAAAACTTGAAAAATCTCAACCTTATGGTGATTGGATATAAATTTGATATCGTCGTGAGGGGGTGGGTAATAGAAGGTACCCATCAAGGATGGGCACAAACCAATGCCTACGTTGACAACACCTAGTTGAGGATTATCAATCATCGGGACAGTGGACACCCCGAAAGTAGGGTCAGGTCTAGAGAAAGACAATTGATCGATGGTCACTATCCGGCCCTCGTGTGGAAACAACAAGACCTGGAAAAATGTAGCAACCACAGCTTGCATAGCATAGGTCCAACTCCTTCCTAACAAGAGGTTGTAGTCGAGGGGAGCATTGACTACCTCAACTTCAACACACACAGTGTTCCCTCCTAATTGCATGGGGAAAGAAGGAACGATGCCATGTGGTCGGAACGAATGACCATCAAAAGTGGTGAGGAGAGTAGGTGACAGAGACAAAACCGGCCGGCCAATGGCCTTCCAACATGCCAATGACATAACTATAAATTCTAACCTTTTACAATATCTACTACAAACTGATATTCAGAAAAGAACAGAAAAGATACAATAGCAAATGCAAACATTACACAGATATTTTTCACCTGGAAACCCAAATCGGGAAAACCAGCATATATTATATTGATACACATTGTGCTACATTGTTTACAATACAATATACATATAGGAGCCAGCGGCATCCAAAACCCTAACCCAATGACCTGGATTAGTCCAAAACCCTAATTCCTTAACCAAAAATAGAAAACCATCGAAAAAAACCATGTGCTAAAAACCACCTAATATCATGTGGTCCCGGAAATATGTCATCCCGGAAATATGTCAGCTTGGCGAAAATATGTTGGCCCGAAACCGGCGAAAATATGTTGGCTCGAAAAAAAAATTTCGGGGGCGCTGCCCCCCTGCACCCCCCCTCTAACCCCCTTGCGCACCCAGCGTAGGTGCTCAGACACTACTACTCATGCAAAGAATATAACACATACCCAACAATAACGCATGTCGAGGCACCCTCATCAACCACCGTGTGAAAGATATTCTGAGTAAAAGTTTTCGTGGGATAAGCCACTACTATCTAAAACGCTACGTGGTAAGGCAAACGAGGTTTTAAGCCTATTATATCCAACATGATGGTACCCGGATTACAAGTCTCAGTAGAGCCTAAATTGGTTAACAATGCTTTCCTTTGAGAAGGGCAGCTTTGGAGGACCTCCAAAGTAGACATCGCACAAGGGGTTTGTGATAAATCCTCCACCACAGAGTAGTTCTGGGCAGCCCTTGCATTTGGGTTATGAGAAGATTTTTTAAATGCACCTTTGGGAATGTGTGTCATTGTTTCTCCCAATGTCTTCTCAATATGTAGAGGAAGATATGAGAGGTTATATTATTTACCCTTCTTAGAAGTGCTTGGTTTACTATAGTCATGTGCTCTAGTCGATATAAAAAAATCACCCCTCACCATGTATACGTTCGTGGATGCGGGGTTGTTTGGAAGTGGATAGGGTTCTTGGCTGCCCCCTTCTTTGCTTGCAGAGGCTTGAGTTAGATTTTTCCCATGTTGAAATGGATTAGTCAACACCGTCTACAGTTGTTGCATGACAAATTTTTGGGCCTCTGCAAGGCAAGCACATAGATGGGTCGGGTGGTCTTCCGTGCACAAGTTGCAAGTATACATCACCTTCTTTTTTTCAGTGTTGTCCCTGCCAACATTATCAATGGGTTTTTTTATCTCCCTTACCCTTATTTTGTTGTTTTTTATTTCCTTCAGGCTGTTGGGTGGCATTTGGGTTAGTCGATTGCACTGTGTATACGTCCGACGTTTTGGTAGGGGGAGAAACCAAAGTAATAGTTTGGTTGGCTGCTGTGTGTTGTATAGATAACTACTGCAACTGTTTTTTCAATTTCTCAGTGGGATTTGTTTGTGTTGAACCAACAATACCATTGGCATGTGGTCCAGCTCTTTTTCTAGTTTTATCAAGGATTGAATGTGGTGCATCTGGCAAGATGTTGTATAACAAATCGGACTGAGAATACATGAGCTCAAATTGTTGAGCCCTTATGATGGCATCTTCTTCAGAGAATACTCCTAACATCACGACATATTTGGATAACTGCAGGACCAAAGACCTAAGGAACCACTCAAGCAAGAATGCTAGTGGGACTGGTACCTTGATTAAACTCTTTCAGCATCTCCATTCTCGGATGTGATCAGAGATATGGTCTATTGTTGTCTGCTCAAAATTGGAGAGCATCTCTGTGCCAGCGTCATATCTCACAAGTAAGTGGAAATGGTTCAGGAAAGCCATTGCCATTTCACCAAAGGACGATTATCTTGAGCGATCGAGCTCAATGTACCATTTCATGGCACTCCCAATGAGAGTACGTTGAAACAATCGCAGCTGTATGAAGTCATCTTTCAATGAGTTAGATGAGCACCAAAGATGAAAGGTAGTCACATGATCTCCTGGATCTTTGTTAGGCTTGGCTTCGAACTTTTCTATGTCTGAAGACAACTTCATAAACATAGGAGGCCAACGCGGATCATGACAAATAGGGTCATTCAACAACCTTCTCAAATCTAGCAAGTGTAAAGTTGCCAGGAACGGTAGTTTGGGTTGTTGTTGATAACCTGGGAAAAAGGGGCCTAGGGTTTGACTGGCACCAGGTTGCCAGGAAAAGTTTGGTTGTTGGCCTAGATTTTGGTAGAAACCATGTCCCTAGCCAGTGTATGGATTTTGATTTCCAAACTAGGACATAAATGGTTGGGCATGCATTATATTCGAAGTACTCTAGGAAGGATTTCCCCATGGTGCTCCCGTGGGGATGAGAATAGTAGTTTGTCCAGGGTTCCATTGATTATGGAAAGAATTACCCCAGATCGGCATACCGGACGAAGGAATGGATCCCTGCCAAGAATTCCAAGGCCCTGATGTGGAAGCAGTTCCTAGGTTTGCCCCCTGTGCAGGAATAGTACCCTGCATAGGAGTAGATTATCCAAAAATGGGGTTGCCCCCAGTTGAGAAAGCGACTGATGAGGAGGTGTTGTTACCAAACATTTCGTTCAAAGAAAATGGTGTCGAACCTACCATCGTACTATGCGAAGGTGGTCCTTGACTCCCTGCTCCAAATAAACTGTTGTGTGTAGGTTGTCCGGCAAATGGCTGATGCGAGCCGCCCAGTGAAGGGGACGAAGGAGGGATATGACCTCCTCCGTAAGGGAAAGCATTAAAAGGAGTAGGAGTGCCCCTCATGTGACCTTGAAAAGGAGCGCTAGAGATCCCTGCCCCCAGACCTAAAGTATGTAAAGTGGAGTAGGAAAGTATAGGACTTGTACCCAAACTAGGCATCCCATATGAGAACAGAGGGCCTGTCGCACTTGGTGTGAAAGGGGTTATGGCCGCCGCCAAAGATGGGATCAGACCACTGTGTGATGTAGAAGTGGTCGAGACCATGGTGTCTTATACCGATGATGGTGGGTTAGGAGGTGAAAACTCTCTTGTGGTGACAACCGTAGTGGGAATTGAAGAATTCCTAGAAGGAGTAACAACATTTGTTTCCACTGTTGTGTGCAACACTATCTAGCACTCTTAAAATTGAATTGGAATGATGAAAGGTGCCAAGAAATCAGTGGTTGGGGTTTCAACCGAGCCAAGAGTAGTTTCTTCAAGGTCCAAAATGGTCGATTCCTCTGAGGGTTGGTTAGGCACAATGGCTTGTAACCTGGTTTCTTCAAAAGACCCTTGTTGGTCTAGATTTTGCCTTAATGGTGGCGAGGGTGGCTCCAGTGTAACCGGCAGTAGGCCAAGAAGCCTTTGTGACTGTCAGAGATTGAGATCCTCCACTGTGTGAGAAGATACAAGAAACTCTAAGGTAGTCTAAACGTTCAAAAGTAACACACACTTAAAAAGAAGTCCCTAGAAGATAAGACAGACAAACACTAAATTAATTGGAAGAACAGTTACAACAATCAACACTAGAGAAACTTACCGGTGTAAGTGCAACTCAAACATGGAAGCACCCTCCGGGTATAATCTGCAAAGCATGGCCCAATGTATGTCCTAGGTACCATGGTATACCCCCGCAGTCACCCATGTAAGTCCCTGAAAACATGGGCAACTAGGTTGCCAGCGCGCGAACAGTCACTAGGCGGGTAGAGTCGAAAGTTGGGTAGACCACAATGAGCAGGGTATAAATCCTGAAACCTGTCAAGGGTATCTAGAGAAAATGGTCCAGAAGACAACTGAGGACCTTGAATGGATTCGAGACCGACAAAGCCCCATGGAAAATGCAAACGACAGAATCCCAAGACAAGCCCTCTATATGTGCTCTCCACTACAGTTGGTCCAACTTTGGAGGGGTTATCTCCACTACCTTTCCACACATGACCTCGTGTTTATCCCCTGTGTTAGAGGGGGGTCCCGAATAACTTCCACGATACTAGACTTAAAAACTCCCTAACTTAGACTCAAATGTTTGATTTGAAATGGCCTTGAAGAGTTTCCTCTCCAACCTAATCCAAGGCCCTAAATCCTGAACTAGTTGGTTAACCCTACAAACATGAATGTCTAATAAATTTTATATTTTAGCGTTAATTTTATGGCTTTGTCTTATGTCAAGGGGTATGGAAGTGAAACCGATGATGTGTAACAGGCAAAAGAAAAAATGAGTAAAAAGATGGAAACAAAAAATTTTCTTAATGCAAAATTTCAACAACTTTTCAAAAAAAAAATTGTTTTTAACTTTTCTAAGATTTTGGACATCAAACTCAAAAGAAATTTCACTTGACTAAAAGCTACTTATGATCTAAGTAAACTGCAAAAACTTATGAAATAACGACTTTTCCCTGGCTAATAATGCAAAAACACACTTTTCAACCAAACAAGAAAATGAAAAGAGATTTTTTTATTTATTTAAATGCTTGATAAAGAAAAAAGGAAAAATACCAACAAGCAAAAACCAAGAAAAAAAATTCTGGCCTAAATGAAGATTGCAAAGAATCAGGTCAAAAATCACACACTAGCAATTTAAAAAATGACTCTCACACTTGTCTAAAAACCTTAAAAAATTATTTTACTTTTATGACAACTTTTCTTTAAATGAGAAAAAGTGAGCTAAAGGTAAGATTAATCCTAAGCTACTGACTACTAAGACAAAGATTCAAATACCTGAGAGGTATAGTTCTCATCACGGGAAAGGATGATTGCCTTACCCTCAAAATAAATTATTCTACACAAGCATGCTACTGTTAATCCAACAGCCAACATGTGAACGCAAGTTGCATAGAGACAAAGGGCATGTACACATGGGTTGACCTTGTACAAGCCATGTGTACCTCTAAACTCTAAGAAAAAATAAAAATAGATAGACCAAACCAGGAAGAGACCTCTGATATTGATAACCAGAGTCTCCTGAAGGATTGGACACTCTTTTTTAATAGAAAAAGCAAACAATCTAAGAAAAAATTTATAAATCCAAACAATCTGAGATAAGACTGCAAACAAACAAGACTCAGACAGAATTCCAGAAAACCCCCTGAGAATGTGTGATTCTGACAGGGAAGAGGATGACTACCTCAGAAGTTCTCTGAACTCTACATGCTACTGCTACTTCTTCAGCTAGCATTCACACACGGGCTGTAAGAGAGTAGGGCATGGGTACACGTATGAAGACCTTATGCAGGCCACGTGTACCTCTGTGGGTCCTGAAAAAACACAGTCAAGCAAATAACAGAAAAAGATGGAATGGAAAACTAGACTCCCTGCTAGCTCAGACCTTACAGAAACTAAAAGAAAAAATAGGGAAGAAAAACTAGTCTTTTAAACTACCCAAAATCTAAATAAAATTCCAGGAACCCTAGAGAGTCTCCCCAGTATGGTCACCAATTCTATTGTGAGGAAAATCTCCTTATGGACTAGAAAATAGGGTTATAATTTGCATGCAGATATGACCTAGAGAAAATTTACTTTCTACCTTCATCCCCAGACTTAAATCCCATTTCTTTTTAGTAAATGCAATGGCTAGATCAACCTACCTCGTTCCGGGTGTTCGATGTCGATCCCTTGTTGTACTTGATTACTTTCTCACAGTTCTCCTTTCCAATGCTGACCTGCATACAAGACAAGAAACAACTACACATGCATACTACTTATAGAATAACAGGTTAGAAATTCAAACATGTACTTATAAAATTATGAATAACTCATGAATTGGGACGGGAAAAGCACTTTCTTTATTACTTTGAATGAGTCAACTTACAAAAGTTGAGATCGGCCACCGCTCCATGAACCTGATCCTGGGCTCCTCTTCAACTGTCCTCCAACTTCTTTGCTTTGTATCTCCTTTGGCACAAGGAAAGGATAAAGGGTTGGGACAATGGGAATACGCAAATGGGAAAAGTTTCTTTGTTATATTTTTCCTTCTCCAAATGGGACCCCTACCCCTTCTTTTATAGGCTATAAGGAGCTAGGTATTTGGACGAACCCTCGGCCATGCATGGCCGAGAGTTTTAGTTAACTCACCCATAGATTTTGTGTTCCATTGGCAACTTTCCTTTTTTCATGTTTTTGTCGGTTCACACGGGATGTCTTAGGTCAGCCAGCATGTACACGCATGCAGTAATGGAGTAGGGCGCATGGGCCTTTATAAAAGATTATTTTCAAAGAGTTGTTCAGCAGTTCTTTGGAAAAGAAGGGATATGAGATGGCCTGATGCTAGGTAAGCATGTGTGATGCAATTTAGGGTTATAACAGATACTACTTTGCAACACTGTTTAGTTGGGATAGTATTTGGAACTACCTCTGGTATCCTGTAGAGATGACCCCCCAGAGTAGCAATGACACTACGGGGTCAAGACTCATATATAGAATGTTGATTCGACATATATAGTTGGCCCAAGAGAACATCACATACATCCATCAGGGAAACATCACATAATACCTCGTTCTTGAAGGGTTGGATGTCGTATGATAATCAAAACTATTGGCTGACATGAATATCGCTTCTCGGGTGAAGCCACCCGATGTTGTATGGTTGTGCATGTGGTTTTGTCAACAATATAAAATGTTTGACAACCTCTACTGAGATGAGGTTCTTTTGGATTCCACTATCAACAACAAAATGTAGTGCGATCCCCTTCACCCACATCTATGAATGAAAAAGGAACTCCCCCTCTTTAGGATCTATTGGTTCTTTGAGTTGACTTGTTGCATTCATGACAGTAGCAGTGGGGTATGTGTTGATGATCTGTCTTCTCCTGTTATTTTTGGAATCAGATTCTGAATCAGGGTCCAGCTCCTTTTCTTTGATATTGGCCACTAATGATTTTTTTGAGCAAGATTCATCAGTGTTGTGTCAGGGGATTTTGTGGAAATTGAACTGCTTTTCAGTGTCCTTCGTCTTTCCATTACCCTTCTTTTCCTGTGGCTTGGACTAGTTTTCTGAAGGCTGGTTGTTAGGGTCTTCTTTACCATACTTTGGTTGTGGTAGATTTGTAGACCCAAACTCTCATTTGTTATGGTGCCTAAATTTTTGCTCAATTTTGACAACATATCGATAGGCAACTCCCAGTGATGAGATGTCCAAGAAATCCATTTTGGTTTTGATGTATGTATGTAGAACCCCATGGTATTTTAGAACCAGATGTCACTTAGAGTTTTTTATACCCATATTGGTATGCAAGGTATGAAAATTATTTGTGAACTCCGACACTATTTCGACCCTCTCTTGTCGCAGTGTGTTCCATCTCATGTATTGGTCGTCATACTTACCAACAGGGTAATATTGTTCCTTGACCACATCCACAAAAAAATCACAAGTGGGCTCGTCCCCATATAGTCCAGGCTCCTTTTTGGAAATTTTCTCCCAGTAAGTTTCCCGCCAATGTTTGACATGGGGGAGATCCTTAAGGAGTGCAAAGTTGATCTTTTCCCTGTCAGAAAAATTGTGAACAGATAAATACCCTTCTAGTAGATTTAACCATTCTTCTAGGGCATCCACATCCATTTGACCTTCAAATACGAGAATTTCAAAATTAACTTGTAACTTGAAAGGCGAGGCACCTCCAAAGTGGTCTCTTGATGAAGACGTGTCTATTGCTATCAGCAGACGTCGAAGGATGTGGGAAAAATTCTCCATCATTTCGTCCCGCTGTCACGTGAGAACTTGCTCAAGCAATAGATTGATAGAATCTTATGCGCCGTCATTTTTCTTTTCTTCTTCCATGGAGAGTTTCTTGGGTGTGTGAGAGTGATTTTCCTCAAGAGAGACAATCTCAATACCCAACTTGCTATACTTGGACCACGTCGAGGAAATGCACTGAAAAATGATCAAGAGAAACCTGCTCTGATACCACTGATCTATATTATTTTTTAGAACGAAATGAAAGCAGAGATATTAGAATGAAATACACTTAAATATTGCCAGAAACAGAGAAATATAGTAATACATTATTTCTATTAATGAAAGAAATGTACAGAGACTATAAAAATATAGAGTGAAAGACTCGCTAGAATGGTGGTATCTTATCTCTAAGAAGATATGTGACGGCTACTCACATTTGCAAGAAGATGATTGCTAGAATGAGGCTCCAAAGGCCCTTTTAACATAAGGAAAATCCAAAACCCTAACACTGGAAGATGAAAAGCCAAAAAGTATGCGGGCCTCAATGGGGAAAGTTGATACGTCAACTTCCCGGGGGTGTAAATTTTGCATACGATCTCCATTTGGGGCGCTCGATACACCGTTGGAAAGGTCTAACCAAGAAGAACAATTTTCGACTAGCCCAAGCAAGTTCCTTTGATAATAACTTGGGCCCCAAATCCCAAAAAAAAATCGTTTAGGGCCTCGAAACAGCCCCAAAAGTTTGGAACCTGAAAAACTGTCGAAAAACTACCAAAGTGGAAAACTCTGTTACGAACCAATGGAATAGGTGGGTGGCCACTGATATCCATATGGATCAGGAAACTAGTCTCAAACAAGTGTTACAGGTAAAACAATCATAACTTCTTCATAGAGGATCTAAATTCAATGAGACCAAATGCATTGGATAGATTACATTTCATAGTATGTTTTATATGATTTTAAAATCTATATGTCAATTATTTTGCATTTGGCATGCTCTACATTTTCGCTCTCTAGAATAAGCTAGAATTCAACAAGGTATGCAATTTTTTCTATAACCCCTTTTATGAGATGTTCTAAGCAGTGAAACTTGGAGGATTTGTAGAGATAATATTTAATAATATTGGGTACATGTTTCAAACCTTTATTCATTATAGGTACAAAGTTATGCTTGTTGAAAGTTAGGGTTTGTGACTAATCCAAAAACTAGTTCCGTGAGGCTAAGGTAAAGTTTGATGAAGATGCTATTCTCTTGTTGCTAAAGTTGAGGAACATTTGCAAGTCTGTGATCACATACACCAGGTCTATTACAAAGTTACATGTATGTTTATATGCATGTTTTGAGGTTTACATGTTGATGATGTTATGGTGCTTGGTTGAGGAAAGTCTTTGGTATATTGTTGAGGCATTGGCACATGCTTGAGGAACATATTAGGTGCATGATTGGGGCATATGATTGGTATATGATATTGGTTGTTTGGTAATTTGTTGAGTTACACCTTTGATGGTACTTTCTTGATATATCCTATGGTATATGGTGTATGGCATGATTGAGTGATATGATATATGGTTGAAATACATTGTTGGTACATGGTATGGTATAGGTGTTGATGTACATTGTTGATGTACATGGTTGATACATGATATGGTACATGATTGGTACTTGGCATGGTGTTGATGTACATGGTTGATAGTTGAGGCATATGGTATAGGTTATGGTGAATGGTTGATGCATGGTTTGGCACATGTGATGGTGCATGGTTAATGCACCGTTTGGTACAAGTGTTGGTGCATGGTTGATGCGCTTGGTGTGGTACAAGTTGTGGTACATTATTGATGTTTGGTATGGTACATGGTTGAGACACATATCTTGTTACAGTATGTTGATGATCTTGGTACATGCGTGGTAGACGCATGTGATGGTGATGTTGGACATATAGTTGAGAGGTGTCCTTGGTATATGATCCATCTGAGAGGATATGGTTGAGTATCGGTGATAGTACCAAGTTGGACAAGTTGGATACATTGATAGGTTGTCAGGTCACAAGTTGATGTGACAGTGGTAGTGACAGTGGTAGAGACAGTAGAAGTGACAGTGGTAGAGACAGTGGAAGTGATGGTGGTAGTGACTGTGGTATTGAAAGTTGGTCTACACTTATATTTCAGAGCGACAGGATTGGGAAAGGAAATAGGGTTATATCCTCCTTCCGATTGGTGCCATAGGATCAATGAGTTGGAGCTTCCTTTAGGTTGGAGCCTAAGAACTAGGTGTTTGTAGTCACCTTCCGATGGGAGCCAGAGAACCCAGGGGAGTTGTAGCCTCCTTTTGGTTGGAGCCATAGAATTTAGAGAGTTGTATCTTCCTTCAGGTTGGAGCCTGTAAATAGGGGGTTGTAGCCTCCTTCAAGTTGCATTTGGAGAATTGGGAAGTTGGTTCTTCCTATGAATGAATTCTTGATATATATAAGAAAGCATTATGTCGTTTTATCCCATTTGCATTTCCATGTAAATACTAGTGTATTGTGTTCTTGATGTGATGTTGATGTGATGATGCTTATGATTACACACTTATGATATATATATTGAATGCAATCATAGATGATACATTGATGATAAATTGTGGAACATTGTTGATAAATTGAAAGAATGCATATTGTGGTTAAAAGTGGTAAAAGTGCTCATACTGATTCACCCCCCTTCTCAGTATTCCAATAATTGGTATCAGAGCGGGTCCTTCATGAAGTAGTCTAACCATTATAAGGATATCATGGAATACACTGAGAATGGACTACCAATTTTTTATCAAGTGTATGTGATATGGAGCAGAAGGACGAAATTTTTTATAGAAGCACATGAATATGATATTTGGTATTCAATTGTTACAGGATACAATGCTATAAAGAAACCTAAGACTGCAGCTAAGAAGGAATTGAAGAAGAACAAAAAAATAGAAATGGATTTTATCATAGAACCAAATCATCTCTTTACTAACCTCTGTAGCAACAACATAGTTTGATTCCATTGTTGAAAGTGAAACAACCTTTTGCATTTGTGAAATCCAACTTATTGTTGTTTCACCTATAGTAAAAACATACCATGTGGTGCTCCTCCTACTATCTTTATCACCAACCATATCTGAATCAACATATCCTTGTAGAACAATGTTTGAACCTAAAAAACCATAGTGCATGAGTCGCAGTACCTCTCAAATACTCAAGAATCCATTTTACTTCCTCCCAATGTTCTTTATCTGGATTGTTCATATACCTACTCACAACTCCATAGCATACATCAAGCTACCAAATATTGATGAATAACGGACCCTAGACATGTATTTTATCTGATGATGTGTCTTGGGACACATTTCCTTTGTTAATTTTAAATGGATGACCAAAGGTGTAATGTCTGGTTTTGCATTCTACATTATAAACCTCTCCAACACATTCTCTATGTTCTCACTCTGTGACTGTCAATTTGTGATTTTTCCTCTCTCTAGCTATTCTCATACCAAGGATTTTCTTTGTAGCACCCACATCCTTCATCGCAAACGAATTAGCTAATTTATTTTTGAGAACATTTATATCCTACATGTTATACCCTACAACAAGCATGCCATCTACATACAATAGAAAGATAATATAGCTTCCATTTTCTAGCCTCTTAAAATAAACACAATTATCATAATGACATCTACTATAACCTTGTTTTGTCATAAACCTCAAAAACTTCAAATACCACTTATTTGGAGCTTGCTTTAGTCCAGAAAATCTCTTATTCAACTTGCATACCATATTCTCCTTTACTTTGACCTCATACCCCTATGGCTGCTGCATATAAATCTCTTCCTCCAAATCCCCATGGAGAAAAAATATTTTTACATCGAACTATTCAATATGCAAATATTCTACTCCCACAAGACTTAAAATAGTCCTAATCATGATCCATATGGATTCCAATGGCCTCCCACCTATTCCAACTGGTTCATTTTGGAAATTTTCCAATTTGGTAGTTTTTTCCTAGTTTTTGGGTCCCCGACTTCTGGGGCCATTTTGAGGCCCTAAACAACGTTTTTAGGGCTCGCCACAGTCACACTTTATACCAAGATGGATTCCAATGGAAACATGTGCAGTCCTTGGATAGAAATTTCCAATAGGATATCATGTGCCTAAAATGGAGATCATATGCAAACGTTACGACCCTGGAAAGTTGATGTACTAACTTACCCCAATGGGGCCTGCATGACATTTTAGCACTTCATCTCCTAGGGTTAGGTTTTTGGATGTCTAGGGTTTTGGAATTCATGTTTGTTGTAAAAAGGTCTTCAAAGCCTCATTGTAATCATCTTCTTGCGAATGAGAGTAACTGTCACATCTCTTTTCAGAGACAAGTCGCCACCATTCCAGCAAGCTTGTTTTCTGCTGCATTTTACAATTTCATCTTATTTCTTTATTCAATATAAACCAGTTTTGTTGTATCTCTATTATTTTGTGTTAAAAATATTTTAATAATAATATGTATTCATTTCGTTCTTCTCATAAAATATGGATGAGTGGTATCAGAGTGGTCTTCTCCTTGTCATTCTTAATGCATGTCCCTAATGATGTCGGGGTACAAAGAATTGGGTCTCAAGCTTGTTTCTCTTGAGGAAAAAATCTCTCGCACGCCCAAGTGACCTCTCATGGTGGGAGAAAATAAAACCAACAAGATATGATATAATTTCAAAATGTTGCTCCAAGAATCCCTCACACAATAGAGGAACGAGATGATGGATAGTTTTGTGCAAATCCTTTGGCGGCTACCAACAAGTGACACATATTCATCAAACAGAGGCACCGCCCCCTTCAAGGTACAAATCAACTTTGATATTCCTATATTTGAAGGTTAGATAGATGAAGATGTTGCAGAAAAATGGATGAATCTACTAGAAGGGTATTTATCTGTCCACAACTTTTCAAATAGAGAAAAGATTACTTTTGATCTCCTCGAAGTCGTTCCCCATGTCAAATATTGGTGGGAAACTTTATTTGTGGAAAAGGAAATAGAGGAACCCTAATTATTTACAGTCGAGGTTGCCTGGGAGTCCTTGATGGATTCTATTAAGGAATAATACTACTCTTTCAAAAGTTATGATGAATTGTATAAAAAATGGACCACACTGTGGCAGGAAAGAGACCAAGCACTGCCCGATTTCAAAAATATATTCCATACCTTGCGCACCAAGATGGGTATCAAATATTCTGAGAGACATATGGTGCTCAAGTTTCAAGCGGTCTGCATAGATACATCTAGGCCGAAATGGATTTTCTGGACATCTCGTCCTGAGGCATGGCCTACCGATATGTCGTCAAAATCGAGTAGAAGATTAAACAAAAGACACGACAATTTGGTCCTGGGAACCCCTCATAGAAAAAGTAAGGAAACAATGACCCCAACCCATAGAAAAAAGGACATAGATAAGAGGGACAACCTCAGGACAACTAGTCCAAGCTGCAAGAAAAGAATGACATTGGAAAGACAAAGAAAGATATTGGGACGTGGTGCAACTTCCATAAGATTCCCTAGCATAACATTGTTGATTTCCGCTCAAAGAAGTCGTTGGTGGATATGGTGAAAGCCTCTGAATCAGATGCGGGTTCTGAATTTGAGTCAGAACCAGGAAGGGAGAGACGAATCATTGACATGAAATCCAATGATACCATTGTTACCACCAAGCTCCATCCCGTTGAACCAGACAAGCCAGAGGGAAGGCAAGTGCCTTTTTCATTCACAGATGTAGGTGATGGTTATCCTCCTGCACTTCATCATTGATATCGGTAGCCAGAAGAACCTCATCTCAGCAAAGGTCTTCAAGCAGCTAGCCCTTCCAACAATGTTGCACCCACAACGCTACACCATTGGATGGCTCTACCAAGGCAGTGATCTCCGTGTCAGCCAACAGTGCCTCCTGTCATATGACATCAAGCCCTTCAAAGACGAGGTATTGTGTGATGTTGCTCCTCTAAAAGTTTGTAATGTTCTTTTGGGCCAACTTTATTTATGGAAATGTCATGATGTATATGAGTCTAGGCATCGTAGTGTTATTATTACTTTGAACAAGAAATTGTTCAGGATACCCAAGGTAGTCCCACCTAGTGCTATTTACTTTATCTCTATCAAGCATTGTAGGAAGGTCATCTCTCAAAACGGGAAGTTCTCCTTCTTCGTGATTCACTCTTAGGGTGAGAAAAATATCACAGCCATATCCAAGGCCTCCATGGTCAACCTCTCCACACAACATAAGAAAGTGGATAAGGTCATGGAAGAATACTCGGATATATTTTCCTCACCTACCAGGGTACCTATGCACTGTCAGGTCAAGAATCCCATCGATATGACCCCCGACGCACCACTTACCAATGGGCCAGCCTACCACTTCTCGCTGTTAGAGAATAAGGATATCAAGCAGAAGATCCAAGAACTACTCCATGAGGAGCACATCTATCCCAACTTATCACCTTGTGGGAGCCCAATTGTGCTGGTATAGAAGAAAGATGAGACCTGGCGAATCTGCATTGATTATCACGCCCTGAATAAAATCATATTTAGGAACCAGTTCTGATTCCCCGAATTGACGACCTACTTTATCAACTCATGGGGAGAAAATACTTCAGTAAGATTGATTTGAAGTCTAGCTACCACCAGGTCCCAATAGAATAGACAGATGTATGGAAGGCCGCCTTCAAGTCAAAAGAAGGTCTTTTTGAATGGTTGGTCATGCCCTTTGGTTTGAAAAATTCTCCAACAACTTTCATGAGGATGATGTACGATATCCTATGACCATTCACCAATACTTTTGAAGTGGTGTATCTGGATGACATCCTCATCTACAACAAGAATTGGGCGGAACACTTGTATCATATTCAACAGGTTTTACACACCCCGCGGTAGCACAATCTATATGCCAACTTGGAAAAATGATCCTTTGGCATGGAAAGGGTCAATTACCTGGGATACATCATTGATCAACATGGTGTACATTTGGATCCAACCAAGATCCAGGTTATCTGTGTCTAGCCAGCCCAAACCACACTCACTGAGCTTCAGATCTTCTTGGGCCTTGCCAATTTCTACCACAGGTTCATGTTGGGATTCTCCCATATTGCATGGTCCCTCAGCCAAGTAACTAGGGGTGGTGGTAAGGAAAAATTTATGTGGGGCCTATCCCAACAACAAGTGTTTAATGATTTGAAGCAGCGCTTTTCCTCAACCCCAGTACTTTTATTACCGGACCTGCAACATCCTTTTGAGATTGAGACAAATGCTTCAGACTATGTTGTGGGTGTCGTTCTCACTTGGCACGACCACCCTGTGCCCTATCATAGTGAGACACTATCAGATGTTGTTTGTATGTACCCTACTTATGACAAATAAATGTACTCCATTTTGCAAGCCTACCACCAGTCGAGACATTACATTCTTGGGAAGGAGACAATCATACAAACTGATCATAAGCCACTGCAGTTCATGAAAACACAAGGAAAATTGTAGAATGACCACCATCAGAAGTGGTCCATATACTTGTATCATTTCCACCTCAACATCAAGTATAAAACAGGAAGCACCAACCAAGTTGTTGATTTCCTCAGCTCACCTCCAGTCACAGCATTCACCACACTGCTAGTCTCTTGCAGCCACGATACCTCTAGATGACCCCACCTCTATGAGACAGACCTTGACTTAGCCACCACCTAACAAATGTTGGGTGAAAACTTAGTTGTCACTAATTTCCATCTTTGGTATGGGTTGTTGTGCCATCTAGGCCATCTTTGCGTTCCATCAAGCAAGTGAGCAAAGCTAATTTGGGAATCCCACTACAATCAGGTGGTAGGACACTTTAGTGTCAAAAATATAGTGTAAGTATTGCAGAAAAATTTATTGATCCATATGAATATCGGTGGCTACCCACCTTTTCCAACTGGCACAAAACAATGTTTTGGCAATTTTGGCAATTTACTATTTTTAGCAGTTTTAACTTTTGGGGCCATTTTGAGGGCCTAAATGAAGGTTTTTCGGGATTGAGATTCTCAATGATAATATATTACAAGTTTGATCCCATAGAATTAATCTCCTCATTGATACCTTTCCAACAGGCTATCATACACCTAAAACGGAGATCGTATACAAAAGTTACGACCCCAGGAAGTTAATGTACTAACTTACCCAAACAGGGCCCACATGACTTTTGGACTTCATCTCCTAGGGTTAGGTTTTTGGATGTATAGGGTTTTTGGAATTCATGTTTATTGTAAAAGGGTCTTCAGAGCCTCATTGTAAGTATATTCTTGCAAATGAGCGCAACCGTCACATCTCTTCTCAGAGATAAGCCGCCACCATTTCAGCAAGCTTGTTTCCGCAGCATTTTACAGTTTCAGCGTATTTCCTTATTTAATAGAAAACCAGTTTTATTGTATATATGTTATTTTGTGTTAAGTACCTATTAATAATCTGTATTCATTTCGTTCTACTCATAAAATCCATATTAGTGGTATCAGAGTGGTCTTCTCCTTGTCGTCTTAATGCATGTCCCCAACAAGGTCGAAGTACAAAGAGTTGGGTCTCAAGATTTTTTCTCTTAAGGATAAAATATCTCACACACCCAAGCGACCTCTCATGGAAGGATAAAATAAATATGACGGGATAGGAGATCATTTCAAACTGTTGATTGAGGAAGCCCTCATGCAACAAAGGAACGAGATGATGGATAGTTTCGCGCAAATCCTTCGGTGGCTACCAAAAGGCGATGCATCTTCTTCGAGCAGAGGCGCCACACCCTTCAAGGTACAAATAAACTTCAATATTCCTATATTTGAAGGTTATATAGATGCATATGCTGTAGACAAGTGGTTTAATCTACTAGAAGGGTATTTTTCTATCCATAAATTTTCGAATAGAGAAAAGATTACTTTTGCGCTCCTCAAAGTCGTTCCCCATGTCAAAGATTGGTGGGAAACTTTTTGTGAGCAAAAGGAAATAGAGGAACCCTCATTATTTACAGTCATGAGCACCTAGGATTCCTTCAGGGATTCTATTAAGGAACAATACTACCCTGTCAGAAGTTATGATGACTTGTATACCAAATGGACCACACTGCAACAAGAAAGAGACCAAGCAGTGCTAGATTTCATGAATATATTTCATACCTTGCGCACCAATATGGGTATCAAAGATTCAGAACAACATCTGGTGTTCAAGTATCACATCGCTCTGCATAGATACATCCAGAACAAAATGGAATTTTTGGACTCATCCTTGGGCGCGGCCTACCGATATGCTGTCAAAATCGAGCAGAAGCTCAAACAAAAGACACGACAAATTGGGCTTGGGAACCCCTCATAAAAAAATCCAGGAAAGGGTGGCCCTAGCCCACAGAAAAAAGGACAGAGAAAAGATGGGCAGTATTAGGAAAACCAATCCAAGCCACAATCAAAGAAGGACACCGAAAAGACACAGAAAGATACCGGGAAGTGGTGTGACTTCCATAAGAGCCATTGGCATAACACTGTTGACTGTCGCTCAAAGCAGTCATTGGTGGACAAAGTGAAATCCTTTGAATCATATGTGGGCTCAAACTTTGAGCCAGAACCAAAAATGGAAAGACAGATCATTGATGTAGAACCCAATGCCACTGTTTCTACCACCAAGCTCCAGCCTGGTCAATCAGACGAGCCATAAGAAGGAGAATGCCTCTTCCATTCACAGATGTGGGTAAAAGGCACCCTATTTCACTTCATCGTGGATAAAAATAGCCATAAGAACCTCATCTCAGTAGAGGTCATCAAGCAGTTGGCCCTATCGACAACACCACACCCACAACCCTACACCATTGGATGGCTATTCCAAGGAAGTGATCTCCACGTCAGCCAACAGTGTCGATTGTCATACAGAATCAAGCCCTTCAAAGATGAGGTATTGTGTGATGTTGCTCCTCTCAAAGTTTGTGATGTTCTTTTGGGCCAACCTTATTTATGGAAATGTCATGTTGTATATGATTCTAGGCCTTGTAGTGTTATTATTACTTTGAACATGAAATTGTACAGGATACCCGAGGCAGTCCCACCTAGTGTTATTTCCTTGATCTCTACTAAGCAATGTAGGAAGGTCATCTCTCAGATGGGGAAGTTTGTATTCTTCATGATTCACTCTCAGAATAAGTGAAAGATCACAGCCACATCTAGGGTCTCTGTGGCTGACCTCTCCACACAGCAGAAGCAAGTAGATAAGGTCGTGGAAGAATACTCAGATATCTTCTCCTCACCTACCGAGGTACCTCTGCACTACCAGGTCAAGCACCCCATTGATCTGACCCCTAGCACACCGCTTCCCAATGGGCCATTCTATCATTGCTCTTTGTTAGAGAATGAGGAAATCAAGCGACAAATCCAAGAAATGCTCCACAAGGGGCACATCCATCCCAGTTCATCACCTTGCGAGAGCCCAATCATGCTGGTAGAGAAGAAAGTTGGAACCTGGAGACTCTGCATTGATTACTGGGCTATGAATAAAATTACAGTCAGAAATCGGTACCTGATTCCCTGAATTGACAACCTCCTTGATCAACTCATGGGGGGCAAATACTTCAGTAAGATTGATCTGAAGTCTAGCTACCACCAAGTCCTGATAGAACAGAAAGATGTATGGAAAACTACCTTCAAGTCAAAGGAAGGCCTTTTTAAATGGCTGGTCATGCCCTTTGGTTTGACAAATGCTCTAGCCACTTTCATGAGGATGATGGACGATATCCTGCGACCATTCACCAATACTTTTGTAGTGGTGTTTCTGGATGATATTCTCATTTACAGAAAGACTTGGGTCAAACACTTGCAGCATATCTAGCAGGTTCTGCACACCCTACAACATCACAAGCTATATGTCAACTTGGAAAAATGATCCTTCGGCATGGACAAGGTCCATTACCTGGGCTACATAATTGAGTAGCATGGAGTACATGTGGATCTAGCCAAGATTCAAGTCATCCGTGACTGGCTAGCCCCAACCACACTCACTGAGCTTCGAAGCTTCTCAGGCCTTGCCAATTTCTACCACAAGTTCGTGTTGGGATTCTCCCATATTGCATGGGCCCTTAGCCAAATAACAAGGGGTGGTAGTAAGGCAAAATTTGCGTGGGGCCAGTCCCAACAACAAGCGTTCGACGATTTGAAGCAATTCTTGTGCTCAGCCCTAGTACTTTCACTACCAGACCTACAACAACCCTTTGAGATCGAGACATATGCTTCAGAATATGCAGTGGGCACCGGTCTCACTTAGCTCGGCCACCCCATGGCCTATCATAGTGAGACACTATCAGATGATGTTCGTAAGTATCCTAGTTATGACAAAAAAATGTACTTCATTGTGCAAGCCTACCGCCAGTGGAGACATTACATTATTGGGAAGGAGACAATCATACACACTGATCATAAGCCACTATAGTTCATAAAAACACAAGGAAAATTGCAGAATGATCGCCATCAAAAGTGGTCCACATACTTGCAACAATTCCACCTCAACATCAAGTATAAAAAAGGAAGCACTTATTGTGTCACTGATTGCCTCAGTAGACCACCAGTCGCGACACTCACCATGGTGCTAGACTCCTACGGCCATGAGACCTCGGGACGGTCCCAACTCTATGAGACAGACCCAGGCTTTGCCACCACCTACCAAATGTTGGGTGCAAACACAGTTGTCGATAATTTCCATCTTCAGGATGGGTTTTTGTGTCATATGGTCCATATCTGTGTTCCATCAAGCGAACGAGTGAAGATGATATGGGAAGCCCACTACAGTTGGGTGCCAGGACACTTCGACATCAAAAAGACAATGGCGATGCTACAGAAACATTTCTACTGGCCAAAACTTCGACAGGAGGTCATCAAGTATATCAGGTCCTGCACTACCTGCGCTATTACCAAACCTATCACTAAGAAACAGGGCCTATACACCCCTCTTCCTACTCCTGATAGGCCATGGGAATCCATCTCAATGGACTACATGTCAAGCCTCTCATCCACTAAGCGTGGAAATGACTTTGTTTTTGTGGTTGTTGATCACTTTTCTAAGATGGCGATTCTAGTTACCTGCAAGAAGAACATCATAGCAGAGGCCACTACCAAGATCTTCTTTGAATGAGTCTGGGTACATTTTGGAATCCCAAAAACCATTGTCTTATATTGGGACAGTCGATTTCTCACCACATTTTGATCGAGACTCTGGTCACTACTGGACACCTGTAGAATTCCTGCAGAAACCCCGATAGATCTATAATTCTAGTTAAATTGAACACATGCAATTTGATGATATTCAAGAGGTGAGAGAAAGTTTTTTCTCCATAAATCAAAGAATTATATTAATAAAAAATGAATATACATGAGCAACCATCCTCAAAAATAAGAGAGGAGGTGAATATATAGAATTTCCAACATAGAAATTCTAGTAAAAAAAAGCTAGAAATAGCTCAAATAGGTGTCATAAGCTAAGGGAGACCACATAGTTCGACCTAGTCCACTAAATATACATGCCACACACTCATTAATTTCCACAAGAGTCAAGTGATGTGCATTATCTCACTTAAACTCACTTAACTGACAAGAGAAGCAGTTCCAACTCACTTAACTGACCCAAAATAGTAGTTACTAATAATAGTAACGACAAAAATCATTAATTAAGGAATAAATCTCTCACTCAAGTAGGAGGTGCGCATTCCCCAATAATAGATGAATTTTTTCATGGGTGATTTGGAATAAATCATGAATAAATCAAGAAAATCAGAATCCGTGTACCCAATTAGTGAAAGTGGGCAATCTGTAGCATAAAAGATACCAAAACTAGGAGTACCTTTCACATATCTAAGGATTCTCTTTGCATATTTCCAGTGAATCCAATGAGGCTCCTACATATATCTAGAACAAACTCCTACTACAAAATATATAGTAGGTCAAGTGTGAGTAAGATACAACAAATTCCTAACCAACTGTCGATATAGTGTGCTGTCCACCAAAGGTGTAGTACCCGCATCCTCAAATTTGACCCCTGAAAGAAAAGGAGATGTTGTTGGCTTTCATTTTGTCATTTAAAAGTGGAAAATTAGATATGATACATACTTAGACTATGCCATCTTGATCCCTGAAGTAGATTGAGAAACTTCAAGACCAAGAAAGTAGTGTAACAGTCCCAAATCTGTCATGGAAAATCGATCGTGCAATGCTGATTTTTCTGAATCAATAGTTGAAGTAAGGTTCCCTGTCATCAGTAAGTCATCTACATAAAGTACTATCAGAAAAAGGGAATCATCATGTTGCAAAAAATAAACATTCGTATCAGATTTTCATCAAATGAATCCAATGGAAAGCAGGAAAGAATCCATCTTTGCATACCAGGCTCTGGGAGCCTGTTTTAGGCCATACAAAGATTTCTTTAATCTGCACGAGGGAAGATTTCTGAATGTATCCCTATGGATTCTCCATATAGATCTCCTCCTTGATATCTCCATGAATAAATGCACTCTTCACATCCATGTGGTGAACTTCCCATTTGCGAGAAGCGACAATGGCCAAAACTAATTGAATGGAGTCCATTTTTGCAATAGGTGCAAATGTCTCTATGTAGTCTATGCCATGTACCTGTGAGTATCCTTTTGCGAAAATTCAATATTTGTACTTTCTGATCTCACCATCTGTATAAATATTTGTTCGATATATCCATCGGCATCGAACAAGATTTCTTCCTTTCGAAAGTGGAACCAAGTCCCATGTGTTGTTGTCCATAAGAGGAGAGTACTCTTCATCCATGGAAGCCTCCCATAGTCGGTTTCCAGCAGCCTCAAAGTGTGACTTTGGATCTGAACCAAGTGACATATAGAAATCTATGAAAAGAAAATGTTTTTTGACAGCCAGGGCTTGAGGAGCCCCAAAAAACTGTGATCTAGTCCTTCTTGTATCCGCAGGATCACTGGCTAGTTTACCTGCATCTTGCAGGGTTTTCTCTTGCCAAGTTGGCAACTGAGTTGGAGAATCCATGACATGATCCTCATCCTCTATATCAGACCCAAAATTCTGCTCTAATGGCTGCTCTGAAGTTTTCAAAGAAGTTTTCTACTCCTCCCCATCAGTGACAACAAGCGGTTCCTCGTCAGGGTCTTCTGAAAAATCATGCAGTGATTCTTCTTCAAACTTCACACTTCGAGCTAGAATCAACTTTTCAGTGTGAGAGTCCAGAAATATATATTCTTTGACACCTTCAGGATATCCAAAAAATATGAATTCAACACTTTGAGGCTCCAAATCCTTCCTCTTATCTGTTGGAATGTGAACCCATGCTCGTGAACCAAAAATATGAAAGTGTGACACTTTCAGTTTCTTACCGGTCCAACATTCAAAAGGAGTGGTGCCTTTGAGTGATTTGTGAGGAACTCAGTTCTGCATGTATGCTGCACAATTAATATCTTCAGCCCATATCTTGGGAGCTAATGATTTCAACTGTAGCATACAATTGGCCATCTCTTTTAAGGACCGGTTTTTCCTCTCCGCTACACCGTTCTGTTGTGGTGTATATGGCACTGTGTGTTGTAGTTGTATACCTGCATCAATACAAAGTTGTTGCACATATTTGTTGAAATAATCCCCCCCATTATCAATATGAAGTATCTTAATCTTACACCCAGACTCATTCTCAGCAAGTTCTTTAAATTCTATAAGGCATTCAAATACTTTCGATTTTAATTTCAAAAAAAAATACCCAAGTAAAGCGAGAGAAATCATCTATGAAGGTGAGTACATATTGAACCTTACTAATTGAAGGCTACAGGAATGGGCCTGTGATGTCACTGTGAATCATCCCAAGAGGTGAATAAGCTCTCTGTGCCTTCCCTTTGTCAAACTTTTTCTCTGGATGTTTGCCAAGAATACATCCTTGACATACACCGCTTGTGAATTTAATAGCTGGAAATCCTTCTACCATGTTTTCCTTGTTGAGTTGATTGAAGTAATTATAGTTTATATGGACAAATATTTCATGCCATAACCTACTGATATCGTTATATTGTGACAGAAATACAGTGCTAATATATTTAGGAACAAAGTGGGAGAAGAAATACAAATGAGAACCGTGATTTGCAATTCCATGTGCAAGCTGTGAGCCTGTGGAAATGTCAGTAATCACTGCAGAGTTCGGAGTGAACTCCACCTTCCTTATAGAGCCATAATGAGTGATCCGATATATCAAGAGAATATTTGTGAATAGTGAGGGAACATGAAGCACATTTGTGAAGCATCCCCCTTCATGATCAACAATTCCTTCTCCGCACACCTTTGCGGGTGTGGCATCTCCCAAGTAAATTGGGGATCTGGTGCTTTCTTCGATGGAGGAAAATTTGTCTTTTGATGCATCCATATGGTTTGGTGCACCTGAATCAAGGATCCAATATGATGGAGTGGATGTGATATCCATTAAAGCATGACCAACTCGTGCTCTCCCTCCCGTTCTGTTATCATCTTTCTTCTTTTCATTTTCGGGCACTGTGAGATTGTGTTGCTGCAATTGCTTAGCCATCTCATATATAATCTTCCTCATGCAATTTTATTCAGGATGAAAACCTTTGGAAAAGTAGTTGGAAAGTTTTCTTTCCTTCTTCTTCTTACCCTTAGTCTTAGAAGAGTTATCTGAAGATTGTGTGGATCTCTCCTTCTTCGATTCAAGAAATTTACCCGTTCCTTTTTTCTTGTCTTTTCCATTGCTCTTTGGAGCATTAGTAGCCGCAAGTGCTTGGTTCTTGGAACACTTGATGGCACCCATTTGGACTAAATTAGATTTCTCTTGAGTCAATTCTGCAATGAAATCATTCAATGGAGGCATTTTCCATTTTTCCTGAGTCAATTTAGATGCTTGAAAAGACGACACAAATACGGAATATTCAGGGCCTAATTTCGAGAGAATTGAAAGGATGATTTGTTCTTCCTCTTTCATGACTCCACATGCATTAAGTTCAATGAGGAGGGATTTGAAATTGGTGAATAATTCTTGCAGGTTTCTGAAATGAATTGGACTTAGGGATATGAGTTCATTCTCCAGTTGATGCACTCTCATTACATCCTGCTTGCTGAAAAGTCCTTCCAATGTGGTCCAGACCACATCGAGAGTAGTGGCTTTACTGACATGAAAGAGGAGATATATGGGAATTGATAGGCATATCAGCCCAATTGCTTCATCTAATATATTTAAATACTTTATCTTCTTCGATGCAGCATTCATTTCTTTCTTCTTTCCCATTGTTACCCTGTAAATCTCTTTGCTTCGGAGGAGCAGAGAGATCTCTGTCTTCCATTCGAAGTAATTGAAAGGATTTAGAATGAGTTTTGTGGGCTGAGAGATATGATCCATTGTTTATTTCTAAACCTCCTAATGATCTATACCTACAAATAAAACTGTGTACAATCCACTAGATTCAATCTAGCTTTGATACCATGTAGAATTCCTACAGAAACCCCGATAGATCTAGAATTCTAGTTAAATTGAACACATGAAATTTGATGATATTCAAGAGATGAGAGAAATTTTTTGCTCCATAAATCAAATAATTATATTAATCAAAAATGAATATACATGAGCAACCATCCTCAAAAAGAAGAGAGGAGGTGAATATATAGAATTTCCAACATAGAAATTCTAGTCAAAAAATTTTTGAAATAGCTAAAATAGGTGTCATAAGCTAAGGGAGACCACATAGTTCGACCTAGAACACTAAAGATACATGTACAACACTCATTAACATCCACAAGAGTCAAGTGATGTGCATTAGCTCACTTAAGCTCACTTAACTGACAAGAGAAGCAGTTCCATCTCACTTAACTGACCCAAAATAGTAGTTACTAATAATAGTAATGGAAAAATCATTAATTAAGGAATAAATCTCTCACTCAAAGAGGAGGTGTGAATTCCCCAATAATAGATGAGTTTTTTCATGGGGGATTTGGAATAAATCAAGAATAAATCGAGAAAATCAAGAACTGGGAGTTTAGTCTTGATCTAAAATTAGCAGTTTTCCCTAAAATCTAGGGATGAGGCACCCTTCTTCTATATGTGGCCAAATTAGGTGAAATAAAGTGTAAATGAATGTATTAACCAATATATATGAGTATAATCTAGGTATAAACTAATGTAAGTTAGGTTTATGCTCCAACAACACCAATCTCACCAAATCCACAACCTTCCACCCCCAGATAGATGGCCAAACAGAGGTCGTCAATCGAATGATTGTGCATATCCTTCGCATGTATAATTCAAAGAACCCTTGAACATGGGATGAGAGCCTTCCCTATTTCCAACATAGCTACAAACGACCCCTACATAGCTCAACTGACCACAACCCCTTTCAGGTGGGGTTGGGATTCTAATCATTGGGTCCCATAGATGTTGCACTTCCCCCTGTGGTCACCTCGACTAACTCATATCCTGATCCAACTGAAGCTAAAAAATCCACCTGATTCATTGAGAAGATCCAACACATCTGTCAACAAGATCAGGATATCCTATAGAAGTCCAATGACAAGTACAAGCAGTGCCAGGATCAACATCGGGTGCCACATAAGTTTTAGGTGGGTGACAAAGTTTGGTTGCACTTGCAGAAAGAACACCTTGTAGGACCCCATCAAAAGCTTCACCCAATCCATTATGGGATGTACACCATCACCAAGGCCATGGGAGATAATTCTTTTGAGCTCAACATTCCTCCTTTCCTTGGCCTGCACCCAGTGTTCAACGTGGATCTCCTTCGCCCTTATTTCCCACCATTATTGGACACCTCAGACGTAGCAGAGCAGCTGATACCAACATAACTCAACCCAAAATGCATACAAAAATCATCCAATGATCATATTGTGGACATAGAGATCAAGGGCACTCGACAATAAAGGATCCATCTTTATCGAGTCATCAACGTAGGGCAGCTCCTGCACCAAGGCAAGTATCTCACCAGGGCCAACTTCAGCAGAACTTTCCTCATCTGATGGGGGGAATCTATGAAACGAAGACCATTTATTCCTAAGGATTGAAGATTATCCATATGGATATCGATGGCCACCCACCTTTTCCAATTGGCTCAAAGCAATTTTCTGGCAATTTTGACAATTTACTATTTTTAGCAGTTTTAACTTCCAGGGCCATTTTGAGGGCCTAAATGAAGGTTTTTAAAGATCAAGCTACCTGAATATATACTACGACATGATAGATCCCACAAAATTAATCTCCTCGATGATACCTTTCCAACGGGCTATCATACGCCTAAAACAGAGATCGTATGCAAAAGTTACGACCCCGAGAAGTTAATGTACTAACTTACCCAAATGGGGCCCACATGACTTTTGGTGCTTCATCTCCTAGGGTTAGGTTTTCGAATGTCTAGGGGTTTTGGCATTCTTGTTTATTGTAAAAAATATTTCAGAGCCTCATTGTAAGGATCTTCTTGTGAATGAGCACATTTGTCACATCTCTTCTCAGAGAGAAACCGCCACCATTCTAGCAAGCTTGTTTCCGCTGCATTTTACAGTTTCAGCTTATTTCCTTATTGAATAGAAAAACCAGTTTTACTATATCTCTGTTATTTTTTGTTAAGTACCTGTTAATAATTTTTATTCATTTTGTTCTACTCATAAAATTTGAATCATTTATACTGGCCTAAACTTCAACAGAACGTGGGAAAATATATCAGGTCTTGCACTAGTTGCACTATTTCCAAACCGACCACTAAGAAATAGGGCATGTACACCCCTCTGCCTACTCTTGAAAGGCCATGGGATTCCATCTCAATGGACTACATGTCGAGCCTTCTGTCCACCAAGAGGGGCAATGAATGTGCTTTTGTGGTTGTTGATCGCTTGTCCAAGATGGTGATTATGGCCACCTGTAAGAAGAGAATCACAATAGAGGCCACTGCCAAGCTCCTCTTAGAATGATTATGGGTACATTTTGGAATCCCACAAACCATTGTCTCATATTGGGATATTTGGTTCCTCAACACATTTTGTTCGAGCCTCTAGTCACTGCTGGACACTAATCTCACCAAATCCACTGCTTTCCACCCCCAGACAGATGGCCAAACTGAGGTCACCAATCAAATGATCATTCATATCCTACTCATGTACAATTATAAGCACCCCCGCACATGGGATGAGAGTCTTCCCTATGTTCAACATAGCTACAACCCAGCCCTACATATCTAAACTGGCCACAACCCCTTTCAGGTGAGGTTGGGATTCCAACCATTGGGTCCCATGGATGTTGCACTACACCTTGCGGCCACCTCAACCGACTCATCCCATGCTCCAACTGAAGCTGAAAAAGCCACTCGGTTCATTGAGAAGATCCAATACATCCACCAATAGGTTCATGATATTTTACAGAAGTCCAATGCCAAGTACAAGCAACACCATGATCAACACCGAGTGCCACATAAATTTTAGGTGGGAGACAAAGTTTGGTTGTACTTGTAGAAAGAATGCCTTACAGGGCTCCATAAGAATATTTTCCCACATCACCAAGGATGTGGGTGACAATTATTTTGAGCTCAACATTCCCCCTTTCCTTGACCTGCACCCAGTGTTCAATGTGGCTCTCCTTCGGCCATATTTCCCACCATTATTGGATACCTTAGAGATAGCAGAACAATTGACACCAACAGAGCTCAACCCTGACTGCATGCAACAAGAATCAAGTGATCATATTGTGGACACACAGGTCAAGGGAACTTTCCAACAAAGGATCTAGATTTATCAAGTTGTCAAAGTAGGGCAGCTCCTGCACCAAGTCAAGTGGCTCACTCGAGGACAAATTTAGTAGAAATTTCCTCATCTTATGGGGGAACTCAAAAAAATGGATACCATTGATTCCTAAGGGTGGAGTATTGATCCAGATGGATTTTGGTGGACTCTCACCTATTCCAACTGGTTCATTTTGGCAGTTTTCCAATTTGGCAGTTTTTCCTAGTTTTCGGGTCCCCGACTTTCGAGGTCGTTTTGAGGCCTTAAACAACGTTTTTAGGGCTTGTCACACTCAATTTGTACTTTGAATTTGAGTCTGATGAAAACATGTGTAGTCCTTGGAGGCTAGTGTAGTCTGATGAAAACATGTGTAGGGCTATCGTGCGCCTAAAACGAAGATCGTATGCAAAAGTTACAGCCTCGGGAAGTTGATGTACTAACTTACCCCAACGGGACCCACATGACTTTTGGCACTTCATCTCCTAGGGTTAGGTTTTTAGTTTTCTATGGTTTTTGAATTCATTTTTATTGTAAAAAGGCCTTAATAGCCTCACTATAATCATCTTCTTGTGAATGAGCTCAACTATCACATCTCTTCTCAGATATAAGCCGCCACCATTCCAACAAACTTGTTTTCTGCTGCATTTTACAATTTTAGCTTATTTCCTTGTTGAATAGAAACCAATTTTACTGTATCTCTATTATTGTATGTTAAGAATATTTTAATAATAATAATAATATGTATTCATTTTTTTCTTCTCATAAAATACATATCAAAATGAAATCATTTTAACAATATGAGAAAACATTTCATCAAAATCTATACCCTTCTTCCATGCAAACCCCTCTACAACAAGTCTAGTCTTGTACTGCTTTTTTCCTCAATATTATTCCTTCAACCTGTAAACCTATTTATTCTACAATTATCTTTTTCCTATAGGAAACTGAAACAAGTCTCAAGTTTGGTTGTTTACCAAGGAATCCATTTCCTCTTTCATGCCTTTCTCCCACTTATTTTAAGTGTCTATACCTACATTGCCTCTTCATAACTTTCTAGTTCACCAGAATCACTCAACAATAAATAATACAATGAAGGTGAGTATCGTTCAAGGGGTCTAATTAACTTGGTATATATTCTAACAACACTTGTAGGAGTTTGACCTCTATTTACCTCTAATTAAGTCACATCTCTTCTTACCTCTATTTGCCTCTGACCTGGTACATAAATCCTGTAAGCTTTGGAGTTCTCACTGTACCCCACAAAAACCCCTTTCATGCTTGAGGGTTCTATCTTTGTCCTCTTTTTCTTAGGGACATGAATATAAATAGGACATCCAAATATCCTTAGATTCCCTACTTCAGGTTTGATCCCTGAGAGGACTTCTTCAGGAGTCTTGTCCTTCAAAATAGCATGTGGACATCTGTTCTGAATATACACAGTAGTGGAGGTAGCTTCTTCCCATAAAGAATTTGGTAGATCCTGGTCAAACATCATTTCTTTCACTGCCTCACAAATAGTATTTCTTTTCCTCTCAGCAACACCATTTTGCTGAGGGTTATATGGCACGGTCAACTGTCTCTTGATTCCCGCTGAATTGCAGAAATCCTCAAACTGAATACATTCAAACTCTCCTCCATTGTTTGTTCTAAGGATTCTAATGTGTTTCCCTGTTTGATTTTCAATAAAGGATTTATATTCTTTGAATTTATCAAATGTGTCACTTTTAGCTTTAAGAAAATATATCCAACATTTTCTTGAGTAATCATCAATAAAAATGACATAATACAAACAACCACTGAGTGAGGGAGATGACATGGGACCATATACATTAGAGTGAACCAGATCTAAGATGCCCTGAGCTCTGTTGTCACTACTAGGAAATGATTTTTTTATATTTTTACCTAGCATGCATCCCTTACAAATTTAATTTTTACTAAGAGAAATAGAGGGCATGCCACATACCATGTTCTGTAGACTTGGAAGAGATTTGTAATGAATATGTCCAAGTCTTCTGTGACACAACTCGTTGGAGCTAGTCACATCATGAGCCAATGCCTGAACTAACTATCCTAACACGATGTACAGTCCTCCATTGCGAGTTCCAATGGGTTCTGTTGTACTTAAGTGGCTACCTTTAGCCCATAGTAGTGCCTTCTTGTCCTTGAATATCACCCAATATCATTTGTCCTCAAGGGTTGCAACTGATAGTAGATTCTTCTTGAACCCTAGAACATATAATACTTCATCAACATGAAGTCTAGCCCCAGATTCCAATCTGAAGGAGATATAGCCTACTCCCTCTATCTTGTAGCATTTTTCATCCCCAAGCTCGACCTTCTCTACAAAAGATTTTGTCTCGAAATCTGAGAGGACCTCCTTGTACCCAGTCATGTGCTTTGATGCACCACTGTCTACTAACAAAGTTTTCAGCCCTGTGGAAACTGAACTGGATAAAGAAAAAACCAAATAATATTCTTTCCTATTTTCTTTCTCATTAGAAGGACTTTTCTGATTTCTTTTGGATTCATCATCCTCATCATTTGAGGCATGATGTTTCCCTTTCCTAGGATATTTCTTTCTAAACCAACAATCTTTAACAAAATGACCCAACTTATTACAACTAAAGCATTTAATCTTAGATGTATCAATATTCTTTCCTTTGAATGTACCTTTGATGTTTGGCTTCCATTGAGAGCCTTTCTGGAAAGTGTCTTTCTTCTTTCCCTTGAATCTTGATGCTAAAATTGAGTGCTCTTATTTCGTTGGCTCGCTCCTAGTAGCTGTGTGACTCTCCTCCTGGAGGCAATAATGCCATAGCCTCTCAAACGTGGTCCGAATCTCTCTCCCACTTACACTGGATAAGAAGGTCTCCTATGAATAGGGAAGGCCGTAAAAAATGGCCTGCACAAAATCATCATCGTCCACTGTCACCCCTGTGACCAAGAGCTGATCTCTGATCTGAGCTATCTTGGAACAGAAAGATGCCACTGATTCACCTTTCTCCATCTTCAAATACTTAAGCTTGTGCTTAAGTGTCCTCTTCTGACTTAGAGCCTATTTCTCATCACTAATACATATAGGCTAAAAAATCGATGAACTATTACGATGATTGTGATAAAATCAATTTTTTTGTCGAAAAAAATTTAAAAAAATGAAATTTTACTATATTTTTTTTTTAAATTAGTCCCGATAACGTCACAATTCCAATGTGTTATAAGGTCATCGGAAGTACAACGACAAGTTCTGACACTTTAATATAGTTTTTTGTTGTTCAACATAACGGTCATTGACTTCGAAATGGTCAACCTTAATTTATGGTTATAATCGTCGGAATTCCGACGATGATGAATCTATAAATTAGTTAATTTGAACCAAATTTTGACTAATTTGTTATAGTTGCGACATATTTTATGTGTTATATCTCTGCTAATCTTCGTTTTTATGTCAAGGTTTTCTTGTTGATTAAGACATCGAACTGATCTTTGATCTACATAGCTTAGTTTTTTTATCATTGTTCAAGGCGTGCAAGAGGATTTTAGACTTTGAAGGTTAGTAAATTATTTTTTTTCTTTTGTCTCCTTTAATATTTTATAACCTTATACATTTATGTAGATTTTATGTCGTCTGTGAACATGCTAATTTTTCCATGCTTATATGTGACTTGATCTCTTGCCCTAGTTCTATTATGTCATTTGATTATGTTACTTGGTTATGGTGAAGCTTTGAAGCTTATGTGGTAAAATATATTGTATGGTTTGGTCTATTGTATTTCAAGAATCGAATAGATCTAGCACATCATCACTAGAATTTATAACATAATCGTCTCAATATTTTGGTTGTGGTGAAGAATGTGGAGATATTATGGACAAGGTGATGAGAGATGTTATTGCCCTTGCACTAAATGCGAGAGCACAAAAGTTAGAAGAATTTTAATACAAACAACTGTAAGACATTGCAGAACCCATGGGCACGTTGAAGGTGGACTGAACAAATATCGTCCCTTGGTAAACTATATATTCATTATTATATTTTTATATTGATTGTATTTATAAAATTTTATATTGTTTAAATATTTCTTATGCAGTACGCTAATTTTGCATGATTGTTTGTAATTATAAATTCAAGCTAGCCCCCTAAGTGTCCGAACACGCCAAGTACTAGCATAAATGATGTTGTACTACAAGGTGCTGAGGAATTTGGAGTGCCGAATATTGAAGATCAAGTTAATGACCCTATGGAAGAAGATGACAATAATAACAATATAGTTGAAGATGATGGGACAAATGAATTGATCCAAGACTTGTTCTCTCGACCGAACGAGGATAATGATGAGAACATTGGTGATCTTGACGTACCTCTGCTAGAGAAGGAAGAAAAACCACTTTATGAAGGTTCAAAAGAAAATCTTCTTTCTGCTACATTAGTGTCGGTGACCTTAAAGGTTTTGAATGGTTTTTCAAACAGTTGTATGGCACAGATCCTAAGGTATGTAATATGGTTCATCATCACGTATACATAAAGGTTGATTCTTTTTGCTTGTTTTTAGTTTTAATTAATGTTTGAAATAAGAATTAAATATTTACAAATTATAACATTCTTTACACTAATTACTTAT
>ML783487.1:487885-507313 GCA_009831015.1 Picea engelmannii | reverse complement strand
CATGAGGTTGCCCTACTATCAGGACCTAAAAATAGCTCATTTGTTTGATACAATGCATATCGGGAAGAATGTGACAGAAACATTATGGTGAATCATAGATGGTAGGAGGGATAAAGAAAAATTCATCAAGATTTGTAGTGACAATCAGGAAGCCAATCATGCAATGCAAAGTGGGATCCAATCAAATAGCAACGGAGATCGAAATAGAGTTCCCTGGTTATTAACAGAGCAACAAAGCAATGATGTAAAAGAGGTCATTTGGAGAATAAAATTTCCCACGGGTTTTTCTTCAAACATAAATAATATCTTAACAAAGAAAGGTGAATTTGGTGGGGTAAAAACACATGATTGGCATACCTTCATTAAGGTAATTATTTTTCTATATATATATATTTATATTGGTATACATATTTTTAGTTTTGTTTTATTATACTTTAGAATCAAATAACGATCGATTTTGATTGTTACAGTATGTTCTACCTCTATCTCTCCCAGAGCACTTTGACAACAACGTCAAACAAGTTATATATGATCTTGGAAAATACATGAGGTAAGTAGTAAATTATATGCAAATTGTTTTTTCCAATTTGTTATTCAAGTTCTTAATGACGTGTGTTTTAATTATAATGTAAGATATTAATGTATATGTTTTGTTGAAACATGGTACTTTCTTGCAACATCGACTATAGATGGTTGTCATTGAAAGAAATCCATCAAGAAGATATACAATATTGGAAGAGAGAAATTCCTTGGCTAATGTGTGAAATGCAAAAGTATCTACCTCCAGAATTTTTCAATGCACAAGAACACTACCTCATACACCAAGTTGAGGATATTGAATTGTGTGGACCAGTACACACAAGGTCAATGTGGACGGTGGAGAGGCACCTGCAATCATTAAAGGCTTTGGTTAGACAAAGAGCATGTCCCAAGGGTTCTATGGTGGAGGGATATATGTTATATCAATCGATGGTGTATATTAGTCAATATCTTCCTAAATTAGCCGCAAATATGCATGTGGATCACATTTGGGATGTGAACTCCATTAAAATTTTTGAAGGGGAGCACCTGTTGGGGAAAGGTAGAATGATGAAAGTGAAAGGTAATTGGGTTTATAATACATCTGAATTTTCCCTTTTATGTGTATCGTACTTATTTAATTTTTATGCTTTCATCAATTATTAATATTTTATACCTTGCTAACTAACATATATTGGTGAATTATGATTTTCTGATACAATTGGTCGAGAGTGGGATGTGTTAGCACAAATTCTGGTATGGGTCGTTTTCTCTCCTAGGTCAAGCCCATGGCACAAAAGGTGAAGAGGCGAGCTAAAAACCCACTAAAAGGTGATTATTCATGGCATGTGCTAGAAGTGCCCAAGTGCATATCTCAGGAAATCTCGTTCTGGGTTCAAAGTCAAGTGAGTAGGCAAAGATTTTTTTTCAATGGCCAGGATTTGTCGAGGAAGCATATCGAAGATCGGTGGGATTTCACGATTAGCAGAGTTGCATGAGGACTAGCATCAAGGACATCACCTATATCGCAGAAGTGATTGGGGTTGTCCATTTCAGTAGAGGCATGTGGTGCACGATCGAGCTTCGTCGCATTTCAGTTACCGAGACTTCAAGAGAAAAGGAGCAAGAGCTCCCGATGGGAGGATTCCTGAAAGAATCTGGACTGTTGATCATGGAGCAGTCTCACCCGTCCATCAGGGACGACTCTCAATGCATAAAGCTAAGGAGAGGGCAGATCTAGGTGGCCAGGGTCTGCACGCCTAGATCTACGGCCAGGGTTCCATTCCGGACCCCCTTTGCCATTCTACCTTTAACAGGGGGGGGGGGGTCCAGAATTGGGCGCGTAGTTTTCAGCGGCTCAAATTTGAGCACCTGGATCAATGGTCGAGGATTGATTCTGGACCCCCTTTTCCATTATTCCTTTAATTGGGGGGGGGGGTCCAAAATGGGATGGTTTTATGTGGGTCCCTCTAAACCTCTTACCACCTTCTGCCTCTGCTTACTACCTCTCAGACCCCGATGACATGTGTCCTCCATTTCATCATCTCGTATCCTGTCATGTGTCTCGCACTTCCAGCCACCTCCACCCACAACTATTTGCTTCCACCTTGTCCAGTCACCAGATCTCCTCTATTGTGCCCATGTCACCCTCTTGTGCTGCATCGCATCTACGCCTTTAGTTCCTAAGCGTCCATGCATACCCAGTAGCCTGTCTGTCACACCCATCGACTCAGCCTCGTCAACTCTGTCCACGTCGGCCAGCTGAGTCCCTCTGCAGAAGTCTAGTGAAGCAGCAGGCAGCCAAAGATAGGCCACCACATCTCCCAGATGTAGACTTGACCAGGGCCTCTCAAATCCCGATGAATCAATTAATGTAAATGAGGAAGGTGGGTGAGACATCGTCTCCTTCCTTAAATAGAAGGTCAGGAAGGAGCATGCACAGAGACAGACTGTCATTCTATCTTGACAAAGATTGTGTCTGACAGATGACTGCATGGGTATTTTGCCCAACGTCTGCATGTGCAACCTGACAGAGAGGCTCCTCAATGTCAAGCATTGAACTCATGATGTGATTGCGCTTTCAGCGCTTGAGTCAGTTCCAAGTATATGTAGGCAATTTTTCCATTTTTGTAAGGATCGATTGTAGAGCTAAGCTCTTGATTGTAAAGTTTTCATGGAGGTTCTAGTTCCCTGGTTATGTATCTATATGTGAAATTTCTTTTTTAATGACAGTCAGCTTTCCCATTCCATCTGATTTTCATCTCATACTAAGGGAGTTCATGATTTACTGAGTCACATGAATCATTGTGACTATGTTATGATAAAGGATTTATTGTAGCACTGCTATATTCTCCAGTGTTTCTACATTTGAATGTAAGAAGTTCTTGTGTTCAAATTTTCTTTCTACGGGCTGTTAGAAGCTCGATGTTTATAACAGACCTTTGCATTTCCTCATATAATTCTTCCTCCTTCTCACCCTTGCTACAACCTACTATCTAAAGTTAAATCAAGACCTCACCTACTTGTGCATGTCTGACCTAGTTTTGGAGTTAGAACGATGGGCATCAGGCTTACTCCTGTTGCAATCTAGGAGTGACGTATGACGCCAACTGGATGCACTACATATATACATTGTAACCAATCTTGACTGGATGAAGGTATGGATTGATAGATGCATACAATGTGAAGGTAGGTTATCATGGGAAGGGGTGTCTACATTGGTTATAGAAGCTCATCGTAATGTATATACCAATCTTACGCAGTAGGAAATTGATTTAGCACATGGTTTGAAAGATAAACAAGCAAGCATGTTATTCATCCAATATAATTTCATTATGTTATTTCATAAATTATTAATGTTAGTTTCGATGTGTTTTTCCCATCCATGCATTACAAGTTATGTGAAATATTTTTTATGTGTCTGACATATTGCAGTTGAAACATCACAAGGCTATGTGGTGCAATGGTCGTAAATTTCGCATCAAAAATTTGGACGAAAAGAGGAAAACTTCTGATTGTAGGATAACTGCAGTCTTCGATGTCACTAATGTTTCCTCTAGAAGTGACAGACATCCTAAAGTCTCTGAAAATAGATACTATAGGTATTTGGAGGACATACTTGAGTGTGACTTTAAATCCTTCAAAATAGTTTTGTTTGACATCAAATGGTATAGGCTACAAATGAATGAACGTGATCCTAATAGAACTGTTATTCTACATGATAACGGATTTACCATGGTTAATACAAGGTCATTTGAGCCAGGAACAAATCATTATATTCTTCCAAGCCAATGCGAACAAGTCTTCTACTCAAAGGTTCCAGGTAAAGCAGGTTGGTCATTTGTTGTTAGGTATGATCCAAGAGGAAGGCCAGTAAAGTATAATATTGTAGAGGAAGAAAATGATCTTGAAGAAGAAGATGATGTAGAGGAATAGGTAGCCGATGTAGCAGATGTCTCAGATGAAGAGCCTGAAGGAGATGAATCAAATGTACTAGTAGGAGGCAATACATATCTTGATGATGATATCCATGATGAAGATATATTGCTTGGAAATGAGTACATTGATGACGATGTTGATACGTTCAATCCTTACAACACCTTATATGAACCAGATGATATGGATGTTCAGTTCGACGAAGATGATCAACTAGAAGATTTATGAATGTATTGAAATGTTGAAATATTGTATATATAAGGTCAGAAGAGAAGGTCAAGTAGGTACAAGTGGCAAGGGAAAGCTTAATTTGGAGACACTTTCTATTCATTCGAGTACACTACATCAACCAAGGACAATACAAATCATGTAAAGGAGGTATGTATTCTTTACTTATTATTTAGTATGTTTCTTGTTCAAAAAGTTCTGAAAGAAGTACATATCTCAAACCACTACACATGACCTCTCAAATTGATCATGTTCCTTTGAATGTAACAAGACTATTTGATGTAGGAAAGAGTCTTTGTGATTATGAAGAGTGCACTCTAACCTTTGTTGGAGGTTCTTTAATCGAAATGGAGAAACAATTAGACTGATAGCAATATGGTAAGGCAAAATGTTTTGGTGTAGTACTCCATAGGATACACAATGATTATTATAATTGATTTATTATCTGAGTTTTTTCAACCCTTCGGGGTATCACATATCTAAAGAGATGTACCCATATTACACATCATTGTATTTTTTAGGTTTGAAATGTTGCTAATGTTTTGAATTGTGATGGATATCTTTTTTGTAGCCAATCAACTTGAGTGTTTGGTGAGAAAAAAAACTTGCCATTGCATGCAAAGAGATTTGGGGTTCCACCTTCAACAAATTAGGCTAGGTAATGTCTTCAATAGATGTATGAGTAACCTCAGGGGTTCTAGCTTCAACTTCCTCATCATAAATGTCCTTTGAAATGACCATAAAGAGTTTTTTCTTGGTGGTACGATGCCATTAAATTTGCTAGATGTGTTGAGGCCTCCACCATTTGGTCGTCCAAAACCCTTAACCCTGATTGCAATTACCAATTTGCCTTACATTATGGCTTCTATTATAGTCCCAATCCTTTACTAATGCCTTCTTCTTGGACTATCATCATTTATATGGATATGAATATATGAATATATGAATATCAACATCAATGTTTAATTTCTCATCATCCACTAATCATTACTAATATAAGAAAGAATTATGATTACCTTTACTAACATAAGATAATGTTTACATATATAAAATAAAAAATAATATACATTTATTACATTTATTTAATTTTGAATATTTATTAACAGATAGTCATTTCAATAATAATATGCTTAGTTTTTAAAATTCAAGCCATTGCTAATTTATATTATGATTACCTTTACTAACATACGTGAGTATATATATTACAACATCCTTTGGCTCACTTATATGTGTGTCCATGGTAGAGACATAAACATGACAACTATTATGTGTGGCCATGGAAGAAAAATAGTCCATTTTCACTTAGTGAAAAGGTTATAGGACATAATATAATAACATTACTTCTAATAAGCATCAAGGGAACAAGAACACTTTATCATCCTATTTATAAAAGTAGGATAATAACTTTGCCTCCATGAACTTATGTCTCATGCTTGTTCTTGTTTATGCTTTTATGAGGTATTATTATAAATGCATAACTTATGTTCTAAGGACATGTTTTTTATTAGATATAAATTTCATGAACTTATGTCTCATGCTTGTTCTTGTTTATGCTTTTATGAGGTATTATTATAAATGCATAACTTATGTTCTAAGGACATGTTTTTTATTAGATATAAATTTCAATGAAAATTTGTATCTTTTAAATATTAGATAATTATAACATAGTCTTTCTTATTTTTCAGTATAAAAAAGATTTTTTGAGAAATTGAATAATAATGTGGTGATAATATAATTTATCTAAAACATTGTAGCTTCTTCAATTTGGAAAGTGCCAATTTAAGAATGTTTTCACTTTAGTTGAAAAGTTTCAATCTATATGAGAGGAAAGGATTGTTAAATTTCAAAGTAATATATTTATTTATTAAATTATTTATTAAAGACATAATAATTTTAGAGAGATTGTATTATACAACTAAAACATTATACTAAAGTCATTAGTTCTCTTCAAAGATGTAGGGAAGATAATCTTCAATTTATACTTTTCTTAATCTCAAATTAAATTGAGTTTAAAGTCTTTTAAACACACAACTACTTGGGTATTAATACTAGACTAATAATTTGAATAAGTGAAGTTTGTACTTTTCCTTTTTGGTAGCCTTTAAATTTTCCTTCTTTACTTTGGATTTCAATTTTTTTTTTTTATTTGTTTCTTTTAGTTGGTTACTACTTGCAAATTTTCTGTGTTACTTTCAATTCATTTTATTTTATGATTGCTTTCATAACATAATTTGCTTTCTTTAATTTTGAAGTTGTCTTGATTTTCTATTTTTATATATATGAAGATTATCTTGTGGAGATTTAACACAACTCTATGCTTTCCTTTAATGTATATTTTATTTTTAGCCTCCTACATGTACGGTGCATTAAGGCCAAATCCTAAAAAACTCCACAACTTGCCATTCAGGTTATGGTCTTGAAGGAGAATATTTGAAAGACATTTATATTGAATGAAAAGATTTGAAATTGAATCCTTGACATTACAAGAAGAATCTAAGAAGTGGTTGGACCTAGAATCTTCTAAGTGATTAACCCTTTGATAAATTTGGTATTCATTTTAGTTAAAAAATCATCTTGCTAAAAGGATCCATCCACACAAATTAAAGCTAGTTAGTCATGTGAATAGTGAAAAGTCAAAAGTACGGGTTTGAATATCATAAAGGGACATTATTAATACCTAGGTGTGACAAATCATAAATAAATCCCAATGGAATGCAATCAACTCTATTGAGCTTGTAAATAATTGTTGCATCCCCCCTCCATTGCTTTCTAAAGCAAATTATTAAAGGTAATGGATTGGGAAAGGAAGTATGGACAATAAACAGGAAATGTAGAGCCTTCATTAGGGATATGGACACTAGAAAACACTAGAGAAACAATTAAGGGATAGTAAATTGACACATGTGAAAAATCTCACCCTACATACAAATAGTCCTTGTGATTATGATTTGAACTAATAATTTATTCTTTAAGGAGAATAAACCTTATCATTTGTTCTTTTGGTATAGAGTTTGAGTGGATCAAGTTGGTTTTGGAGTAATCATCGATTCCCTACAAGAAATATTTTGACTAGTACCTACTTCATATAAAAATTAGATTTTTATGAGAAGTGAATAAAGTATTCTTACTTTTGGATTCATAACTTGATGGTATCATTACAGAGATTCATAGATTCAGCTAATGTGTCACCATTTGTCGAAGCCTCAACTATCCCCAAGTTAGTAGGCACATGGACCCCCCTTTTTTAAACCTTTTCACTAAGATTCACATTTAAGCATGCTTTTCTTGACATACCTTACTTTGATGAATTTATTTTGATTTGCATGAGAATTGAAGATACTAATTGATCATTTTTTACTTTGTTTTAAATGGAACTTGAATTTGCATTATGACTACTTGAGCTTAATTGGTTGCATGTGATGAAGCCTCTTATGCTTTGATGGTAGTTTCTCTTTTTTGTCTTAGGCATGATTTTATTTTATTTATATATTTATTTTGATGTAACATTGTCTTGGCTTATTGATGATATATGTGAATTTTATGTCTAACATTCTTTCATGTCTGTATGCATAGGTGTTCATGCCTCATTTTCGCAAGTGATATTGAAATACAAATTAGAAATACAACCACTCAACAAACAGCCTTTGAGGGCCTTTGCACACATTTTTTATAAATAAAATAAAATAAATAAAATAAAAAAATAACTTTTAAATTTAAATACAAAATAAATTAAAAAAACAAACAAACATATAAAATAAAAAACGGAGGCACGTGGGCCTCCTCACTTTCACCTGCACTTCCTACACTTCACTTCGACCTGCACCCTGCACGCAAACATATGATTGCCGAACATAGCAAGCCATGTTCTTTCTTTGGCCCACAATTCAACCTGAAAGAAAACACCCGTGTTCTTGCTTCGGCCCGCACATCAACCTGCAAGAAAATAGACCAATATTGGTGAGCAAACCCTTGGCAAGAAAATCTTGAGGTGGCAATGACAAGAAAAGCCTGAGGGCGGCGATGGCAAGAAAATCCTTTGAGAAGATCATGGTAAGGTTATTGAAGGAGTATGGGTTGGCTTCTCATCCATTGTATCCTTACATCTCTACATTTATGGATTCGCATCCATTTTTATGTGCATCTTCTGCATTTCTATATGCCCACCCAAAATAAAATGTCATCAGTGACCCCATCAAATCACATGAGCTGCATTAGTTCCGACAAGAACAAAATCATGTCTGTGTGCATCTCAAGTCACACCAAGTTCATATACCCACGGCAAGGGTTGTCATGACCTCTGTGTGCCTCCGACAAGGTTGTCGTGGGTTGCCTAAGCCCTGCCAAGGGCTATCGTGACCTCTGTCTGCCTCCACCTAAGTTGTCATGACCTCTATCTGCCTCTGCCTAAGTTTCCAAGTGCATTCCTTCCTATGTATTATCCATTGTATCATGGATTTATCTATTGAACAAAAACCCAAATTTTTCTTTGGAGATTATACCTGACAATATATCCTTCAACTTATTTGCAAAAAAAAATGGATATAAGATTGTAGATCAAATTACATAGTGAAATATGCCTAAACTCTTCAAAATTAATAGCATATTGTTTCTTGGGAATCAAGGCTATGAAGTTAGTGTTCACGACCCTTAGAAATTTACTTAAGGCCTTAGACTCTTGGACCACTTTAAGAAGATCCTCTTTTAGCGATTAAAAAAAAGGAGCGTGAGCGAGGAGAAGGAGAGGTTATCCCTTACCTTCATGTAGTTCAGGTAAGTGGCCTATTGTTATAACCCTAAATTGCACCAGACATGCTTACCTTGCATGAGGCCATCTCAGATTCCTTCTTTGCTAAAACACTATTGAACAACTCTTTAAAAAACCTCTTTTATAAAGGCCCATGCGCCCTACTCCATTACTGCATGCGTGTACATGCTAGCTGACCTAAAACAACCCGCATGTACCTAAAAAAGCATGAAAAAAGGAAAGTTTCCAACGAAACACACAAATATGGGTGAGTTAACTAAACCTTCCGGCCATGCATGGCCGAGGGTTCGACCAAATACCTATCTCCTTCTAGCCTATAAAAGAAGGGGTAGGGGTACCATTTGGAGGGAGGAGAATGATAGTAAAGAAACTCTACTCAAATTCATATTCCCATTGTCCCAACCCTTTAGCCATTAGTGTGCAAGGAGCAATACAGAGCAAAGAAGTTGGAGGACATTTGAAGAGGATTCCAAGATCAGGTTCGCAAAGTAGTGGTTCATCTCGACATTGTAAGTCGATTCACTAAAGGTAATAAAGAAATGTTTTTCCCGTCCCACTTTATGAGTTCTTCATAGTTTGTTAAATATATGTTTGAATCTCTAACCCATTAGTCTGTAGGTAAAATGCATGTGTAGTTTGTTACTTGTTTTGTATGCAGGTCAGCCTTGGGAGGAGAGCTGCTAACAAGTGATCAAGCATGAGGAAGGATCGACATCGAACACCTAGAACAAGGTATGTTGGTCTAACCATGTATTTTCTAAAAAGAAATGGGGATTAGGTCTAGGGACGAATGTAGAAAGTAGGTTCCTTTTGGTCATATCTGCATGCATAATATAACCCTATTTTCTAAACCACAGGGGGATTTCCCACCACAATAGAATTGGTGACCGTACTGGGGAGGTCTTTCTTTCCTGTTTTTTGAAGTTTCTGCAAAGTCTGAGCTAACAGAGATTCTAGTCTTCCATACCAGTTATCTTTGTTTCTTGGCTGGACTATAATTTTTTTTTCTTTAGAGACCCAGAGAGGTACACACAGCTTGTATAAGGTCTGCACACGTGTACCCACACCCTACATTCTTACAGCCCATGTGTAAACACTAGCTAAAGAAGTAACAATAGTGTGTAAGGTTCCAGAAAATTCTGGAGGCAGTCATCCTCTTCCCTGTCAGAATTTGTCATTCTCAGGGATTTTCTGAAACTCTTTTTAGTCTTGGTTGTTTCCAGTTTTTAGCTTAAGTGTCAGCTCAAATTGGTTTGTTTTACGAAAAAAAAAAAATTCCTTGCATTTTTTCTTTTCTATTAAAGAAAGTGTCTAAGCCTTAAAGATATCTTGGTTCTCAGTATCAGTCGTCTCTGCCTGGTTTGGATTGCCTATTTATTTTTATTTTTCAGATTTTTAGAGATACATGTGGCCGGTATAAGGCTAGCACGCATGTACATGCCCTCTGACTCTACATAGCTCGTGTGCACACGCTTGCTGTTGAGTTGTCAGTAGTGTGCCTGTGAAGGATAGTTTTTGTTAAAGGAGAGGTAGTCATCCTTTCCCTTGACAAGATTTATACCTCTCAGGATATCGAATCTCTATCATAATAGTCAGTAGCTTAAGTTTGATCTCAGCCATAGCTTTCTTTTTCATTTAGAGGTTTTCATGAAAATTTTATTTTGTAAGGTTTTTAGACAAGTTTGAGAGTCCTTTGTTAAGTTGCTAGTTTGTGATTTTTTGAAGTGATTCTTTGCGATCTACATTTTAGGCCAGAAGTTTTTCTTGGTTTTTGACTTGTTGTTATTTTTCCTTTTTTGCTTTGTAAGCATTCAAATAAAAACAAAAATCTTTTATTTTTCTTTGTTTGGTTGAAAAGTGTTGTTTTGCATTAGTAACCAGGGAAAAGTCTTTGCTATCATAAGCTCTTGACAGTTTACTTAGATCATAACTAGCTCGTAGTCGAGTGAAACCTTGCTTTGAGTTTGTTGTTCAAAGATCTTAGAAAAAAAATAAAATATGAAAAGATCTTTAAATTTTAAATTTGAGTTAAGTAAAGGTTTTTGTTTCCAGTTTTCTGTCCATTTTTACTTTTGTCTTTCAAACATCACTAGTTTCACTTTCATAACCTTTGACATAAGACAAGCCATAAAATTAACGCTAAATCTAAAATTCATTAGACTTTTATGTTTATAGGGTCAACCAACTAGTTCAGGATTAGGGCCTTGGATTAGGTTGGAGAGGAAACTCTTCAAGGCCATTAAAATCAAACATTAGAGTCTGAGTTAGGGAGTGTCAAAGTCCAGTATCATGAAATTTATCTGGGACCCCCCTTTAGCACAGGGGATAAACATGAGGTCGCATGTGGAAAGGTAGCAAAGATAACCCCTCCAAAGCTGGACCAATCATAGTGGAGAACACATATAGAGGGCTTGTTTTGGGATTCCGTCGATTACATTTGCCACGGATCTTCGTGGGTCTTGAATCTATTCGAGATCCTCAGTTGTCTTCTGGACCACTTTCTCTTGATACCCTTGACAGGTTTTAGGCTCGATACCCTACTCATTGTGGTCTACCCGACTTTCGACTGTACCCTCCTGGTGACTGTTCGTGCGCTGGCAACCTAGTTGCCCATATTTTTAGGGACATACACAGGTGAATGTAGGGGTATACTGCGGTACCTAGGACAGACATCGGGGCACGCTTTGCAGAGTATACCCAGAGGGTGCTTTCGTGTTCGAGTTTCACTTGCACTAGTAAGTTACTCTAGTGTTGGTTGTTGTAACTGTTCTTCCAATTAGTTTAGTGTTTGTCGGTCTTATCTTATAGGGACTTTTTTAGTGTGTGTTGTTTTTTGAACGAATAGAATTCCCTAGGGTGTCTTTTGATCTTCTCACACAGTGGAAGATCACAAGCTCCACCAGTCATGAAGGCTTCTGAGCCTGTCACCGGTTACATTAGAGCCACCCCCGCCACCACTAAGGTGAAAGCTAGACCAACAAGGGTATTTTGAAGTGACCAGGTCACACAAAATTGTGCCTCACCCACATCTGGAGGAATCGACCGTTTTAGACCTTGGAGAGAAAGATCTTAGCCCGGTTGAAACCCTAACCACTAATTTCTCGACACCCATCATTGTACCGATTTATCCTTACGAGTGCCAGACCGTGTCGCACGTAGCAATGGAGACAAATGCTATTACTCCTTCTGGGAATTCTTCAATTCCCACTACGGTTGTCACCACAGGAGAGTTTCCACCTCCTAACCCACTGTCACTGGTCCGAGCCACCATGGTCTCAATTGCATATACCTCACATAGTGGTCTGATACCTTATTTTGTGGTGGCCACAAACCCTTTCACGCCAAGTGCGACAGGCCCTTCGTTCTCATATGGGATGCCTAGTTCAGGTACAAGTCCTGTACTTTCCTTCTCCACTTCACAGACTTCAGGTCTAGGGGTAGGGAGCTCTAATGCTCCTCTGCAAGGCCACATGGGGGGCACTTCTACTCCTTTTAACTCTTTCCCTTACAGAGGAGGTCATATACCTCCTTCATCCCCTTCGCTTGGTGGCACGCACCAGCCATCCGCCAGGCTGCCTGCACACCATGGTTTCTTTGGAGCAGGGAGTCAAGGACCACCTTTGTATAATATGTTGATAGGTTCAACACTGTTTTCTTTGTTCGATGCATTTGGTGACAATGCCTTCTCGTCAGCTGCTTCCCTGACTGGGGGCAACCCCAATTTCAAACAATATATTCTTATGCAGGGTACTATTCCTGCATAGGGGGCACACCCAGGAACTTTTTCTACATCAGGGCCTTGGAATTCTTGGTAGGTATCCGTTCTCTCATCCAGAATGTCGATCTAGGGTAATTCTTTCCACAATCAATGGAACCACGGACAAAGTATTGTGTCTATCCCCATAGAAATGACATGGGGCAACCCTTCCCAAATTTTCTTGAATGTAATGCATGCCCAACCATCTATGTCCTATTTTGGAAATCAGTCAATGATGTCTCCTCACACAAAATCCATACACTATCCATGGCCATGGTTTTTACCAAAACCCAGGCCCGCAGCCGAACTTTTCCTGGCAACCTAGTGCCAGTCAAACTTTAGGCTCCTTTTCCCCCGGTTATCACCAACAACCCAAACTACCCTTCCTGGAAACCTTGCATTTTCGAGACTAGAAAAGGTTGTTGAATGACCCTATCTGTCATGATCCGCGTTGGCCTCCTATGCCGACGAAGTTTCCTTCGGACATCCCAAAGTTCGAAGCCAATCCTAACGAAGATCCAGGAGATCATGTGACTACCTTCCATCTTTGGTGCTCATCTAACTCGTTGAAATATGACTCCGTACAGTTGTGATTGTTTCAACGTACTCTCATTGGGAGTGCTATGAAATGGTACATTAAGCTTGACCACTCAAGATATTCTTCCTTCGGAGAATTGGCTATGGATTTCCTAAACCATTTCCAATTCCTGTGAGATACGATGTTGGCATAGAATTGATGGAGAATTTCTCACAGATGAAAGCGGACCATATCTCTGATCACATCCAAGAATGGAGACACCGAACGAGTTTAATTAAGGTACCAGTACCACCAGCATTCCTTCTTGAGTGGTTTCTTAAGTCTTTGGTCCCACAATTATCCAAAGACGTCGCGACACCGGGCGTTTTTTTCGAAGAAGACGCCATCATGAGAGCTCAACAACTTGAGCTAATATATTCTCAGTCTAGTTTATTATACGAGATCTTGCTAGATGCACCACACTCAATAATAGATAAAACTAGATAGAGAGTTGGACCACATGCCGATGGTATTGTTGGTTCCTCACAAACAAATCCCATTGAACAACTGACGAATCAGTTGCAACAATTGTCTATACAACACACAACGGCCAACCAAACTATTGCTTTGGCTGCTCCCCTACCAAAACATCAGATATACACATAGTGCAATCAACTAATCCAAAGGCCACCCAACAGCTTAAAGGGAAGAAAAAACAACTAAACAAGGGTAAGGGGGATAAGAAATCCATTGATAAGGCTGGCAGGGGCAACACTGAGAAATGGAAGGCGAGGTATCCATGCAACCTGTGCGCGAAAGACCACCCCACCCACGTATGTCCCTGGCTTGCAGAGTCCCAAAAGTTTGTGACACAGTAACAACCTGTTGTGTTAACCAATCCATTTCAACATGGGAAAAATCTAACTGAAGCCTCTACAATCATAAAAGGGGGCATTCAAGGACCCCCTCCATCTTTGAACAACCCCACATCCGTGAATGTATATATGGTGAAGGGTGATGCTTTTCTATCAACTAGAGCGCATGACTATAGTCAACCAAGAACTTCTGAGAAGGACAAAGAAGTCGGACTCCCATCTCTTCCTCTAAAGATTGAGAAGAAGTTGGGTGAAACAATGACATGCATCCCCAAAGGTGTGTTCAAAAAATCTTCTCACAACCCAAACGCAAGGGCCGCCCAAAACTACTCTGTGGTGGAGGATTTATCACAAACCCCTTGTGCGATGTCCGCTTTGGAGGTCCTCCAAAGATGCCCTTCCCAGAGGAAGGCCTTTTTAACCACTTTAGGATCTACCGAGACTTGTAATCTGGGTACAATCATGCTGGATACAACCAACTTAAGACCTCGTCTACCTTACCATGTAGTGTTTCAGATAGTAGTGGCTTATCCCACGAAAAATTTTACTCATAATATCTTCCGCATGGTGGTTGATGAGGATGCCTCGACATGCATTATGTCATTGGCATGTTGGAAGGCCATTGGCCAACCCGTTTTGTCTCCATCACCTACTCTCCTCACTGCTTTCGACGGCCATTCATTCTGACCACATGGTATCATTCCTTCTTTCCCTGTGCAATTAGGAAGGAAGACCGTGTGTGTCAAGGTAGAAGTAGTCGACGCGCTCCTCGACTATAACCAATTGTTAGGAAGGATTTAGACTTATTCCATGCAAGTCGTGGTTGCTACAGTTTTCCGAGTCTTGTTGTTTCCACACGAGGGTCGAATAGTGACCATCGATCAATTGTCTTTCTCCAGACTTGACCCTTCATTGGGGTCATCCACGGTCCCAATGATTGATAATCCTTAAAACAACGTGGTCAACATAGGGGTTGGTTTGTGCCCATCTTTGATGGGTACCTTCAATTACCCACCCCTCAAGGCGATATGAAGTTTATATCCAATCACCATAAGGTTGATGTTTTTCAAGTTGCGTCGTTTCGCACAACTTACTTCAATGATCTGTGGATACTTCCTTCCCCATAAACTATGATGGATGGGACAGGGCAGCCAGGCATGTCCATGCCCTTGTCTGCAGCTGAAGTAGCTTACTCTTTAGTCCAGCAAGCTTCATCCAACTCCGATTCAACTCTTGCATAAGAGTTAGATCCACTTCTAGAGCCTATTTGGGCTCAATGTTCTCTCGCTAACACTGATTCGTTAGACTTAGTCTTGCCCTCTGACGAAGCAATAATCGAAGCAATGACTAGTCCAGACAAACCCTGGGAAGATCTTCATCACAAATCATACTTCCTCCCAGAGTTAATCTGAATTGAAGAAAGAGAATTCACCGTGACTATGATAGGAGATAGGTCTTGTCCTATTAATCCTTTAGCTACACATGAGATTTATGCTGAGGGTAATATGGAAACTATTGCTAAAACAATACCGATCAATATCTCCCAAAACCCTAGCATCATGGAGAATGTTTTTGTTGAAGATGACTGCTCCCCTGAAGAGATTCAACTCTATATAGATCTTTTTAAAGAATTTCATGACGTTTTTGCCTGGTCTTACGAGGAAATTCCAGGCATCGATCCAAAAATAGTCGAACATGAAATCACAACTTATCCTGATGCCAAGCCTATTCGGCAGAAGCTTCATCCAGTTAATCTAAGGAAAGCAAAAAACATTAAGGTTGAGATTGAGAAATTGCTAAAAGTTGGTTTTATCTATCCTATCCATTTGACCCAATAGGTGTCAAATCTTGTGCCGGTCAATAAAAAACAAGGCACGATTAGTGTATGTACTGACTTCCATTATTTGAACAAGGCATGTCCTAAAGATAATTTTCCCACGCCATTCATCGACCAGATCATTGATGAATGTGATAGTTGCGAGGCCTTCTCTTTCATGGATGATTTTTCAGGATATAATCGAATACAAATCAAACCCGAAGACTAGCACAAAATGACATTCATTTGTCCTTGGGGTACATTCATGTATCGTAAGATGCCTTTTGGTCTCAAAAATGTTGGAGGGACCTTTCAGCGGGCCATGTCTTTTGCTTTCCATGACCTCAAGCATATAGTTGAGGCCTATTTAGATGATTTAGCATCTCGATCTCATAAGAGAACAGATCATCCCACCCACCTCTGACTTATCTTCAAACGTTGTCGCTACATTCAGATTCGCTTGAATCCAAACAAGTGAAGCTTATGCGTAACGTCAGAAAATTTGCTAGGTTTGATCGTATCAACAACAGGGATCATGGTCGATCCTCTCAAGGTGGAGGCAATAATTCAGTTACCTCCCCCATGCACAATCCTTCAACTTCAGAGTCTACAAGGTAAGGCGAATTTTTTAAGGCGCTTCATTGCCAAATATGTCTAAATCACCAAGGGCTTTATGTGCTTACTAAAGAAAGGCGTTCCCTTTTACTGGGATGATGCCACTCAATGCTCTTTTGACGCATTGAAACATGCCCTCATAATCGCCCCTCTACTCTAGCCACCTAACTATAACAAAGATTTTTTATTATACCTGGTTGCAACAGAGTCAACCATTGGCATGGTTTTAGTTTAGGAGGATGACTTGTTCTCAGAATACGTGATCTATTACCTGAGCCGAGGCCTCGTAGGACCATAACTCAATTATTCTCATATCGAAAAAAATTTGTTGGCAGCGGTTCATGCTGTTCAACAATTCTGTCATTATGTTCTATTTCGCAAGACTACCGTCATTGTTGTCGTGAATCCATTCTAGTACATGTTGACATGATGGGTAATAGGCGGAAAGACCAACAGATGGATATTCATCCTCCAAGAGTTTGACTTAGATTTTGTTTCAGTGAAATCGAAAAAGTCACTGGTCTTTGCAGAACTTATTTCAGAACTTCCGGTCAAGTCAGGTGATGTTGTGCCTGAATAATCGCCTATCAGGGGAGATATGTTTTTGATCACATCTTCGGATCCCTGGTATGGAGATATACTTATCTATCTCCAGAATTTGAAGTTACCCACCACTAATTCTCGTGACGAGCGTCGACGCATATGCCATCAGGCTAAAAATTATCTCATACTCAATGATACATTGTATCAGAGAGGTGTAGACTGCATCCTACGCATGCCTCACTCATGAGGAAGCAATCATCGTGCTTAACGATTTCCATACTGGAGCATGTGGCAGTCATTTGTCTGGGTTGGCAACAACCCAAAATATTCTACGAGCAGGTTACTTCTGGCCGGCACTAATCAAAGATTGTATCGAATCAGCCAAAAAGTTTCACCCGTGCCAAATCTTCTCTCGGAAGATGAGGGCACACCCCGCTCCTATGTTTCCTGTCATCACAGTTGGTCTCTTCACCAAGTGGGGGATTTATTACACTACATGCAACCCCCCTTCAGTAAGGGGGCACCGCTCTATCATCGTAGTTGTCGACTACTTCACAAAGTGGGTTTAAGCTATGCCAACATTTAAGGATGATGGAGAGATCGCAACTCTCTTTTTATTCAACTAGATAATAGCAAGGTTCGACGTCCCGAGGGAGATTGTCATTGAACATGGCAGTCACTTTCAGAACCAAATGATGACCGAGTTAACATCAAATCTTGGGTTATGGCAAGAGAATTCATCACCCTACTATCCCCAAGAAAATGGTCAGGTGGAAGCTATAAACAAATCTCTTAAGACCATCTTACAGTGAACAATCAACTCAGCCAAGTCAAATTGGCATTTGATGTTGTACTTAGTATTATGGGCCTACCGAATGTATGTTAAGACTGCAACTGGTTTCTCACCTTTTCAACTCGTATATGGGTTGGAGGTAGTCTTGCCTATTGAATGTCAGATCCCGTCTCTAAAGTTGGCAGTACAATTATTGCCAGACACTTCTCCAATTAAAGAACGGTTAGCATACCTTGAGTAGCTCAATGAGAAGCATTGTGATGTAGCCCTGTCCAACGAGGCTCACAAACATAAGGTCAAGTGTCAGTATGATAGGTCCATTCATCCTCGGATTTTCTCTAAAGGCGACCTTGTCCTAGTCTATGACCAAGATAAGGACCCCCTAGGGGCAGGAAAATTCAAACCCATGTGTTTCGGACCTTTCATCATAAAAGAGGTTTTAAAAAAGGACCCTTATCATTTGGTTGAATTTGAAGGGAATGCTTTGGCATTACCTAGAAATGGGCTCTACCTCAAGAAGTATTACTCGTAGGCAATTCACCATGGGTAACTTTTTGTAACATATGTATAGTCTTTGTACTATTACTTTCTAGTTTCTTTTAGTATTATGGATGTGTCATTGAGGTTATCTTTCATCACTGTTGCAGACGTCAAGTGAATATGAGGTGTTCATTGGGTACATAGATGGTGCTAGCTGGCACACTTGGAGGCTTGCCTCCGCAGCTTAGGCAATATTTTCACCTCAAGGCCAGTTATTATCTTCTGGAGGTATATGCTTAGGTGACACCAAAAATAATGTCGCCAAGTATAGTGCAGTTATTGAGTTGCTTCGTGATGCCTTGTCATTTGGTATCTCTCATCTCTGGGTCTATCTCGATGCTCATTTGGTTGTGTCTCAGTTAAATAGAGTTTACCAGGTTCACAATCCAACTTTACACCGATGATTCCTTAGGGTACGTCTCTTAGAACGAAACTTTGATTATATTACATATTTTCATGTTCCTAGAAGATTAAATCAAGTTACAGATACTCTAGCTAATCACATTTTAGATTGGCATCTTGCACACACATGAAAGGACATTCACATAAACATGTAAATACATTTTTTACACACATGATCCATAAGACACAAAAGACATAAAAATCCATATATAATCATAAAGTAACCAGAGTACACTGATGGACGCAAACGCCTCAAAAATATAATGAGTCAGGGGGATTATGCCCTCAAAAAATATGTACAAGTAGTGCTCATGGAATGTAAAATGTCTAACTAGGGTCAGGGCCTGTGGACCCTATTATATTGGTCCACAACATTAGCTAAATGCTGAAACAATCGGACCCACGTCCGAGGTGCCCCCACTACATGAGGCTGCATGGATGGTGGCAGGTCCTCAATCTCTACCATACGGACTGTGCCATAGGGAAGGCGGGTGATGACCCCGCCAATCATGTCATGACCTTTCACCTATGGTGCTCTTCCAACAGCATTATGGAAGACTCTGTTAGATTGTGTCTTTTCCAACGCACACTTACCGGCCCATCGGCCAAATGGTATGTTGAAG
>ML783487.1:441013-459495 GCA_009831015.1 Picea engelmannii | reverse complement strand
CATGCCTCTTTCGCAAATACCTGCAAGTTATATTATTGACTCGACATTTTGATTCCATTACATTTACACATATTCCAAGAGAATTGAATCAAATAACAGATAACATAGCTAACATGGTGCTAGACTGGCATATATCACATCAAACTACACATACATAACCATCTCATACCTCCTGTCACAGCATATAGATAACATCAACATCATCAAACATCAAAACACAACAACATATGTAAACCATATTTGGATCCCAAAAAAACATGTCTACTCATATATATACATGGGCCTTTAAGGCCACCCAAAATGTTTACATACATAAACAATACATATACTAAAACTCATATACTACCCCCCGTACCTACCCTGCCCCAAAATTTGAAACCTACAACTATGCAGGAGGTTCATACCACTAACCTGCAACTCACACGTCAGGGAACGAATGCCTCGTGCTCGCAGAATCGCTCAATCTTCGCTGAATCTGCTCTGGAATCACTGTAGCAGCAGGTACAAATGAGGTGGCAATGTGGGCCCTACAACCATATATAGGGTTTTCGCCAAACTTCCACTCATCATTCCGGGAGCCCATGACGTCCATTTTTCAAACCATCTTCAGCCACGGGATCAGCATCCCGCCACCTACATCATGACTATCTTTGGGCCACTTTTCATCCCGGGCTCCCAGGGCGCCCCTTTTTCATCACATGGCCAGGTACGCATGTGCATTGTCACATTTATCTAATACATGTTCATATTTGTTATCCTCTTCAGATATTGTTCACTTTGGGTATTTGGTTGTTCTATGTGCAGGTACTTGGTCAGCATCTCTCCACGTCACTCCTTCAGGTATATATTCAGCACTGGCATGTAGTCTCTCCCATTGTATTGCATTTACATTCCAGTCACACCCTCTGATGTTAGCCTTTAGGATACCCATTCCTGGCTCGACAGTACTCACACCTCCATTTGCATTCTTTAGGGGTACTGTCACCCAGTAGCATTCTCACCTACATGAGTTGTCCCATTCATAGCACCTATTGGCACTTTTGACACTCATACTGTTCTTCATCACCCTTTAGGGATGGGAGTCCCAGTAGTCTTTCATCATGTTGCAGATCAACCACATACTTCTCCTCTTCATGTTTGCTAGCTTCCCATAAGGACTCCCAGAGCATCGCTTTATACTGCAGCTCGTTTTACCTGCACACCCGCAGGCTCATGAACCATCCATCTCACCCACCATCAGTTTGCCCATCTGCGAACCGATCTTCATTTCACCTACCTCATGCAGAAACCCGCCAATGGGGCCCCCACCCTCCATTTGTTTTCACCAACATTTATGCCCTACCAGGGGCACTCATTTTACACTGGGGCACCCGTTTCTGTATTTTGTACATCTTTCCCAAAATTATTTATTAGTCATTGAACAAACACCTTCATTTCCGGCCATTTCCACTTCGTTACTTTGGTCATCACCATTGGAAACCTTCTTTCCTGTTTTGGCCATACGCAACCCATGTCACCCTTGGTTGGAGCATCACTTTTCATTCCCCCTCACAGGCATCGTCTATATCTTCAGAGTACTACCCAGGTCACTTACCATTTCTCCTCTGAATGTTTCCACCTTATCCCGCCTCTGGCACAACTTATCCTCGGTCTTGGCGTCCCCTTGACACTCGACCTTGTCAATACAGTTGCGGCCACTGTTTGTTTCATACATTCTCCAGCCAAGGGCAGTCTTGAGTCTTCCCACTTCTTGACTTCGTCCATGTATCTCTGCCACCTCTTCACCTCAGTAGATTCCATGAAGTCATTCACTTCTAGGAGTCACGTCTCCCTTTTGTCGACATCAGCACACTTTTCCAAAAGGGCGACAGTATCTTGGTCCTCATTTCCCATTCAATGAGAGATCTCGGACGACACCGGGGGAAACACCATTGCTCCCGGATGTCGTTGACCCCCATAACATTCGACGCCAACACTTTCTCATGTTTCGGTGGGTCTTACTTTGCGACTATTGCATCTTTTTATCATCAATTTCCGAAGACCTCTGAACTTGGTAGGGCCACCACTGCCCACACCACTGTCGTTGTTTCCTTCCGCGACCATTACCACTGGTTCAAAGTATGTTCCTTTGCCGAATTGTCTTCTGCCTTTATCATTCTGCCCCCGAGGGCGCTGCAACCATCTACATCAACAATTCAGACATTTTCTCTTCAGAGTTACATCACACGAGCATGGGGCGTGCCCGACTCGTTTGTACACACTTGTATAGTGTTTTCACACCTTGTAGAAGGTCGGATCTACCGGTTCCTGTCTTCTCCAACGGATTGCTCTATACGGTCTCACTCTTGCTCTCCCTTACAACACCATTCTCAGGAAAAGAAACATTGATGAATTTCAGCTATACGTTTTGCTCCTAACCTCATCCATCAGGGGGCATCTGTTATCACTAAAATTTCGTCCGCACAAGGAGACAAGAACTCTGCATCATCAACACAGAAAAAAAACAGTCATTCATGGCACAAGGATTAACTCCACAGCACAGCAAAAGGGTCAAAACTATGCAAAATGGCCAAAAAATTAAAAAGCGCTATGCACCCACTGGGCACGAGCGCGCGCGCGCAACATCTTCGTATATGGAGCGCATATGCGCGGCTGTGGGGTGCAAAACCCACGTGCCTGCCAAACGGCGCATTTATGAAGCTGGTCGGCCTCCCAACCACTAATGGATCGGCTCCCAAGTCGATTTGACATCGAATCCGAGCTCAATCTGCGTGGGGAGGCTGGTCAAAGACCTAAGGGTGCCCTAAAGAGCCCCTTTTCACATTCAAAATAGGTTGCATAATAACCCAATGCTTGGCTATAAAAAACCATGAATGATCACCATTTTCTCAAGGAATTCTTCATACTGTTATGCTGCTAAGATTGCTAGAGACCCCTTCTTTGGCAATACACATTGTAAGCTGCATCTCATAAGCTATTCACCCCTCTCTTGTGTGAATAAGCTTGGAGTTATTTCATCCACATTTCATCTTTTCTTGTAAGGAGAGAAAATCAGTTGAGGGCCTCAAAGAGCCTTCCATTGGAGAGGGAAGGGACCCAAGTCCTCTTTCTCCATTGTGTATCTTTGGATTTCATCTATCAGACCAGCTAATACATTGGTGATATTGGTCCATTGTCATTTGTTTTTATTTTTATTTCCATGCTCATAATTTTATTTAGTTTTTGTTTAACTCTTGTTAATAGCTTAGTTGTTTTCTTTCTAACCTTTTACCATATAGCTGTCATGACTAGCAGAGCCCAACTAGGCATGTAAGCACTCACTTTTTGCTCACACATCGACGAAAAGAGTGCAAACAAAAGATATACTCTAAGGAACTTCCGTTCTCTAAAAGAGTACCCTCAGGTATAATTTTACCCCTTTTTCGAGCCTGAGGAACTAAACTTACGAAAAAGGAACCCCCACAGAGTCCATAGTTAAGCTCTTTTCAGACTCCCTAAACTTGAAAAGATCGTCGAGTGACCTTATTCTTTCACACTTGTTAAACTGGTCGAGAAGAACATTCCTGACGGAGTCCATAGTTAAGTTTTTTTCAGACTCCTTAAAAGTGAAAAAATGGCTAAGTGATCTTGTCTTTATCACACTTGTTAAAATGGTTTTGAATAAGACGTCTTGTCGGTGCTAGTTTACCCCTTTTTCGAACCGACTAGACTACCTTCAAAAAATGTACCCCAATGGAGTCTCCTTTTACGCTTTTTCAAACTCTCTAAATATGAAAAACCACCAAGCTTACCTTCTCTAGGCTCGTTAAACTTACATCGAAGGACATTACCATTGTGTGTTTTATTAAATCACATTTTCATACCTGTGTCTTTGGTCTAATTTCGGCTCCATGTTTCTCTCAACTGAACCATATGAAGCACGCCTTATACGCATGCCCGGTAGCACTTTGCCTCTGCATCTTGATACCTTTGGGCCCTAGAAGATTTTTTTCGAGTGTCATTTTATCGCATATGTCCCTTGGTGTTATAACCCTAAATTGCACCACACATGCTTACCTGGCATCAGGCCAACTCATATCCCTTCATTGCCAAAACATCTACTGAACAAATCTTTGGAAATCCTCTTGGGTCAAGGCCCACGCGCCCTAAACCATTATTGCACACGTGTGCACACTAATTGGCTCACTACAGCCCGCATGTACCTAACAAAGCACGAAAGGAGGAAAGTTGCCGACGGAACAAAAATCTACGGGTCAATTAACTGAAACTCCTAGCCATGCATGGCCGAGGGTTTGTCCAAAACCCTAGCTCCTTCTAGCCTATAAAAGAAGGGGTAGGGGTACCATTTGGAGGAGGAAAAAATATAGCAAATAAACTCTGCCCCATTTACGTAATCCATTATCCCAACCCTTTAGCCTTTTCTCATGCCAAAGGAGATTTAACACAAAGCAATTGGAGGACAGAAGAAGAGGAGCCCAGGATCAGGTTCAAGGAGTGGTGGCCGGTCTCAGCTTTGATTGTAAGTTGATTCATTTTCAATAATAAAAAGAATACTTTTCCCGTTCCAATGCATGAGTTATCTATAATTTGATGAATTTATCCTTGATTTCTAACCCTTGAGTAGAGAAGTAGAGTGCATGTGTAGTTGGTATTTGTCTTGATTGCAGGTTATCTGTGGAAGGAGCAGTGCAAGCAAGTGGTCAAAGCGCAACGGAGGATCTACATCGAACGTCGATAAAAGGGTTAGTGTTTCTCTTCATGCATTTACTGTGAAAGAGGGGTTTTAATCTTAGGTTGTAGGTTAAAAAGTAATTTATTTTCGGTCAAAATATACATGCAAGTCTGACCCTAGTTTGCTAGTCCGTAGGGTATTTTTCCCAACAACAGAGTTGGCAACCGTACTGGGGAAGATACACTTTAGGGTTTTCGGATTTAGTTGATTTTTTTGGGTAGTTTAAAAGATTAGATTTTCTGTTTCTTTGCCTGTATTTTTCTATAAGGTCTAAGCCAGCAGGGAGCCTAGTTCTTTATACCAGTTTTCCCTGATTGTTTCTTGACGGTATTTGTCGTGACACACAGAGGTACATGCGGCCTGCAGAAGGCCTGCACGCATGTACCTGCACCCTACCCTCTTACAGCCCGCGTGTGAACGCTAGCTGTAGATATAGCAGTAGCGTGTAGGACTTCAGAGAACTTTAGAGGTAGTCCTCCTCTTCCCTGTCAAAATTATACATTCTCAGGGGGTTTTCTAGAATCCTGTCTGAGTCTTGTTGGTTCACAATCCTGTCTCAAATTACTTTTTTCGCCTGATTTTTCCTTGCATTATTTTTTCTTTTTCTGTTAGAAAGAGCATCCAAGCCTTCAAGGGAACCTAGTTATCAATACCAGAGCCATCTTCCTAGTATGGACTACCTGTTTTCATTTTTTTTCTTAGGATTTAGACAAACACACGACCTGTACAAGGTCAGCCCACATGTACACGCATCCTGTTTCAGCTCAGCACGCGTTTGCATGCGTGTTTTTTTAGTGACAGTAGCATGCTTGAAAGGCTATTTTTTTGTTCAGGGTGGGGTAGTCATTCCCTCCTTTGATGAGAAGTATTCCTCTCAAGTGTTTGAGTCCAAGGTTGAACAGTCAGTAGGTTAGGTCATCTTACCCTTAGCCTACTTTTTCTCAGTTGATAGTTGAACAAAAAATATAAAAAAAAAAAAAAAAAATTCTTTATGGTTTTTAGGCAAGCGTAAGAGTCTTTGTTTTCTTTATTTCCATTGTGTGTCTTTCTTCTGATTCTTTGCGATCTACACTTGAAGCCATAATTTGTCTTTCTTGGTTTTGTGCTTGTCGGTATTTTCCCTTTGTTGATTTATTAGCACTTAAATAAATAAAAAAAACAATCTCTTTTCATTTTATTCTTTGTTTGAAGAGTGTGTTTTTGCATCATTAGCTAGGGAGAAGTCTTTCATTTCGTAAGTTTTTGCAGTGCATTTAGAGCGTAATTAGCTGGTAGTCGAGAGAAACTCCTTTAAGTTCGCTGTATAAAATCTTAGAAAAATTGAAAAGAAAAAGAAATCTTTCTTTGTGAAAAGTTGCTGAAAATTTTGCATTTAGTAAAAGTCTTTTGTTTCCAATTTTTTTTAATTCATTTTTTCTTTCATCTTTACACACCATCAGTTTCACCTGCATACCCCTTGACGTAAGAAAAATCCTTAAAAGCAACACTAAGTTAAAATCTATTAGACTTTTTGTTTGTAGGGTTCACAAACTAGTTCAGGACTAGAGCCTTGGATTAGGTTGGAGAGGAAACTCTCCAAGGCCATTCAAAACCAAACATTAGAGTCTATGATAGGGAGTGTAGAAGTCCAGTTTCATGGAAGTTATCTGGGACCCCCCTCTAACACAGAGGATAAACACGAGGTCGCGTGCGGAAAGATAGCAGAGATAACCCCTCCAAAGCCGGACCAATCGTAGTGGAGAACACATATCGAGGGCTTGTTTTGGGATTCCGTCGTTTGCATTTGCCACAGGGCTTCATGGGTCTCGAATCCATTCGAGGTCCTCAGTTTTTTTTTGGACCATTTTCTTTCGATACTCTTGACAGGTTTCGGGCTTGATACCCTGCTCATTATGGTCTACTCGACTTTTGACTGTACCCGCCTAGTGACTGTTCGCGTGCTGGAAACCTAGTTGCCAATATTTTTTAGGGACATACATGGGTGACTACAGGGGTATACCGCGGTACCTAGGACAGACATCGGGCCACACTTTTCAGAGTATACCTGGAGGGTGCTTCCGTGTTCAAGTTTCACTTGCACCGGTAAGTTGCTCTAGTGTTGGTTGTTTTAACTATTCTTCCAACTAGTTTAGTGATTGCTTGTCTTATCTCTTAGGGGTTTATTTTTAGTGTGTGTTACTTTTGAACATGTAGAATACCTTAGCGTGTCTTGGATATTCTCACACATTGGAGGATCCCGAGCTCCGCCAGTCACGAAGGCTTCTAGGCCTGCCACCGGTTACACTGGAGCCACCCCCGCCACCATTGAGGTGGAAGCTAGACCAACATGGGTCTTTTGAAGCGACCGGGTTACAAGCCTTTGTGCCCAAACAACTCCTGGAGGAATCAACTACCAATATTGGCTCAGTTGAAACCCCAACCACTGATACCTAGCCACCAGTTATTGTACCAATCCAATTTTACGAAAGCCTGTCAGTGCCTCACACAGCTATGGAAACAAACACTGTTAATTCTTCTGGGAATTCTTCCATTCCCACCACAGTTGCTACCACAAAAGAAGTGTTATAACCCTAAAATGCACCACACAGGTTTACCTGGCATCAGGCCAACTCATGCCTCTTCCTAGCCAAAGCCATGCTGAACAAATCCTCAAAAAACCACTTAAATCAAGGAACCCGCGCCCTAACCTTTCACTGGGAGTGGTTGACCGCTTGCTGGCCTTCTACTGCACGCGGGTATCCGCGGGCTAACTCACTACAGCCCGCGGGTACCTAACAAAGCAAAAAATCAGAAAATTTTCCGCCGGGACATGAGGCTTTTTGTCAGTTAACTGGAACTCCCGGCCATGCATGGCCAAGAGTTCGCCTAAAACCCTAGCTCCTTCTAGCCTATAAAAGGAGGGGTAGGGGTACTATTCAAAGAAGGAAAAATCATAGCAAAGAAACTCTTCCAAATTTCCAAGTCCGTTTTGTCCCAACCCTTTAGCCTTGCCTCAAGCTTTAGGAGGAATTCAAGCAACAACAGTTGGAGGACAAAAGAAGAGGAGGAGCCCAGGATCAGGATCGAGGAACGGTGGCCGATCTCGGAAATCATTGTAAGTTGATTCATATTGAGATTAATGAAAAAGATACTTTTCCCATCCCAAATGCATGAGTCTTATCTATGTTATTTGATTTGTGTTTAATCTCTAACCCCCTAGTAGATCAATAGCATGCATGTGGAGTTTTTTCTTGATTGCAGGAAAGCTTTGTGGAAGGAGAAGCAACAGCAAGGGGATAAAGGCTCAATGGAGGATCTACTTCAACCGTCGGTAAAAAGGTTAGTTGATTCTTCCCATGTTTGCATGAGAAAAGGGGTTGAGATTTTGGGTAGAAGGTTAAAAGTTAAGTATTAAGGGTCATGATTTGCATACAAGTTTAAAGCCCTAGCTTGTTAGTCTGTAGGGTAGAAAAACCCCACAACAAGAAGCATATCCTAACTTACCATCGTTGTTCTGAGCCACCATGGTCTCGGTCGCAACTACGTTGCACAGTGGACTGATCCCGTCTATGGTGGCGGCCACAACTCCCTTCACACCTAATGCGACAGGCCCTCCATTCTCATACGGTATGCCTAGTTCAAGTACAAGTCCTGCACTCACTTACTCCACTCTACAGACTTTGGGTCTGGGGGCAGGGAGCTCTAACGCTCCTCTACAAGGTCAACTTGGGGGAACTCATGTCCCTTTTAACGCTTTTCCTTATGCTAGAGGTCATATCCCTCCTTCACCCCCTTCACTTAGTGGTCTGCATCAACAGTCTGTCGGGCAGCCTGCACACACTAGTTTATTTGGAGCCAGGAGTCAAGGAACACCTGTGCACATTATGCCGGTAGGTTTGTCACCATTTGTTTGGAACGGGACATTTGGTAACAACACTTTCACATCCACCGCTTTCCCATTTGGGGGAACTCCCATTTTTGGACAGTCTACTCCTGCGCAGGGTACTATTCCTGCACAGGGGGCACATATAGCAGGACCTTGGAACTCAGGACAAGGATCCATTCCCTCCTCTAGAATGTCCTTCTAGGGTAATTCTTTCCACAGTCAATGGAACCCTGGACAGACTACTATGCCTCTCCCATCAGGACTGGCATGGGGTAATCCTTCCCAAAGTCCTTCAACCATGATGCATGCCCAACACCCTATGTGATTTATGGGAAATCATCCGATGATGTCTCCATAGATGAAAAATCCTTATGCTGGTCAGGGCCATGGTTTATACCAGAATCTAGGCCAACAGCCAAACTTTTCCTGGCAACCTAGTGCCAGTCAAACTCCAGGACCCTTTTTCCCAGGTTATCAGCAGCAACCCAAACTACCATTCCTGGCAACTTTACACTTGCTAGATTTGACAAGGTTGTTAAATGATCCTATTTGTCACGATCCACATTGGCCTCCTATGCCAACGAAGTTTCCTTCGGACATTCCAAAGTTCGAGGCCAAGCCTAATGAAGATCCAGGTGATCATGTGACTACCTTCCATCTTTGGTGTTCATCTAACTCATTGAAAGATGACTCCGTATAGTTGTGATTGTTTCAACGTACTTTTATCGAGAGTGTCGCGAAATGGTACATCGATCTCAACTGCTCAAGATACTCTTCTTTTGGTGAACTGGCGATGGCCTTCCTTAACCATTTCCGGTTACCTATGAGATACAACGTTGGCACAGAGCTACTTGGCAATTTTGAACACACAACAGCAGACCATATCTCTGATCATATCCAAGAGTGGAGACGCTGGAAGAGTCTAATCAAAGTACTAGTCCCACCAGCATTCCTGCTTGAGTGGTTCCTTAAGTCTTTGGTCCCACAATTATCCAAAGACGTCGCGACTTTAGGAGTTTTATCCGAAGAAGATGACATCATGAGGGCTCAACAGTTTGAGCTCATCTATTCTCAGTCTGGTTTATTATACAACATCATTCTGGATGCACCACAATCGATACTGGATAAAACTAGACAGAGAGCTGGACCACATGCCGATGGTATTGTTGGTTCAGCACAAACCAAGCCCGCTGAGAAATTGACAAAGAAATTGCAACAATTATCTATACAACACTCAGCGGCCAGCCAGACTACTACTTTAGCTACTCCTCCTACCCAAACGTCATAAGTACACTCCATGCAGTCGACTAACCCAAAGGCCACCCAGCAACCCGAAGGGAAGAAAAAAAAACGAAAGAAGGGTAAGCGGGATAAAAAATCCACTGATAATGTTTGCGGGGACACTACAGAAAAACAGAAGGTGAGGTATCCATGCAACTTGTGTGTGGAAGACCACCCAACCCATCTTTTTCCTCGACTTGTAGAGGCCCAAAAGTTTGTCACACAACAACAGCAGGCAGTGTTGACTAATCCTTTTCAACATGGACAAAATTTAACTCAAGCCTCTACAAGTACGGAAGGGGGCAACCAAGAAACTTGCCCTCCTCCAAACAATCCCTCATCCGTGAACGTATATATGGTTAGGGGTGATGCTTTCATAATGACTAGAGTGCACAACTATAGTAAACCAAGTGCTTCTGAGAAGGGTAAAGAAGCTGAGCTCCCATCTCTTCCTCTACAGATCGAGAAGACATTGGGAGAAACAATGACATGCATTCCAAAGGGTGCACTTAAGCAAGCTTCTCACAACCCAAATGCAAGGGCCGCCCAGAATTAATCTGTGGTGGAGGATTTATCACAAACCCCTTGTGCGATGTCTTCTTTGGAAGTCCTCCAAAGTTTCCCTGCTCAGAGGAAAGCCTTGTTAACGGCTTTGGGCTCTACTGAGACTTGTAATCCGGGTACCATCATGTTAGATGCAACTGACTTAAAACCTCATATGCCTTACCACGTAGTGTTTCATATAGTAGTGGCTCATCCCACGAAAACGTTTACATGGAATATCTTCCACACGGTGGTCGACGAAGGCGCCTCGACATGCATTATGTCATTAGCATGTTGGAAGGCCATTGGCCATCCTGCTTTGTCTCCATCACCTACTCTCCTTACTGCTTTCGATGGTTGTTCTTTCTGACCACATGGCATCATTCCTTATTTCCCTATGCAGTTAGGAGGGAAGACCGTGTGTGTCGAAGTAGAGGTAGTCGATGCTCCCCTCGACTATAATCTCTTGTTAGGATGGAGTTGGACTTATGCTATGCAAGTTGTGGTTGCTACAGTTTTTTGAGTCTTGTTGTTTCCACACGAGGGTCGTATAGTGACCATCGATCAATTGTCCTTCTCTAGACATGACCCAGCTTTGGGGGCATCCATGATTCCCAGGATTGATAATCCTCAACCAGGTGTCGTTAATGTAGGAGTTGGTTTGTGCCCATCCTTGATGGGTACCTTTGATTACCCACCTCCTCTGATCTGAATGGATTTTGCATCCTCAAGTAATATGATCCAATGGTACAATGGTTATGGTTCTACTTTGCTCTTCACATGCTAAGCTCTTTACGATACTAAGCCTTTTTATATTGCTTTCCACACATGGTGCATTATGCTATGTTCATATATATCCTACATATGATATATGGGAACGTTGTAATGTGTTTTTAAAAGGTTCATGGCGGAGTCCTTGTATAACATTTAAGTGGAGCTTTATGAGTTATATTCATAACATGGTATATGGTGGAGCTGTGGCATATATCCATTGGTTACGAAAACAGTTGACATGGCATCTGTTTATAACAGAGTTTAAATATGAGGAAACAGTTATGGAAACATTAAAGAGATCCATTTGGCGAGCAGTGATATCCGGTATTTGGTTCATTCTGTTATTGCTATGTTTGTATATACAGCCGAGTCTATGCCACGCATAACCTCCCACTTAAACTGTTAAGTAAATGTGATACTGCCATTTCTAATGGAGAACTTGCCACGACAGAGCATCTTGGTTGTTTAAGAGTTCCGCTGGGAATGAAATGAAGGTATAATTTCTGTTAAAAGGAATAATTACGGCGTCATTCCCATTCTGCCATAATTCAGAGCATCCATTATGTTCAGCAATAAGTTGAAACATTATTATACAGGGAGACTCGTATGTTATTTGAGGGAGTTTTCAGCTTGTGTGCAAGGGGGAAGAAGTTTAACAGCTGTAGAGACATTTTGGTGAAGCACTATTCCTTGTAGAATCATCTACGTTCTGTTGTGGTTCTCTTATTGTTGAAATCCTTTGTAAACTTGCCATAATTTGTAGTTTTTTAGTATTCTGCATAGTACTATTGTCACATAGCTTCTCAGAGTCTGTTGAAGGTGTTATTGCAACCATTGTGTACCAGGTTTTGAAGATTAATTGGATCGGTACCCATTGGAGAGGGACCCGGAGACATAGCCTAGTGAAGGGGGTGAACTCCATTAACAATTTCAGTGTTTTGAGACTCTCTCTGCTGTATTTTTTCATTCTCTGTTCTGTGTTTTTCGTATCTTTGTTATTTCCTTACTGTTACAGCATTACATTACAGTTTTTAGTATTCCATTTACATGTTAAAAGACTAAATTACATGCTGAGCATTCATAATACTTTTTAATGCACTAAACAATTAGATCTTACGGATCAAATTAATGGTATCAGAGCTTGGTTTACTGTAGTGCAAGACTGTGAATGCTTACCATGTCAAAATCTCAGCTCGGTGAAGGAGAATTAGTTGAAGGTGACCCTAAGACTGGTTCAAGGAAAACATTCCCAAAAGCCATGTCTTCTCCACGAGGGGAAGAAGGACATGAGGAATGGGAGAAATCTATTCTCACTGAAACAGAGTTTCTAGAGGCCTTTATCGGCATGAAAAATATGGTGGAAATGCTTTTTGAAGAATGTGTAGAAAAGAAGAAGAAGGAAGATGAAACTTCGTCTAAAGATGCAGAAGTAAAGAGCAAAGAGAAGGGTAAAGGCGTAGGTGATGATGATCATACTGATACTAATAAATCATCTTCCTCCTCTCATTTGAATAATGCTAATATGCCATATTTCAAACTAGATGTGAAATTCAAATTACCTATCTATAATGGAGACTTAGATGCTGAGAAACTAGATAATTGGATTAAGCAGCTTCAAGTCTATTGCAGGGTGCAGGGCATCAATGATGACCCTTCTAGAATCCAACTAGCCACTTTACGAATGAGTGGGATGGCTCTTACTTGGTGGGAGAGCAAAGTCCAGCAGGATCTTCAAAAGAATGGTAAAATCATTTCAGTTTGGACTGATTCATTGAGCTTTTGAGAAAGCAGTTTTATCCTTTAGGTCATATACAACAATTAACCATGAGTTGGAAAACCTTTAGACAAACTAAAGGACAAAATATTCAAGATTATACTCATGAATTCAGAAAGAGGGCTATTGCATTGAATGTTTCATTAGATACGCATGAGACTCTTCTTAAATACATTGGTGGTGTTGACCGCCTATTCAGCTAGGGGTCAACTCATGTGCCATGAAGTATTCATCTATGTTGAAGACAATATTGGTTCTACTTGGGCATCTGATGCCCCAGCACAAAATTTTTGTAAACGAAATTTCTGCACCCCTGCGTGGGTTAGTAATGTAATAAGTCTGCATGGATCATAGTTAGGTCAGGTACCTTGGGATGTTTCCATTAGGGGAGTTCCTTTCACCGAGGTTTTTTTATCCTCAGGTTGTTAACCGAGCTCTCGGGCCTGGCTGACTTCCCTTGAGTTTTTCCCTCCACACATGCAATAATTTTCTCCAAAGTGGTCAACGGCGCTCTAATGGTCTCGTCCTTTGGTAGCCTTTGTTTAGGAATGTTTTAAATGACCATTCCAGACAGTGTAGAAAGTTTCGCGGAATTTCATCGAGTCTAGATAGGTTTTTTTTAATTAATTAAATTTTTAATAATTTAAATAATTTATTATTTTTTGAGCAAACATTGTAAAAACTCGGTCTTGGGGATTTTGATAGGGGTATTTGTGCTCAAAAGAAATGGAATAGCACCCCCTACACCCATAGACCAAGTTTCAGCTCAGCTGGACAAGTTTTACTATGTGTTAGTCCACTTAGAGTCAGAGTCAGTCAAAACAACAATTTTAATTGCTAAAGTGACATTAGTCAAATGTCAAAATTTTGTAATTTTTGAGTTAGTGAGTTCGTGGCAAGGTGGTAATGAGCAAGTTAGACCCTCCTAACCTACCCAAACCCATCCTAACCACTTAACACCTTAATCTACACACTTAACTTACATTTTCACCCTTTTTATCCATGCCCTAAGGGGAAAAACGACCCCCCTTACCCAAAACCTTAATCATTTGACTTAATAATTTGAGTGGGGACCTCTCATAAGAGGTGTTCCCTTCCTAGACCTCCATCTACACACTTAACTTAACATTTTCACCCTTTTTATCCATGCCCTAAGGGGAAAAACGACCCCCCTTACCCAAAACCTTAATCATTTGACTTAATAATTTGAGTGGGGACCTCTCATAAGAGGTGTTCCCTTCCTAGACCTCCATCTCACTATCCCATAGGCCCCACGCTCCAACTCAAATCATATGTGGTGCCCCTCTTCTAAGCTCACGCCCCCCTCTTCTACCTCACGCCCCCTCTCTCCCTTGGCCACTTGTTTGAGCCTTGGTTTGTGTTGTGGGCCCCTCCCATGAGAGGTGCACCCCCTTTGACCTCTTCTCTCACTCTCCTATGGCCCACATATGCCACTTCATCAATCCAAAACCCTAAGAGGGCACCCTCTCCTTGAGATTGGTGCTTTGCACTTGAGATTTGACACTTGGATTCAATCTAGATGCCCTCACTTTGCCTATTGAGGTATAAGTAGACCCCCTCCTCACTCATTTTCTTGACCATTCTTTGAGCTACTGTTATGCTGCTGAAATTTCATTCCACCCTCTTGCTCTTTCCATCAAGCCACTCAACTCATTTCTCTTGAGAGTTTTGGAAGAAGTATTTCTCCAATACTCTCTTATTTTGGAATAATAGAAAAGCTTTGGAGGATTTTGGAAGAGAATGAAGAGTATTCTTGTTTTTTCTTCACATGAGGTGACTTGTATTGTTCTAGTTTGGTTGTGTTGTAGCAAGTAGATCTTTGGTAGAGTATTCTACTAGGGTAAACTAATTGAAGAGTATTCTTGTTAGTTTATGTTCATGTTGGGTAGCTTAGGATTTGCAAGTATTTCGTTCTAAGCTTATTTCAATATAACTATCATTTTCCTTGCTTCACTACCTTTCTTGAGTTTTGCAGGTGATCTCAAAAGGATTATTGGGATAGCATCGAAGAGGAGCCTACCCTTAACCCTTTCTCACACTCCTAGCATTTTTGTTTTCCATATTTATTTCTACATACATCTCAGCTTTATTTCAGCATTCTAACACTCTTAGATAGGTCAATATATTATCATTTTCTTGCAGATTTTTATGTGAAAATTTTCTGTGTAAAAGCAGAAAATTTTCTCTAACATTTTGTTGTGTTTTTCAGCATTTCCAGCAAGCTTTTGCTTGCTGGTTTTTGCAGAAACTTACCAGCAACAAGGGGAAACTCTACCCAAATTCATCCTCAAGGCTTCCTCAAGACATATCTTCACTTGGGTAAAGATTTTCCAAACTTTCCTCGTGTATTTTTGTATATTTTGTATCATTTCCTTGATTCTTTCTCGTATATTTGTAAGACAATATATTGCCGACACCTTGGGAGTGTGCTTGGCCTAGCCAACCCCCCAAAATCGTCAGGCTAGATTAGTGATTTTATTTTCCAAGTCATTTTTCATTTTTTGATTAATATTACCAAGATAGTTTCTGCCTGAGCAGTCGGCCAGGAGCCTGTCTAATCCCTGTATCTTCGGGGACATAAGACTAAATGCCCTGCTTTCCTGTGTAGTTATATCTTAGTGATATTAATCTAACTTGCCGGCACCTTGGGAGAGTCATCCCCAAAATCGCCCTGGCTTAAAGGAAATCTATTGTTTACTTATTTCTTTTTCATATTGCCGGCACCTTGGGGGAGTCATCCCCAAAATTGCCTTGGCTTAAGGGAAATTGATTTAATCTTGTTTTTGCTTTTCATTTTTCCGGCACCTTGGGGGAGTCATCCCCAAAATTGCCCTGGCTTAAGGGAAATCAACATTTGATGATTTTAGATGCTTAGTATTTAGAATATCTATAGTTGTCATCATTTCCAAGTTTCATTTCCTTTAAGTATTTCATCTTATATGCTCATGCCCTCATGGTAAATAGCTAAATGGTTTAGATGCAATCCTAAATGCTATAGCTCGTCTTTTCATTTAGTTGTTTACAAGTCTTTTATGCATATTATGTGAAATAATCTAAGTTTTCCTTTCATTTTGCTAAGTTTTCTATTTCAAGGTACTTTCATTTTCATAATCTTAGCTACGTATGGGGATGAATGGATAACTTCTCATTTACATTTTGATTAGCATTTTAGAAATTCGTCCTACTTCTTTTCTTTGCAATCACATGATTATGATGATGGATGGAATGATGTGTAGATGATGGATATTTCTTAAGCTCGTTTCATTCATGGTTTAAGCACCCACGTCTCAGCTTCACTTCAAGCACGTTTCACATCGTCTATGTTATGTTTATGGGATGAATGTTTTATACTTTGAGCATTTCTACACTTAAATCACCTCGTCTTATGGTTTAAAGCATTCGCTCTCACAGTTTTTCATTCTGCAAGTGCTCACGCTTCATCTTTAATATTCGGTCTTACTTGTTGAATGGTTCATGGTTAATGGTATAACATTGTGCAATATTTTCCTCATGTTTTGACATGTTAATGGTGGTTTGATTACACATTGCAAGCACTCGATTTCATAACATTTCAGTTCGGCCATGCGCTAAAAATTAAAATTTTGAAGGTCTAAAACTTGCCTAAAAGAAACCAAACACACCTAAAGACCCACCCGCGGGTCATAATAACATTTAGTAACATTTTAGGGGCTTCATTCAGCCATCTCCACCATCTAAAATGGGATTGAGGAAAACAACGGAGGGTAGTGGCGGGGGACCGTCCCGTGGTTTGGTTGGGGAGATCCCTTCCGGGAAGTACTCTTGCTGTCATGGCTGACCGAGGAAGCTAGGGTAAGGCCTCGTTAGCCTTACTATCTTGAGCACCAGGCAATCATTTGGCCAAGGGAGGAGGAAGCTTGAAGCACACACCTAGTTTAGGGAGAGGGAATTAAAATTAACCAATCTTTAAGAAACTCCTAAACACTTAGTTGCATAGATCACTTGTGTATGTTTGGGGGGTATTAGATGTATGCATAGGCAAACATAACTGGTGGAATATTTCATTGTTTTATCTATCTTCATTGCAGCTACATGTTTATATCTTTTATGTTTACATGAACAATTGATTTAATCGTTGAATATCTTGATTATTTGCTTATTGTGGGTGTGAATCAGGAAAGTGTTGAGTATCCCACTTGGGGAGGCATCACTTTCCTTGGTTCTTGAGTGCTTTGTGTGATTGTTGCCAGTGAAGGAAGTCCAATAGTGTAAGTGCTATTGGGGAATGCTTGGCTTATGTGTGTGAATCACTTACTTCTTGTTGTATCTTGTGTATATCTTTGTATCTTTTGTGTATGTTGTAAACATTGTAACACTTAGATTCTTTTGTATAGTTGTAACTTGTGGTTTGGGGTAGTTTAATTTGATTTACTTGTAATATTTGTTGTAACAAACCACCCTTAGACCTTAGTCGACCCCATTGCCCAACCTTAGGCACTAGTCTTAGTTGACTTAGGGAAAGGGCTGACTATCATATAGATTAACTTGCACTCTACATTTGCTGCTTGATCATCTTAGGCTAGTTTTCCCCCTTTGGCCTACAACGAATTGAAACTAACTCCTAGAACCTTAACATTAAAATTAACTTAGTAACCAGGGACTACCCCCCTTGGCTTCCCTAGGAGTAAGCCTAGAAGGAAGAAGTTCCAGTCAAGGTGACAGTGTGGACTTGGAACTTAGACATTGTGTCTCTGAGGGCACACTAAGTGAGTTGGACTTAGCTCACGTTAGCAAGTGTGCATTAGGACGGTAACAGGTGGCATGCATTCTTATTTGAGACATACTTTATTGATGTTTAACCCCAACAATTTAGATGATGTATGTGTTCAAGCCACACATTTAGAAGCTAGGGGGAAGCATGCTAATGATACTTTTGTGAAGAAATCAACTAAATTTGACAACAAATCGAAAGGTCAAGATAAGGAGAAAAAGAAGATGGCTACGGTTAAGAAAGAGGGTGAGAATCCTACATGTTCGCATTGTTAGAAGGGACATGATGTCTCTAAGTGTTGGAAGCTTCATCTGGAGTTAAGGCCAAAGAGATATGGAGGAAATAAAGATAAAGGCATAGCAAAATCTACTGCAGCAGTTATTCAAGACTTGGGATTTGACTAAGGTGATGAAACAAAGGTTACAACTGTCGGAATCCAAGGTAAGAATAAAGGTATCTCACTTCCCATTGATGCAAAAGCAAGTTCTAGTGCAAATACAAATCTGCCATCTACTTTTAGGAATAATGATAAAGCTAGAAGTGCACTGTTTCATGTTCGAGTCATAGCAAATCACACAAAGATAGACACTTTGTTTGAGAGTGGTTCACAAGTAAATCTAATATCTGAAGAAGTGGTTAAGAAACTTAAGCTAGTCACTACTACTCACGAGAAACCCTATCCTCTTGGTTGGGTCACTAATGATACACAACTACAAGTCACGAAGAAATGTGTATTGAAGTT
>ML783487.1:405479-426232 GCA_009831015.1 Picea engelmannii | reverse complement strand
CTATACATATGTTACAAAAAGTTACCCACAGTGACCATGCTATGAGTAATACTTCTTGAGGTAGAGCCCATTTCTAGGCTCCGCCAAAGCATTCCCTTCAAAATCGACCAGACGATAAGCGCCCTTTTTTAAAACCTCCTTAACAATGAAGGGTCCGAACCACATGGTTTTAAACTTTCCTGCCCCCAGGGGATCCTTATCTTGGTCGTAAACCAAGACAAGGTTGCCCTCAAAAAAAATCTGAGGATGAACAGACCTATCATATTGACACTTGACCTTATGTTTATGAGCCTCGTTGGCTAGAGCCACATTGTGATGCTGCTCATCAATCTACTCAAGGTGTACTAACCGCTCTTCAAGTGGAGAAGTGTCTGGCAATAACTGTACTACCAATTTCAGAGATGGAATTTGACATTCGATGGGAAAGACTGCCTCCAGCCCGTAAACGAGTTGTAAAGGTGAGAAACTGGTTGTAGTCTTAACTGATGTTCGGTAAGCCCATAATGCTGAGTATAACATCAAATGCCAGTTGGATTTGGCTGAGTTGATGGTTCGCTGTAGCATTGTCTTAAGAGTTTTATTAACAGCTTCCACCTGCCCATTGGCTTGGGGATAGTAAGGTGAGGAATGTTCTTGCCATAACCCAAGATTTGATGTTAACTCAAACATAATTTGGTTCTAAAAGTGACTGCCATGGTCAGTGACAATCTCTCTCAGGGCGCCCAACCTTGCTATGATCTAGTTAAATAAGAAGAGAGCTGCAGTCCCTCCATCATCTTTGAATGTCGGCATAGCTTCGACCCACTTAGTGAAGTAGTCGATAACTATGATGATATATTGGTGCCCCCTTGCTGATGGGGGGTTACATGTAGTGTAATCAATCCCCCACTTGGTGAAGGGACTGAATGTGATGATAGGAAACATAGGAGCTAGATGTGCCCTCATCTTCCGTGAGAAGACTTGGCATGGATGGCACTTCTTGACCGACTCGATACAATCTTTGATAAGCGTGGGCCAAAAGTAACATGCTCGTAAAATCTTTTGGGTTGTTGCCAACCCGGATAAGTGGCCGCCACAAGCTCCTGTATGACAATCATTGATCACTATGATGGCCTCCTCACGAGTGAGACATCGATTCAAGATACAGTCTACACCTCTCTGATACAACGTATCATTGAGGATGAGATAGTTCTTGGCCTGATGGTGTATCCGCCAATGCTCATCACGAGAAGCAGAGGTGAGGCACTTCAAAGTATGGAGATAGATCAGTATATCTTCATACCAGGATTCGGATGATTCAATCAAAAACATATCCCCCCGGATAGGTGATTCCTCAGGCACAACGTCACCTTACTCAACCAGAAGCTCCGAGATAAGTTCTACGAAGACCAACGACTTTTTGGACTTGGCTGAAATGAAGTCTAAGTCAAATTCTTGGAGGATTACCATCGATCTACTGATTTTTCCACTGATAACTCATCGTGTCAACATGTACTAGAATGGATTCACGAAGGCAATGACAGTGGTCTTACGAAACAAAACATAGTGACGGAACCGTTGAACAGCATGAACTACTGCCAACGCAAGTTTTTTGAGATGGGTATAATTAAGTTCCGGTCCTATGAGGCCTCGACTCAGGTAATAGATCACGTATTCAGAAAACGAATCATCTTCTTGAACTAAAACCATGCCTATGGTTGATTCTGTGGCAGCTAGATATAATAGGAAATCCTTGTTATAATTCGATGGTCGTAGCAGAGGTGTAGTTGTAAGGGCGTGTTTCAATGCATCAAAAGAGCATTGAGTGGCTTCGTCCCAGAAAAAGGGAACATCTTTCTTCAGTAAACGCATGAAGCCCTTAGTGATTTCGGCATAGTTGGCGATGAAGCGTCATAAGAAGTTCGCCTTGCCTTAAAGACTCTGAAGTTGTAAGATTGTGCATGGGGGGGGCAACTGGATTATTGCCTCTACCTTAAGAGGATCAACCATGATCCCTGTTGTTGACATGACTAACAAACGTCCTGACGTGATGCAAAAGTTGCACTTGTTGGGATTCAAGCGAATCTGGAAGTAGCGACAGTGTTCGAAGATTAGTCTGAGGTGTGTAGGATGATCCTTTCGCTTGCAAGAGCGTGATGCTAAATCATCTAGATAGGCCTCGACTATATGTTTGAGGTCGTGAAACGCAAAATACATGGCCCGCTGGAAAGTGGCTCCAGCATTCTTGAGACCAAAAGGCATTTTTCGATAGGAGAATGTACCCCACGGACAAATGAATGTCATTTTGTGTTAGTCCTCAGGTTTGATTTGGATTTGGTTATAGCCCAAAAAACCATCCATAAATGAAAAGGCTTCACAACCAGTGCACTCATCAATGATATGGTCGATGAATGGGGTTGGATAATTACCTTTTGGACATGCCTTGTTCAAATCACGGAAATCGGTACAGACACGAATCATGCCTTGTTTTTTATCGACTAGCACGGGATTTGACACCCATTGAGTCAAGTGAATAGGGTATATGAACCCTGCCTTAAGCAATTTCTCAACCTCATCTTTGATGGCTGCTACTTTCCTAGGATTAACTAGACGAAGTTTTTGTCGAACAAGCTTAGCATCAGGATACGTTGTGATTTCGTGTTCAACTATTTTTGGATCGATGCCTGGCATTTTCTCATAAGACCAAGCGAAAATGTCGCGAAATTCTTTAAAAAGATCCGTGTAAATCTGAATCTCTTAAGGGGAGCAATCCGCTCAGACGAAGACATTCTCCACGATGCCAGGGTTCCGGGAGATATTGATAGGTATCGTTTCAGCGATAGTCGCCATATTGCCCTCAACATAAAAATTTTGTGTAGCTAAGAGGTTAATAGGACATGGCTAATCTCCCGTCATGGTGACGGTGAATTCTCCTACCTCGATTTGTCGTAATTCTGGGAGGAAATATGATCTGTGATGAAGATCATCCCAAGGTTTGTCCGGACCAGTTATTTCTTCGATTATTGCTTCGTCAAAAGGCAAGACTAAATCTAACGAATCGATGTTGGCAAGAGAATCCTGAGCCCACATAGGCTCAAGGAGTGGATCCAACTCTTGTGCAGGAATCGGATCAGGAGAAGCTAAAGTGTGTTGGACCAAAGAGTATGCTACTTCAACGATCAGCAAGGGCATGGACATGCTAGCGTGCCCCGTCGCATCCATCGTGGTTGATGGGGAAGGAAGAATCCACGGATCCTGAAAGTAAGTCGTGCGGAACGACAAGACGTGAAAAATATCATCCTTGTGGTGAGTCGATATAAACTTGACATCGCCATGAGGAGGTGGGTAATCGAAAGTACCCATCAAAGATGAGCACAAACCCACTCCTACATTGACAACACCAGCTTGAGGATTATCAATCATGGGAACCATGGATGCCCCCAAAGCGGGGTCAGGTCTAGAGAAGGAAAATTGATCGATGGTCACTATCCGGCCTTCATGTGGGAACAACAAGACTCGAAAAACTGTAGTGACCACCGCTTGCATCGCATAAGTCCAACTACGACCTAACAAGAGATTATAGTCAAGGGGGGCATCGACTACCTCTACCTCAATGCACACGGTCTTTCCTCCTAACTGCACAGGGAAAGAAGGAATGATGCCATGTGGTCGAAAAGAACAACCATCGAACGCAGTGAGGAGAGTAGGTGATGGAGACAACTCAGTCTGACCAATGTCTTTCCAACATGTTAACAACATAACGCAAGTCGAAGCACCCTCATCAACCACCGTGCAGAAGATATTTCGTGTAAAAATTTTTGTGGGATGAGCCACTACTATCTGAAACGCGACGTGGTAAGGTAGACGAGGTTTCAAGTCAGTCGTATCTAACATTATGGTACCCAGGTTACAAGTCTCAGTAGAGCCTAACGCAGTCAACAAGGCTTTCCTCTGAGCGGGGCAACTTTGGAGGACCTCCAAAGTAGACATAGCACAAGGGGTTTGGGATAAATCTTCCACCACAGAGTAATTCTGGGCGGCCCTTGCATTTGGATTGTGATAAGCTCTCTTGAATGCACCTTCTGGGATGTGTGTCATGGTTTCACCCAACGTCTTCTCGATCTGTAGAGGAAGAGATGGGATCTTGGCTTCTTTGCCCTTCTCAAAGGCACTTGGTTTACTATAGTCGTGCGCTCTAGTAGTTATTAAGGCATCACCCCTAACCATATATACGTTCACGGAAGAGGAACTATTTGGAGGAGGGCAGGTTTCTTGGCTGCCCCCTTTGGCACTTGTAGAGGCTTGAATTAAACTTTGCCCATGCTAAAAGGGATTAGTCAACATGGCTTGTTGTTGCTGTATGACAAACTTTTGGGCCTCCGCAAGTCGAGGACACAGATGGGTAGGGTAGTCTTTTGCACACAAGTTGCATGGATACCTTGCCTTCCGTTTTTCCGTAGTGCCCTCGCCAGCATTATCAGTGGGTTTTTTATCCCCCTTACCCTTCTTTCATTGTTTTTTCTTCCCTTCAAGTTGTTGGGTGGCCTTTGGGATCGACATCTGCACGGAGTGTACTTCCGACGTTTGGGTAGGAGGAGCAGCCAAAGAAGTAGTCTGGCTGGCCGCTGAATGTTGTATAGATAACTGCTGCAATTGTTTTGTCAATTGCTCAGCGGGCTTAGTTTGTGCCGAACCAACTATACCATCGGCATGTGGTACGTCTCTCTGTCTGATTTTATCCTGGTTTGATCGTAGTGCATCCAGCAGGATGTGATATAATAAACCAGACTGAGAGTAGATAAGCTCAAACTGTTGAGCCCTCATGATGGCATCTTCCTCATAGAAAACCCCAGAAGTTGCGACGTCTTTGGATAATTGCGGAACTAAATACTTAAGGAACCACTCAAGCAGGAATGTTGGTGGAACTGGCACTTTGATTAGACTCTTTCAACGTCGCCACTCTCAGATATGGTCAGAGATATGGTCCGATGTCGTCTGTTCGAAATTAACAAGCAGCTCTGTGCCCACGTCGTATCTCATAGGTAACTGGAAATGGTTAAGGAAAGACATAGCCAGTTCGCCAAAATAAGAATATCATGAACGATCAAGCTGTATGTACCATTTCACGACACTTCCAATAAGAGTGCGTTGAAACAATCGCAACTGGACGGAGTCATCTTTCAGTGAGTTAGATGAACACCATAAGTGGAAAGTAGTCACGTGATCACCTATATCTTCATTAGGCTTGGCCTTGAACTTTGGAATGTCCAAAGGAAACTTCGTCGGCATAGGAGGCCAACGCAGATCATGACAGATAGGATCATTCAACAACCGTGTCAAATTTGGCAAGTGTAACGTCACCAAGAATGGTAGTTTAGGTTGATACTGATAGCCCATAAAAAAGGGTCCTGGAGTTTGACTGGCACCAGGTTGCCTGGAAAAGTTTAGTTGTTGGCCCAGATTCTGGTAGAAACCATGGCCTGGACCAGCGTAAAGATTTTTCATCTAAGGAGACATCATTGGCTGACTCCCCATGAAGGGCATAGGATGTTGGGCATTCATCGTGTTTGACGGACTTTGGGAAGGATTACCCCATGCCGGTCCCGAGGGGAGAGGCATAGAAGTCTATCTGGGGTTCCATTTACTGTGGAAAGAATTACCCCAAAACGACATTCCAGATGAAGGAATAGATCCTTGTCCTGAGTTCCAAGGTCCTGGTATATGTGCCCCCAGCGCAGGAATAGTACCCTGTGCCGGAGTAGACTGTCCAAAAATGGGTGTGCCCCCAGATGGGAAAGTAGTGGATGCGAAAGTGTTATTACCAAACATCCTGTTCCAAACAAATGGTGATGAACCTACCAGCAGAGTTTTCACAGGTGTTCTTTGACTCCCAGCTCCAAATGAACTTGTGTGTGCAGGCTGCCCGACGGACTGCTGATGTAATCCACCAAGCAAAGGGGACGAAGGAGAGATATGGCCTCCAGTGTAAGGAAAAGTGTTGAAGGCGACAAGAATGCCCCCAATTTGACCTTGCAGAGGAGCGTTAGAGCTCCCTGCCCCTAGACTCGAAGTCTGTAAAGTGCAGTAAGTGAGTGCAGGACTGGTACCTGAACTAGGCATACCATATGAAAACGGAGGGCCTGTCGCACTAGATGTGAAGGGAGGTGTGGTCGCCGCGATAGATGTGGATGGTCCACTGTGCGACGTAGTTGCGGTCGAGACCATAGTGGCTCGGAACGACGACAGCAAGTTAGGAGATGCTTCTCCTGTGGTGACAACGGTGATGGGGATGGAAGAATTCCCAGAGAAAGTAACAGAGTTTGGTTCCATAACTGGGTTAGGCACTGACAGGCATTCGTAAAATTGAATTGGCACAATAATGTCGGGCCAAGTATCAGTGTTTGAGGTTTCAATCGATCCAAGATTGGTGGTTGATTCCTCTGGGAGTTGTTTGGGCTCAATGGTTTGAAACCCGGTTGCTTCGAAAGACCCTCGTTGGTCTATATTCCGCCTCAATGGTGGCGGGGGTGGCTTCAGTATAACCGGCGGCAGGCCTAGAAGCCTTCGTGACCGGCGGAGCTCTGAATCCTCCACTGTGTGAGAATATCCACGACATGCTAAGGTATTCTACATGTTCAAACAGTAACACACACTAAAAGAAAGCTCCTAAAAGATGAATCAAGCAAACACTAAACTAGTTGGAAGAATAGTTACAACAACCAACACTAGAGCAACTTAATGATGCAAGTGCAACTCGAAAACGGAAGCACCCTCCAGGTATACTATGCAAAGCGTGGCCAGATGTCTATCCTAGGTACCATGGTATACCCCCACAGTCACCTGTATATGTCCCTAGAAAAGATTGGCAACTAGTTTGCAGCACGTGAACAATCACCAGGTAGGTACAGTCGATAGTCGGGTAGACCACAATGAGCAGGGTATCAAGCCTGAAACCTGTTAAGGGTATCGAGAGAAAATGGTCTGGAAGAGAACTGAGGACCTCGAATGGATTCGAGACCCACGAAGCTCCGTGGAAAATGCAAACGACGGAATCCCTCAACAAATCCTCGATATGTGTTCTCTATTACGCTCGGTCCATCTTTGGAGGGGTTATCTCCGCTACCTTTCCTTATGTGACCTCGTGTTTAGTCCCTGTGTTAGAGGGGGGTCCTGGATAAATTTCACGCTACTGGACTTCTACACTCCCTATTGACAGACTCCAATGTTTGGTTTGAGTGGCCTTGGAGAATTTACTCTCCAACCTATTCCAAGGCCCTAGTCCTGAGCTAGTGTATGCACCCTACAAATAAAAAGTCTAATTGATTTTAATTAGCGTTGCTTTCAATGGAATTTTTATGTCACAAGGTATGGAGATGAAACTGATGGTGTGTAAAGACTCAAAGAAAAATGAACAAGAAATGCGTGGAAACAAAAACTGTTACAAACAATGCAAAAAACAACAACTTTTCAACAAGAAAGACCTCTTTTCTTTTCAACTTTTATAAGATTTTATGCAGCAAACATAAAGGATTTTCGCTCAAATCTGTGAGCTACTTATAATCTAAATGTACTGAAAAAACTTATTAAAAAAGACTTCTTCCTAGCTACTGATGCAACAACACAATCTTCAAACCAAGAAGAAAATGAAAAAGAGAATTTTTTTTTATTTAATTGCAAAATGACGCAACAAAGGGAAAATTACAACAAGCACAAAACCAAAAGAACCAAAATAAAACTCTGGCTTAAAGCACAGATCGCAAAAGAATCAGAGCAAAGATGCGAAAAAGCAATCAAAAAAGCACCGATTCTAACACTTGTCTAAAAACCATAAAACAAATTGTTTTTTTTTTGTTTTTTTGTTTTTTTTGTCTTTTCTATCAAAACATCAACTAATAAAAACACCAACTAAGGATAAGAGGTCCTAACCTACTGACTGTGTAGCCCCAGACACAAAACCCTGAGAGGAACAGTTCTCACCACAGGAGGGGATGACTGCCCCACCCAGGCTGAAAAGCAACCAATCATGCCCGCGACTGTCACTGAAACAGCATGCGTGCAAACGCGTGCTGAGCTATAACAGTGCGCGGGTACCCACGGGCTAAACTTGAATAGGCCACGGGTCTGTATAAAATCTAGGACAAAATCAAACACAGGCAACCCAGACCTGAAAAAGGCCACTGGTATTGACAACCAGGGTCTCTAAAAGGCTTGGATGCTTCTACTTTAACAAAAAAGGAAAATGAATGCAAAAGATACAAACACAATAAAGCAGACTGAAAACAAGACAGTAAACCAGCAAGACCGAGACAGGATCCAGAAAGCCCCCTGAGAAAGTAAACTTCTGACAGGGAAGAGGAGACTATCTCTCAAGCTTTCTGAGTCCTACACGCTACTAAAACCTCTGCAGCAAGAATTCAAATGCAGGCTATAGAAGGTTAGGGCGCGGTTTACACGCGTGCAGACCTTCTGCATGCCATGTGTACCTCTGTGTGTCCCATTAATAAATGTTAAGCAATAGTCAAGGAAAAGCTGGTATTAAGAACCAAGTTCCTTGCTAGCTCTGACCTAACAGAAAACAAACAAACAAAGAAACATAGATTCTAATTATTTTAACTACCCAAAAACCTTCAACTAAATCCGGAAACCCTAAGAGTAAATCTCCCCAGTGGAGTCGCCAATTCTGTTGTGGGGAAACTATACCCTACGGACTAACAAGCTAGGGCTTAAACTTGCATGCAGATCATGACCCTTAAGAAATTACTTTTAACCTTCTACCCCAAACCTAAAACCCTTTTTCACATGCAAACATGGAAAGAACCTACTAACCTTTTTATCGATGGTTGGTGTAGATCCTTCGTTGTGCTTTATCCTCTTGCTTCTGCTGCTCCTTCCAAAGATGATCCTGCAATCAAGACAAAACACTATGCATGCATGCTATTGTTCTACTAGAGGGTTAGAGATTAAGCATAAATCAAATAAAACATATAAGACTCGCGCATTGGGATGGGAAAAGTATTATTTATTAATCTCAAGATGAATCAACTTACAATAATAATAGAGATCAACCACCGTTCCTTGATCCTGATCTTGGGCTCCTCCTCTTCTTTGTCCTCCAACTGCTTTGCTTGAATTCTCCTAAAGCTTGAGGAAAGGCTAAAGGGTTGGGACAAGACGGATTCGACAATTGGGCAGAGTTTCTTTGCTATGATTTTCCTCTTTCAAATAGTACCCCTACCCCTTCTTTTATAGGCTAGAAGGAGCTAGGGTTTTGGATGAACTCTTGGCCATGAATGGCTGGGAGTTCCAGTTAACTGACCCAAAGCTTTTCATTCCGTCAGCAACTTTCCTATTTTTTTTGCTTTGTTAGGTAAACGCGGGTTGTAGTGGGTCAGCCAGCGTTCCAACGCGTGCAGTATATAGCCTGCCAGCGTTCCAATGCGCCCAGTAATGGGTTAGGGTGCGGGTTACTTAATTTAAGAGGTTTTTCAAGAGTTTATTCAGCATGGCTTTGGCAAGGAAGAGATATGAGTTGGCCTGATGCCAGGTAAGCATGTGAGGTGCAATTTAGGGTTATAACAGTAGGGGTGCCATTTGGAGGAGGAAAAAATATAGTGAATAAACTCTGCCCATTTACGTAATCCATTGTCCCAACCCTTTAGCCTTTCCTCATGCCAAAGGAGATTTAACGCAAAGTAGTTGAAGGACAAAAGAAGAGGAGCCCAGGATCAGGTTCAATGAGTGGTGGCCAGTCTCAACTTTGATTGTAAGTTGATTCATTTTCAATAATAAAAATAATACTTTTCTCGTCCCAATGCATGAGTTATCTATAATTTGATGAATTTATGCTTGATTTCTAACCCTTGAGTAGAGAAGTAGCGTGCATGCATAGTTGGTATTTGTCTTGATTGCAGGTTATCTGTGGAAGGAGCAGCACAAGCAAGTGGTCAAACCGCAACGGAGGATATACATTGAACACCGATAAAAGGGTTAGTGGTTCTCTTCATGCATTTACTATGAAAGAGGGGTTTTAATCTTGGGTTGTAGGTTAAAAAGTAATTTATTTTCAGTCAAAATCTGCATGCAAGTCTGACCCTAGTTTGCTAGTCCATAGGGTATTTTTCCCAACAACACTTGGCCCTGAGCATCCCCGTGTTCCATACACTTGGAACTAGTATGTTTGCGACATTCAATCCTCCATTGTAACGTAACATTCTTTCATTCTTTTTCCAAAATTATTGAAAAAATTCAAAACAAAATCAAATATAACCCAAAAAGAGGAAGAGAAAAGTATTTTCTTTATTGGCAGCATAACGAGTCACCTTTGGATAAAGCACATATGTCCATTTGTTCATCAAACCCTGGGATTTAATGTGACCTTAGGAAGTTGTTCTCGCTACATAGATTTGTGTCCTTCTCCATTTGGTTATTCTTCCAAACATATGGAGAGTTTGCGTTGCCTACTGCCTCGTAAACTTATGTTAATGCCATGCTTCCTGAGTCTCATCATTTGTCATGTTGTTGTCCAAGGGAAGTTTTTCACCAAGCCTGAGTCGGCCCCTCTGCAGTTTGTCTCTTGCCCTCATACCCGACCATCTTTAACATCCAATCAAGTCCTTGTTCAAAATCAATGAAGCTTTCAATCTGATCATGAAGATTATCTAGTCCATGACCAACGAGCCATCGAAGACCTTTGGGTAGTGTAGTCATACACTCATATTACACTCCTACCTAAGTTTTGAAGATTTTGAAGTTTTTTCTCGAGCTTTGAAGACCTCATCTCCAGCCATCAATCTGTATCAACTTCTAGAATATGGATACTCTATATGTATATCTTTTTGATTTCGAGATGTAGCTCCGTTGTGTATTGTTCGCGACTACTCTTTATATAGTTATATGACATGGATATATAGTGCATTTGATTGGTAGCCATGATTCTATTTTATCCCAAGCATGGGTATGCCCACCTCGGTGAGACAATTGTTATTTTGCAGACAGTGCCTCCAGTTCCTGATCCTTGGGCTCAATTGTTCGGCACAACAGTGAAGATTGTTAATGTATTTTGGCCATCAGATGCTCTTCTAAACTCACACATTAGGGGGCATCTGTTATAACCCTAAATTGCACCAGACATGCTTACCTAGCATGAGGCCATCTCAGATTCCTTATTTTCCAAAACACTGTTGAACAACTCTTTAAAAATCCTATTTTATAAAGGCCCACACACCCTACTCCATTACTACACGCGTGTACACACTAGCTGACCTAAAACAGCCCGCATGTACCTACAAAAGCAAGAAAAAAGGAAAGTTGTCGATGGAACACATAGCTTTGGGTGGGTTAACTAAAACTTCCGGCCATGCATGGCTGAGGGTTTGACCAAATACCTAGCTCCTTCTAGCCTATAAAAGAAGGGGTAGGGGTACCATTTGGAGGGAGGAAAATGATAGTAAAGAAAATCTACTCAAATTCATATTCCCATTGTCCCAACACTTTAGCCATTAGTGTGCAAGGAGAAATATAGAGCAAAGAAGTTGGAGGACATTTCAAGAGGATCCGAGGATCAAGTTCGTGGAGCAATGGTCAGTCTCGACATTGTAAGTCGATTCATTAAAAGTAATAAAGAAATATTTTTCCCATCCCACTTTATGAGTTCTTCATAGTTTGTTAAATATATGTTTGAATCTCTAACCCATTAGTCTGTAGGCAAAATGCATGTGTAGTTTGTTACTTGTTTTGTATGCAAGTCAGCCTTGGGAGGAGAGTTGCTAACAAGCGATCAAGTGTGAGGAAGGATCGACATCGAACACCTGGAACAAGGTATGTTGGTCTAACCATGTATTTGCTAAAAAGAAATGGGGATTAGGTCTAGGGACGAAGGTAGAAAGAAGGTTCCTTTTGGTCATATCTACATGCATAATATAACCCTATTTGCTAGTCTATAGGGGGATTTCCCACCACAACACCTATCGGTGAAGATGCTACACTATTTCCAATAACATTATCCCTCCCCAATCAATACCATGTGATATAAGGATGAGGCTTTGTCTGAATCCGGCCTATCGGTTGCCCTCAGAGTCAAATTCTGCATTAGTCAAATAGAATTATTCTAACGCTTATTTAGTCACTGGTCAAGTCAGTATGTTAAGAGCCAAATATCAATATAGCATAGAAAAACCTCATAATAAGTACTCAACGCCTTGAAAAAGAGATAATTTTAGATAATAAGCCTCTTCGAGGGGGCAACCTCCTTTTACCCCACACAAATGTTCAAGTACAAGATGATTCCAAATGAAAATGTCTCCTTGGTATATATAGGAGACTAGGAGGTATAATTACAACTAATGGAATAAAGAAGACATAAATAAAATAACATTACTAATGTAATATGCCCCTGTTAGCACATAATTATGATTGGGGGTAATCTCCTGAAGAAGTGTCCCTTGGGTGAAGGAAAAAGATCCAAAATACCCACTTTCCCAAAGTTTTGAGGGCGGGCATGTCATTTTAATGAACGGGCACTTTGTGGCAATCACAATCCGCTCCCCTGAATCTACGACTCTCATTCAATTCTGGACCCCCCCCCCTTGAATTTCTACCTTTAACAGGGGGGGTCTGGAATCGGGTGCACACCTTTCCAATGGTGGAGATTGAGGCACCCAAATCAGCAGCTCTCATGCGATTCCATACCCTCTTGTTGTTATGCTTTTAATGAGAAGTGGGGGGTCCAGAATGAGGTGGGGGCTCCGCCTATCATGTCGACCTCCTACACACCTTTCCCATCTGAGGACCCACGTATCCTGCCATGTCCAGCCACATGGCCCCCCTTTCAGCTCATCTCCCTCTCACCGCCTGCCATGTGTCCCTTTCGCTGAGTCACCTCCACCTCAACACCTTCCTCCATTCGTTGTCACCCGTCCCCATATCACTTACATGGAAGAACCCCTTTCCCCCCCGCCTCACCTTCACTATACTAGCACCTACAATCTTCTCATCAAGCATGCCATATCTTCCTCCTCTCATCCCGTGAACCGTTCGGCTAGTCCAGGTGGCCCCTCAAGAAGACCTCTAAGTCCCCAAAAGGTAGAGTTGACTAGGACCGTTCCTGATCCCAAGAGGGTGGTTACTGCAGTTGTTGGAGGTGGTTAGACATCATCTCCGCCATAAATGGAAAGTCTGACAAAGGACTGAAGCACGTCAATCCATCCACAAGATAGTCAGGAGTCTGATTGCAATCGTTCGGAGTCTGCATGCATAGACTATCAGAAAGCATGCATACATAACGCTTTTATTGCAATTTCTTGTTTTTTCTACTAGGGTTTTGTATGGAGCATATTTGGATGTTTTTTCCATTTTTTGTAAGGTATCGAGGGTTGATAAAGGCACCCGGTTGTAAGACTTTAATGAAGCACTGGTTATTCTAGTTATGCATGGACTCTTGAGACTTCTTGCCTTATGAATGTCAGTTTCTTTCACGTCTTTGTTTGCACTGTGTTAGAGCATCTTGTAATTGGAGGATCCAGTCAAGTTGTAACTATTATAGGATGATGTAGGTTGGATCACTGTAACAGCTGCATTGTTTCTAATCGGTCCCTGTGATTTTCTTAGCACTGAACGACTTGGAATTGGAGGATCTAGTCAAGTCCCCCCTTCAGTTCCCCGAAGCCCTGAACCAAGAGGATCTTGCATTCAGATTTTTTCTTCTGCAAACTACTGAAAGGCCTGTTTCCTAAGGTAGTTTTCTCACTCTTCTTACCAAGTCTTCCACCTGCTCATCTTTTAATCAACTCACTGACTGAAGTTAGATCAAGACCTCCTTTGTTCCTTACATACCAGACCTAGTCCCTGAGTTAGAGCAATATATTCCTGAGTCTCTACCCATTTGATCACCCATTAAAAATATCGTGACATAAAACTGATGGGCGTTGGGCTCTGCTCCTACAAGCAATCCAAGAGTTACTTTTGATGCTAACATTTCTGGCACCATTGCCGGGGACGAAGTTGAAAATTTTCCCCCGGGATTGAATGAGATTGAGCCTCTGATTCTAAAGGTGCATCAGGTATCAGAGGCTTTGAGGATTGCTACTGTGCACCTGATGACTCCATTGTGACGAATCCACTGTGGCGAACCTACCATGTTAGTTGTGGCTTTCAGAGGTAGACACACATGGTCCCATCCACAGCTGCCTCTAGCTACACCTAAAACTGATCCAAAGGTGGTTCTCAAAAAAGGAAAGGCCTCTGAAGGGGAAGCTTCCACCACCGAACCAGGTAATCCGCCATCTCCTTCTGTAGGAACTCCATTTTCTCCTCCTCAGTTTCTTAACAGACATTTTTCTGAGGTTTCCCGTGTCCTAAATTTTGGGAGTGTTCCTGCTGAGTTTTCCCCTCCTGGTCTGGGATTGGAGGGAGAAATCAGTGTCACTCCCCTCTCCCCTAAAGCTCTACTTTGGCGTAGACTTGGGACCACAAAAGATTTCCCCACTCCTATCTTTACCACTCCTCCTCTTATTACTATTTCCACTTCTTCACGAAGAGAAGCATCTACTAACTTAAGCCCATTAGCCTTCTCCCTAAATCCCTTATTGTTTCCCATTTCACTTAGAGACTCGTTCCCAGTAGCCCCTTCATGAACTCCTTCTCCTCCAAGTTATCCTCAACCTAATATTCCTATGGCTGGTGCTAATCCCCCTCTAAGTAAAATGGACACCATAGTAGCTGCCAGATATGCTCCCTTAGTCCTGCCTCAACCTGCAAATCCTCTCCCTCGTGGAGATTACCTGAAATATATTCCCAAGTTCACTGGGGAAGAGGACATAACTGCAGAAGAGAACCTGGCTACTTTATATAGTTATGAAGACAACCTGAACATTGTAAATGAGGATGTCTGGATGATATTCTTCATCCAGAGCCTGGATGATGAGGTGAGGAAATGGTTTAGGGGATTGGCCCCCAAATCTATTGCTAGAATTGAAGCTCTAGATGGCGCTTTCCTGAGGTAGTGGGGAGATAAGAAGGATTTCATGTATTACATGACAGAGTTCAGGTATTTGAAGAATATGGAAGGAGAGTCTATCTTTGACTTCTCCAAAAGATTCAATAAGATGTATAATAAGATTCCTGCTAAGATAAAGCCCTCAGAAGCCTCTACCAAAATTTCTTATGCTAGTGCATTCGGCCTTGATTTCTATCTTCTATTGAGAGAAAGGAGAGCCACCTCCTTATATTAGATGCAAGATGCATACATAGAGGTGGAATCTAACGTATTAGCAGCTGATAGACTGAGAAACAAGGCTGACGTAGAAAGGAGGAAGGGAAGATCTAAAGCCTCAACTTCTGGCCCCTCGGTGCCTCACCCTCAAATGGATGAACTGACCAAGATGGTGAAGTCTCTGTCTACAGAGATGGAGAGAATGAGGGTGGAGGGAAGGAAAGCATACCAAAATCCTCACAACACTGAAAACAAAGGAGTTTTAAGGAGATTAAACAATATTTATCCCCCGACTATGCAAAGAGACCAGAGGGGAAGAGATAGAGAAGACCAAAAAATTTATCCCCCCTTTCAAAATAATTTGGTGGCCGATGAGGAAGAAGGGGAAACAGATGGGCTTGATCCTGAAATCCACTGCTTCAGAGACACTCCTCATTTTCCTCATCTCACTCAATCAGCATACGAGGAATCTCTCATGGATAGTTGGCTAAATGAAATTAGCAAGGGAGACAAGGCTAGTAGTAGCCAAGGTAGGTATAACCTGAGGTCCAAGAAAAAGATAGCAGCGCCTGATGTTCCTGAGCAGTTCCCTAGAACAGAGAAACCTGCTAGTGAAGTACTAGACAACAACAAAGGTGAGAAGGCCCAACCCCTCTCTCCCATGGTCCAGATTCATGTTCCTAAAGTAAGAGAAATCCCAAAGCTTACATCTTCTTTTAATTTTTATCATGAAATTCAAAAGATCAGTATCCCCGTGCCCCTCACCGAATTGATTAAACATGAAGAGTTCAAAAAATGCTTCTCTGGGCTGTTACAGTCTGAAGCTCCATGCCTTCCCACAGACTCCATCAATTTGCAAGATGAAAAGCCTGCAGTTAATCTAGGTCCTATGGTAGAAGACAGGAATGATTCATCCCCTCCCTTCTACACTTCATTGAACATACATGACAAGGTGCTACACAATTGTTTGATGGATTCAAGAGCTTCTCACAACCTCATGCCCAAAAATATCATGGAATAATTAGGACTAGAGGTCACCCGATCCTATCATGACCTCTATTCCTTTGACTCCATGAAAGTTCAATGTCTAGGAGTCATCAAAGTCCCGGTCGTGACCTTGTTTCAATTGCCCATGAAAAGTGTGGTCATGGATGTTGTAGTAGCTGATGTCCCCCCCAAGTTCGGTATGTTGTTATCAAGATCTTGGATAAAAATACTAGGGGGAACTCTGCATATGGACCTAACCTATGCTACTATCCTAGTGTTTGGAGGAGAGCATAGGAGGCTATAAAGAGAAGACCAATTGGCCTATATAATCAGTGATGAAGCCAATCCTACCAACCATCCCATTTTTGCTTTGGACACTGATTTAGGTTCCATTTTACTACAACTCACTCATGCTCCCGAGCCTCCTCTTAAACTCGAAAAGTAGCCCACCACTCCTCATGAATTTTCTCCCCCCATCTCCCCCGTCTGGAGAATGTTTTTTTATGGAGCCTCTTCCAGGGAAGGCGCTAGTGCTGGGGTATTTTTTGTATCACCTGCTCAGGAAACCATGTCTCTTTCATACAAGCTAGAATTTGAAGCTACTAACAATGTGGCAGAATATGAAGCTCTTGTTCTAGGATTAAGAGCTGCAAAGGAAATGGGAATTCAGGAGGTAGCAGTGTTCAGAGATGCAGAATTGGTAGTCCAACAGATCAAAAACGCTTATCAGGCTTATGAGGTATGGGACCTAATTGACAATTTCTTCTCATCATTTAACATTTCTTTCATCCCAAGAGAGAAGAACACAATGGCAGATTCCTTGTCTACATCAGTAAGCAATTTCAAGGTGCCCTTGCCACCCAAATTCAGATACGATGTAGAAGTAAAATGCAGGCCCTCCATACCTGACAATGTCAAACATTGGAAGGTGTTCGAGGATGATCTTGAGGTCAAAAGATTCTTGGAGACTATTGAAGAATTTTCAGAGATGCATATTGACCAAGACTCTGTCTCTGAAGAAAAGCTTGATGGGGGTGATTTTTTGAATAAGATTGTAGAGCGTAACATTGTGCAGCTGCCCAGCACTCATATTCCAAGGGGATTGGTTCCTTTGGAAAGGATTTTTGATAGAAATGATGTGGCATTAAAAGGGGAAATCTCAGAGGATGACGCTGATACAACTCAGTGCAACATTGGCACTGAGAATGAACCCAAGTTGGTCAAATTGTCAAAAAATCATGACAACAGAGCAGAGGGATGAATACGCTGGACTATTGAGGGAGTTTGTTGATGTTTTCACCTGGATCTATGGAGATATCAAAACATATGACACTTCTGTCATCAAGCATAAAATCTCGTTGAAAAAGGAATCAAAACCATTTAGGCAGAAGCTAAGACAGATCAATCCTATGTTGCTGCCAATCATGGAGAGGGAAGTGAAGAAGATGCTACAAGCCCAGATCATAGTACCACTGAGATATTCAGAGTGGGTGGCCAACTTGGTACCAGTAAGGAAAAAGAATGGAGAAATCAGACTCTGTGTAGACTTCAGAAACCTAAACAGGATCTCATGAAAGGATAACTACCCCTTACCAAAGATGGAACATATATTGTAGAGGGTAACAAGAGCATCCAAGATGCCCATGATCGGTGGCTTCTCTAGCTACAATCAAATCTCATTTCTTCCTGAGGACAGGGAAAAGACGACATTTACCACTCCATGGGGCACATTCATGTATGCCAAAATTCCATTTGTATTGATGAATGCAGGGGAAATGTTTCAACGTGCCATGGAAATAGCTTTCATTGGGGAAAAGGAGAAGTTTGTGGTCATCTATCTGGATGACATAACAGTATTTTCAAAATCTGATAAAGAACACTATTGTCATCTCAGGAAGGTTTTCCTGAAATGTAGGAGTTTTGGCATTTCATTAAATCCCAAGAAATCTTTGTTTTTCATGCAGGAGGGAAAGTTACTAGGCCACATAGTATCAGTGGAAGGAGTCAAGATCAATCCTAGCAAAGTTGAGGCAATACAAGCCTTATCAATCCCGAGATCCAAGAAGGAGGTCCAATCTTTCCTTGGTAAGATTAATTTTTTGAGGAGGTTTGTTTCTAACTTTGCTGAAGAGGTAAAACTTATAACAACCATGTTAAGGAAAGGAAATGAAGTGAGGTGGACTTCTGAATCGTGAAATTCCTTTGAGAAAATAAAGAAGGCCCTGACTGAAGCTCCTGTGCTTGTCAGTCCCGATTACTCAAAGGATTTCCTTATTTTTTCCTTTGACTCACCTGACACTGTGGTTGTTGTTTTATTACATATAAATGAGGATGGGCTAGAGCAACCTATTGCCTATTTTAGCAGAGCTTTGAGGGAGGCCGAAGTTAGGTATGAAACTATGGAGAAGCAGGCCTATGCCCTGGTAAAGGCTCTCAAATCCTTTAGAACCTATGTCCTGCAGTAAAAAATCATTGCCTATGTCCCCTCGGCTATTGTTAAAGACATTCTTATTCAGCCCATCATAGGCGGGAGTAGGAGTAAGTGGATATCCAAGATCCTAAAGTTTGACCTAGAAATAAAGCCTACCAAATTGATCAAAGGTAAAGGTTTAGCCAAGTTGTTGGCTGAAGCAAATTGCCAAGCTTTGGAGGTAAGTTTCATCAACGAATGCTCAGGAATTCAGAAGGATCAGCTGTCTAAAATAGACCCTCAAAATCCTGATAAGGATCATCAAAAAACTATTGGAGGACAACAAAAAGGTCTGGCATTCAAGGTTAAAATTTTCTCTATAGGTCGATCGAGTGACCACGAAGAGATCTATAGGCATTTCCCCTTTCCAATTAGTCTATGGAGTAGAGGTTGTTTTTCCTTCTCAGCTAGCCATTCCTGTAGCAAAATTCCTCCAGGATCATCAAGAGGAGCCTGATGACATGATCAGAAGAATTCATCAGCTAGTGGAAGTCTAGCAGGCCAAAGAGTAGGTAATGAGTAGAATTCAAGACCATCAGCAGAAGATCAAGCAAGTTTTTGATAAGAAGGCCAAGAAGGAAGAGTTTCAGATAGGAGACCTGGTACTGAAATGGGATGCACCTAAGCAAGATAAGGGCAAGCACGCAAAATTTCGAGGCCCTGTAGATCGGGCCCTTCAAAATCTTCAAAGCATTCTCGAATAATATTTATATATTGTGGGATTTGAAGGATCAAGAAGCTTTCAATGGCCCTGTGAATGGGCATTTCCTAAAAAGATTTTTCTCTTGAGCCACACATGGTTTTTCCATGGTTGTAAATATTTTCTTTCTTTCTGTCTTTAAGTTTTAAATAAATGACTCCATAGCCCAAAAGAAAGGCACTGAAGCAGCAAAGGAGTTCTTGGCAGCCCACAGGGGGTGTGTCATCCCCCATGGAGCCTAATGTTAGCACATAATTATTATTGGGGGTACTCTCCTGAAGAAGCGTCCCTTGGGTGAAGGAAAAAGATCCAAAAAACCCACTTTCCCAAAGTTTTGAGGGTGGGCGCGTCATTTTAATGAACGGGCACTTTGGGGCAATCACGATCTGCCCGCCTGAATCTATGGCTCTCATGCGATTCCGGACCCCCCCCCCCGACTTTCTTCCTTTAACAGGGGGTCTGGAATCGGGTGTGCACCTTTCCAATGGTGGAGATTAAGGTGCCCATATCAGCTGCTCTCATGTGATTTTGGACCCTCTTGCCATTCTGCTTTTAATGAGAAGGGGGGGGGTCTGGAATGAGATGGGGGGCCCGCCTATTGTGTCAACCTCCTGCACACCTTTTCCATCTCAGGACCCATGTATCCTGCCATGTCCAGCCACATGGCCCCCCTTTCATCTCATCTCCCTCTCACCGCCTGCCATGTGTCCCTTTCACCCAGTCACCTCCACCTCAGCACCTCCCTCTCATTCATTGTAAGTTCTTGAAAATTAAAATCCATTGTTCCTAATGATTGTAACCATTGGATTCCTAGTACAACATCAGCACCACCCATGGGTATAGCATTCATTGGACTATTCATTACATATTCCCCCATAGTAATATTGATCTTATTGCATTTTCTTGAGCAATTGATAGTTCCTCCATCTACAATCATTACTTGAAACTATGGTGCTGGATATACAAAGCAACTGAGAGCTTTGGCTAATTTATAGTGAATGAAATTATGAGTACTGCCAGAATCAATTAGGACTATTACCTTTTTCTTTTTGATGTGTCCTTTGATATTGAGGGTTTGAGGAGTGCTAATTCCATCCAATGCATTACACGATATCGTGGGAGTCAACTCTTTGGACGAAATTGATTTTACGTTTTCATCTTGAGATGGTTCTTGTTCGTGTTCTTCCTCCTCTTCACAATCTATGTAGAATAATTTCTTCTCACCACACTTATGTCCCTTACTATACTTGCTATCACGATTAAAGTATAAACCTTTTTCTTTTCTTTCCTCCAATTGTTGAGGTGTCAACCTTGTAGGTTGAGGTGTTTTAGAAGAAGGAGCATTATTCTCTCTATAGATGTTAGGATTGGTCCTTCTAGTAGCCATAGCCATATTTTTACTTTCAACA
>ML783487.1:369577-387465 GCA_009831015.1 Picea engelmannii | reverse complement strand
TGTGTTAGAAGGGCTTCCCAGGACAATATGCGGCCAATGGAATTTTACACTCCCTATTCTCAAGATACTATTGTGTGTTTTTGAGCTTTGGAGAGTGTGTCTTTCTTCCTACTCCAAAGCACTAGCCTAACTATATGTTGGTGTAAAAGAGCCCTAGAAAAGAGTTACTAGATCAATTTTAATATTACGTAACGTTTTTAAATGGCTGTTGTTTACTCACAGGCAACAAAAGTGAAACTCATGATGTGTGACTCTGACCCAAAGCATGCAAGGATATGAAGAAATATAATCGTTTCATTCGATGAATCCTAGTTATGGGAGAGAGAGGACGATTTCCAAATCAAATGCAATCACCACAATGCATATGCAATTCTCAATTTCCTTTTAAAGACCAAAACAAACAATCATGCATCAATGAATCGTTTCTAAATGTCTTTTTCAAATCTTCAATGCTCTAAAATTGTACAATTTTGATTTTCGATGTTTGCAACAAAAGCAAAAAACAAAAACTTGAAAGAAAACAAATGGTTCACTTTCCAAGAAGAACTCTGATGACAGAGAAAAGAAAATCAAATCATCAATATCAACAATCAATATTAACCCAACCAAAAATTTCAATGATAGTAAGAACACAAAGCAAACCAAGGAGTTTCTTAATACAAATGAAAATTGTCCTTTAGAAACAACAATTGACTAAGAAACACCAAACTCTCAACTTCCAATCAATCACTGATCTTTAACCAACACAACACATTCAACTCCAACAATCAGAGAGAAGAAAAATGTCAATAAGGGCTAAAGGATGAAAGTCAAGTGACCAAAGCAAGAAAAAGGTTAAAAAACCTAGATCACATCTAGCAAGCAAATGAAGAAAAAGATATGTAAACTAGTGAGATGAAGTGTCAAACAGACTTAAATCAACCTTACTGAGCTATTGCAAAAGTCAAAAACTTGATTCCAAAAATTTTCAAAATCTGCCCGCAGGCAAGCCTTGGACACAGTGCGAGAGACTCAACTTCTCGCAGGGCAGTTAAGTGCAAACTGCGAACAGGTCGCACTGGAGTATATACTCAAGGTGCGAACTATAAGGGTTCTCGCAGGCTGATAATTAGCACAGTGCGGGAATCCCTGAAAGTAAAGAAAAATTTGAAAAATCAAGCAAAATCTAAACTAGCTCTTTAACCCAGAAGGTCTCTCAGGGTATCCTGAGGACTCAGAAGTTTACAAATCGGGAGAAAAAAGCAACAAGAGAAAATGGCCACAAAAAGTTCAAGAAACCAAAAATGACAAAGGGATATTCCCCAGTGGAGTCACCAATTTTTTTTATGGATAAATTCGTGAGTGCGGACACAGACCAATCTCCCCAGATCCACCTGGATATGGAACAAAACGTGACAGAATACTACTCTTTCCCTAGATCTAGCTATTGAATGAACTAAGAGAAATGGATGGTGTACATACCTTATGAACACTCTCCTTTAAATCTATGTCGTTCCTCGCTCTTCTCCAATGCTCTTGTGTCATCCAATCACAACAACACAAACCAATCACAGCAAAAGCATTAATCTATTCAATACCTAGTCTATACATGTGATCAAGGAGTCATGTAATAAGATGACATCATCATTATGGGAAAGGGACATATTCGTGTATTGTATTAATTGAAAGAGAAATATACAACCTGATCCTTGATGTCGTAGATCTCCTTTCGATGGCTCCTAGCTTTGACACACACACTTGGTCATGCATGAAGAAGTTGAACCACATATGATGACTTTGCTTGTTGTCTCTTGCTGTTGTAGCTTCAATCCTCCATACAATCTTGCACAAGTTCTCCAATCAATCTCTTGCTAGCTTGCTTCTTCTCTATTCTCTATTAACCATTTCCATGAGTAATCTCCTCAATATATAGGAGAAGATTGATTAGTTACTTGGATAGGGAATAATCCCAAGATATCTGGAAAGCCAGTATTTGCCAACCATTCGAACTCCAACTCATCCTTCTAGAAGATTCCTTCTAGAAGAATCGAGAACTTATCCATTTTCCTCCTTTAAAAACAAGTTCGCACCCTAACCATTGACACAGTGCGAGAATTTCGCAGTCAGGCTGAATGCAGCCTGCGGGAATTAAGGTTTCTCGCAGGAGAGTATATATGCAGCCTGCGAACTATTTTCAAAATATGATTTTGAGAAAATGACAAGTGTAACCTTCTTCAGGAAAATGTTCTTAATGAAGAGTTTGATCTTCCATTATCATTTCATGATCATAATATCATCTCGATAACCAAAAATGTGGATAACACTAATACGTGTCACATGTTCTTTGAATTTTAAGGGTCATTTATGGAAATCTACATTCCATACTTAGTTTCCTTTCATGGATCAACAACATAATTTCTCAAAGTGTTATTAGTGTTCAATTTTTATAGTTTACTTATGTCATTTGATCATACTTTATTTGTGTTTCTACACTTCCAGTTTTAGTATGGTATTGATCCTAATTTCAATGGAAGGGCATGTCAGACCTTTGGAAGCTTGAGAAAATTGTAAAGAGGGAAAAAATATATCATGAGGTAAATGGCCTCTTCTTCATATACTATGAAGAAAGGAGAATCCTAGGGATTCCCTTGGAGTGACCCTATCAACCCACACTAATACATATAGGCTAAAAAATCGACGAACTATTACGATGATTGTGATAAAATCAATTGGGAAAAGACAAGTAAAACTAACATTTTGAAAAGCCATACGCGGGTAGATGTATCCTATTGATCCTTTCAAAGCAACTGTTGAAGTAAGTGACTCAATAGAGGTTGCACCCATTCATTTTGCAATCCCAAAATCTGTTACATGGCCTGACATGTCTTCATCTAGTTGGCCTCAAGTGAGCTCCCTTCTATGTTTAAGACTTTGACTCTATATGAAAATCACTCATTTATCTTTGTTGACCTTGCCTCAACTAGTTTGTCAGTGATTGAAACTTGACTTGTTGAACCAACTTGATATGTCACTTGGTCTCTCTACATCACAAATACAAATTGATCAATCTGCCCCTTATAATACGAGTTGATCAATCTGTCATTTAAGAAGAATGCATATTTGTTGTTTGCCTTTTGTCATCCTTGTATCCTACACAATTATCATTACTAGAATTGAAAGGGGCATTCTTCTTAACTGCTCACTCATTTGATGGACTACAAGTACAACCAAACATGTATTTGTTAGATCTGTCTTTGTCGAGTGAGGAAAGTTCAGGTAGATAGAGAGAAACTAGAGGTGAGAATATCAGAAGAAAATTCCATAGACGCATGGAATTTTTTCTTGCTGAAGGGGGGTCATGCTCTTATGATGTTGAGAGCATAGATGGCATTGAGGTGTCCTTGAGGTACAAATATTTAGTGAAACGATGGGTACCCAAGGACCTTCCTCAAGTAAACACTGATTTTTTTTCTGGATGAGGGGATATATCGCATTGCTCCATCATCATTACATCGCTTGGGGCTATTTTCCATGGATGGCATAAAGGTTTTTTACGATGAAATAACTGAATTGATGGAGTATGTCAGGCCTTGTTAAAATTATAGAGATTGGATGAAGCTAGTCCAATATACGTGAGATATGTGGATATACAGAGTGGCTGCAAATTATATACAGCTAAGAGACAACGATAGAAACAAAGGAGGGTCTATGTATATTGACAGAAGGCCAAAGGCATTGGGAAATATTGCAGGGTTTATAAATAGTACACGACCTAAGACAACAAATAAGCAACCCAATTGCATATTTGAGGGGCGGGAATGAAACTGTGTATTCGTATGTGCAATAAAATCAATAACTGCAGGGGAAGATTTGTTGATTGATTACAACTTGAATCAAATACATACGGACATTGCTATTATGGGGGTGATAATTTGAAATCTATTATGTTTACTTATCATGATGTGATGTGGTGCAGTTTGTAAATTTGTATTCCCGTTGTTTGTAAATTTATCGTTGTTCATGATGTTTATTTGTTATGGATTTCTAACACCTAAATATTATGCACATCATACTCTTAGTTTTTTCATGAGTCATTTCATCTGTTATAGATTTCTAATGCCTAATTATTGGTAGGTTGATCATGGAAAAGCACCAACCAACCCCTCAAAACAGGTAAATTACAGGCAATGCACTTCACTATAATGCACATCATACTTTGTGAGTTTGCATGAGTCTTTTCATTTGTTATGGATTTCTAACACCTAATTCTTGGCAAGATGATCATGGAAAATATACAGCCCCCCCAGAACAGGCATATGATTAACATTTCTGAATTACATTTAATGTGAAATTTATTATTTGTTTATATAATTGAAAATAACTTTTCTTTATTGAAATATGTAGTCCAGGGGCCATGGTTGTGATGATTGTGTCGACGATGACTTGTTGGATGACTCCAACATAATGGTAACAATCAACAAAATCATCAGAAAAATGAACAGAGAAATCCTTCGCTTGATTGTAAGTAAAGATCAAAATCAAGAAACTAAAGAAAGGATAAAGCAGTTGAAGGAAGACCTTCAAAAATATAAGGTAATAATCATATCTTAAAGTGATTTTATATAGGATTTTTTGGCTTTGATTCAATCGGCTCATGCACAAGATGTTGGTAGTAGTCATGTTGTAGAGAGTACATCACAACATCTAGCCAGCACGAGCCAACATATATTGGCTAGGCTATTCATCACTCCACCTGCGCTTGATCCCAGTCATACTTAGACTGGGTCCACACCTATAGCTAGGGAACGTGAGCATGACATACCCCTTCAGCTGGAGGTGGCAGAGCCACACGTAGGATCTAGTGGCACTGGCAGTGATGACATTATCAGTTCATTTCCTATATCGTCACGCGTTGCCAGCACGGGAACAATTTCATGCACTTTTTTGGTGAATGAGAAAGGAGTTCCAATAAAGACATTAAAATGTCCAGGTGTTTTTAATTGTTTTAACCATTTATTGTTGTATATCTGAAGCATATATCATCTTATATATTATTATTTTCTAATTAATGATCGTTTATTTTTGCATGTAGGAAACAACTTGTTTTATAAACACTTGCATGACCAGACGTTGGAAATTTTTGGTCCCACATTACGCATGAGGTAGAATTCTCAAAGTATTCACCTCAAAAAGAAATCTTGGACTACCTTGAACGTATGTTTGGGGTAGATACCTTCAACAAAAGCGAGGTCTCCAAAGCGGTGGACCTATATTTAAAATATATGTGTGATATGTATAGGGTTAACTTGCAAAAGAACCCTAGGTATGAGCGTCCACCCATTATTCCTGAGAGGGAATGGAAGGCATTCATTGAGGACACAAAGGAGAAGAGATTGAGAAAAGAAGGAAGAAATCCACCTGGTCCAGGAAGGTAAATTACAATTTGAATTCAATACTTTTAGCTTTCTTTATTTTTAAATACAATTGTGGTGTATAACATAATTGAATTTTTTCATAGGCTCCCTGACACTTCGAAATCCACCAAGGAAAGGGTTGAGAAACATGGCCAACACAAACTAGGCCAAGGTGGCTATTCGAAGTTACAGGCATGAATTGTAAGTAATCAAACATCTTAACAATATTATTAGTTATATCGCCTTCCAGGTTTATGGTAATTCATGGGGAAGCCAATAACAAAAATCAATACTCTTATGCAATGTAGGGGGGTGATTTTGGTACCAAATCCACTACAGAAGACCTCCGGCTTGGTTACAAGTATGGATACCAAGATGTTATTGATCACCGAAAAAGCTTGGGACAGTCGCCAAGATGCAGTGTGCATGAGATGGTATATTATAAAAATCTAACCACAATAACATGATTTCATTACCTTTAAAATGCATTCTTGTTTGATATCGTCCAATAATTTTATATGTTTCTCTGTTATTTATAGCAGGGGAGCAACAATATTACCGATCCCATCAATAGTACTGCAGAACAATTTGTTGATAGTAGAGAGCAACCACAAGATGGTGCTTCCGTGCAGCCCCATGAAAGTGAGGTGAAACCTCCTGACAGTGAGGTGCAGCCTCCTAACAGTGAGGTGTAGCCTCCTGAAAGTGAGGTGCAACCTGATCCTAACATAACTGGGTCAGTGCAGCCCCATGATGTTGTTGCACATGAGAGCCATGATGGTAATATGGTTGTATATTAATCATATATAACTTAATAATTTCATACTTATGAATTTTGTGATTCTATTTTTTTCTTTTTGCTAATTCAATTATGATTATCTACTTATAAATTTTGTGGTTTCAGTGGTAGAGTTGCATGACATACAACGAGATCCTTTAACAGAAGAGGAGCACAGGGCAGGTAAATTATTACATTCCAGTCATATTTTTTCTTATTAATGAACTAAATCAATCGTATTCAATAACTTGCCCTATAAATTTAATATTTTTTTTCGTTGTAGGCGATGACCCACATCTGGTGCCTCAACGCCGTGAGTACGTGACAAGGAATGAAATGTGTGCGAGAATGCAAGGACAATCAATAATAGAAGAGCACGCAGTAAAATAAGATGACACAGATATCGATGAAATACTTAGAAAATTAGTAGCAAGTTGTGCAAAGAAACAAAAAAAAACTACTACTGATGTATAATATTATAATTTCGATCATTTATAATAAAAAAAAATTCACATATGCCTGTCAATATTAAGGTCTTTCATACCTTTTTTTTCTCTTTGCCTTTCAATGAGTTCTTGATAAGTTTACTTTTCTGTGACATTTTTTTAATATTTTTAATGCATATTATCTAGTAGATAGTGTTATTTTTCTTTGCCTTTGACCATTTGACCCTTGGATTAGACTAGAAGGTATAAATCCCACAACAAAGTGTGGAAACCCCCTTTGTACAAGGATGACACCCCCACATTATGATTCGACTTTTTGACAGAGAGATGACCCTTTATGTTGTTTTCTTTTGATTGGTTAAGCCCCTCTTATTGACTTGTATATTTTGGTCACCCTTATTGTGGCTAGGTTCCCCCTCTTATGTGTTGGTCGCAGCCTATCCTTGGTGATTTCAACCTGTATCTACCTCTCGGCAGCCTTGTCATGGTTGCCTTGACCCTGTCGCAGCCTATCCTTGGTGTTTTCAGCCTATAGCTACCCCTCGACAGCCTTGTCATAGCTGCCTTGACCCTACTGCAGCCTATCCTTGGAATTGTCAGCCTATAGTTTCCCCCCGACAGCCTTTCTATGGTTTCCTTGATCATGTCGCAGCCTATCCTTGGCGCTGTCATCCTATAGCTACCCCTCAGTAGCCTTGACCCTGTCGCAGCCTATTTTTGGTGCTGTCATCCTGTAGCTGCCCCTCAATAGCCTTGTCGTGGCTGCCTTCACCCTAACGCAACCTATGCTTAGCACTGTCAGCCTGTAGTTGCCCCTTGGAAGCCTTATCGTGGCTTCATTGACTCTGTCGCAGTCTATCCTTGGTGTTGTCAACCTGTAGTTGTCCCTCAGCATCCTTGACCCTGCCACAGCCTATCCTTAGCGCTGTCAGCCTGTAGTTTCCCCTCGAAATCCTTGTTGTGGTTGCCTTGACCCTGTCGTAGCCTAACCTTGGTGTTGTCAGCGTGTAGTTGCCCCTCGACATCTTTGTCATGGTTGCCTTGACACTATCGCAGCCTATCCTTGAAATTGTCAGCCTGTAGCTACCCCTTGACATCCTTGACCCTACCATAGCATATCCTTGGCGATGTCAGCCTATAGTTGCCCCTTGGTAGCCTTGTCGTGGTTACCTTGACCCTGTCGTAGCCTAACCTTGGCACTGTCAACTTGCCTCTGCCTCTTTTCACCTCTATTGTACCTATGTGTTGTGTGGCGTGCCTCAAGGAAGGCTGTTGTGACCCTCCAGAGTTTTCCTAATGTGTTAAGAGCAACATGACCCAAAGTGGATGGTTACAAGGAAACGTTGGTCTCTGAGGGTTCTTTGATTGATTGAGGTCATCTTGTTTTTTGGGTCTACTGTGATTTGTTTTTCCTGTTGGTCATCTCTCTCTCACTTGGTAAGTTATTCCCTCAGGTAAGTGCTTGACACTTCTCCCTTTACTGAGTACATCTATGGGGGTTTCCACACTTAGGTAAGTTTCTAACCCTGTCTCTTTTACTACTGTTATTTATTATGTTCATTGTTTAGTTTCATATTGAAGATCATTGAATTATTTTACAACAATACCTATCTTCATAGTATGTTCAAATTATGAATTGATATTCAATTGATATGAATGGGTATCTTCTTGATGTGATTTGAAAATTTTTGTTATATTTCTATTATCTGCTTTTTACCCTTATGTTTAGATCCGATCTGTAGTAAGCATATTGTGAGAAAAAATATTAAATTTATGTCTACTTTAGTTTTTACCCTAAATTTATCAGTTAGATTGGGTATTAGGGAATTGAGAGTGATGTGAGGGTGGGGAGGGCCATAATAGCTTCTACCTTCACATGGTTGGCCCTGTTTAGTAGATAATAAATTAGGAATTGGCTAATCTTGGACCAAACCTCCCTCGATCCACCAGAGCAACAACAAAGCCCCTCCTTGGCACTGTCACCCTTGTCATGGCTGCCTTGACCCTGTCGCAGCCTATCCTTGGTGCTGTCAGCCTATAGATGCCCCTCAACAGACTTTTCGTGGCTTCCTTGACCTTACCGCAGCCTATCCTTGGCACTATCAGCCTGTAGTTTCTCCTCGGTAGCCTTGTCGTGGCTTCCTTGACCCTGTCACAGCCTATCCTTAGCACTTTCATCCTATAGCTGCCCCACGGTATCCTTGACCCTGCAATAGCCTATCCTTGGTGATGTCAACCTATAGTTGCCCCTCGACAAACTTGTCGTGGCTGCCTTGACCCTGTCGCAGCCTATCCTTGGCGCTGTCAGCCTGTAGTTGCCCCTCAGTAGCCTTGACCCTACCACAACCTATCCTTGGCATTGTTAGCCTATAGATGCCTCTCGGCAGCCTTTTCGTGGATGCCTTGACCCTGCCGTAGCATATCTTTGGCATTGTCAGCCTGCAGTTGCCCCTCGGTAGCCTTGTTGTGGCTGCCTTGACCCTGTCATAGCCTAACCTTGGCACTATCAGCATGCCTCTGCCTCTTGTGACTTTTTTTGTACCTCTGTGTTGTGTGGCATGCCTCAAGGAAGGTTTTCGTGACCCTCCATAGTTTTCCTAATGTGTTAAGAGTAACTTGACCCAAAGTGGATGGTTACAAGGCAACGTTGGTCTCTGAGGGTTCTTTGATTAATTGAGGTCATCTTGTTTTTGGGGTCTGCTATGATTTGTTTTTCCTGTTGGTCATCTCTCTCTCACTTGGTAAGGTATGCCCTCAGGTAAGTGCTTGACACTTCTCCCTTTACTAAGTAGATCTATGGGGGTTTCCACACTCAGGTAAGTTTCTAACCCTATCTCTTTTACTACTGTTATTTATTATGTTCATTGTTCAGTTTCATATTGAAGATCATTGAATTATTTTACAACAATACCTATCTTCATAGTCTGTTTAGATTATGAATTGATATTCAATTGATATGAATGGTTATCTTCTTGATGTGATCTGAAAATTTTTGTTATATTTCTATTATCTACTTTTTACCCTTATGTTTAGATCTGATCTATAGTAATCATATCTTAATTTAGTTTCTGCAACCATGGTTGGAATTATAACCCACTCGTCATCCCTGGCTGAAACTACAACCTCCTATCATCACTGGTGTATTAAATACAAGTCTAACCTTATTCCATTGGGTATTGAACCATATTCATGTTCATGCAAACCTAAACACGATTTTTTTCGAAAAATGCCTTTCTCTATCTAATTCCATTTATTTTAGTTTGTGTCATTGATGTATGTGGGACCATCAACCAGACCATTCACGTAGGTCGGTCAGATGCATAATAATCTTTATTAGCCAACATTTGAGTATTAGGCTTTTCTTCATGCTTATACTCTTCCTTCCATGTGCAACCTTGGCCTTGTCTTTTTGAATGATGTTATGTGGATCCTAGGCTTTTCATCATGCTTATACTTTTCCTTCCATGTGCAACATTGGCCTTAGCTTCTTGAATGATGTTATGTGGATCATATTCAGGTTATATTTCGTCTCTTTTCAAAAAAAAAATTTTTTTTAAAGATTCAGGTTCGTCGGTCTTTCGATTACTACAGGTTGGACTTTCCGAAGGGAAATTCTCCCAGCAAAGCATTGAAACCACAACACGCTTTTCGGTCACATTGGAGGATGTATTAGTGTAGCAACGATATATGTCAGTCTGTTTCGATGGATAACGTCGAAATAAAATGAATGCTTTTGACGTTGTTCGTTGGTAATTCCATCGATAATATCGCCTATGCTATGCCTTCCGACATACTTCGTCAGTATGGTTCATCGTACACATATCTGGTAGATGTTGCAACTGCTACTTTCTTTCTGACAGATGACGTCATAACCATTGCAAAGTGATCGACGAAAGTCGTCAATAGTTTTTCGGTTGTCCTTTGAAATTAATTTTTAAAGGTCATCAGTCATCAGACATTAGTGGAATCAGAATACCAATGATAGTCCAACGTCAGAAAAACCACCGGAGATTTTTTTATGCTTGTTGAGCCCTCATAAGCGATAGTTGAGTGATGTCAAACATCAGGGGTACGGCAATAGGGCATCAGAAATTTTGTCCATTTATAGTAGTGCATACAAATTCACCAAGGTATCCATATAGTCCTTGGCAGTCATCAACGAAGTCATTGCATGCATTATACTATCTTTGACTGAGTCAAAGATGATTCGCTTGGTATTTTATTGACTCTTCCTGAAGGTCATTCTTTCTGCATTATTCATTGGTTCCTCCACCACTGTGGTCACATACTGCTCAAGATCATGCTCTTGCAAGATATTTCTTATACGGAGCTTCCACGCATTAAATTTGATAGCTCCTTTGAGCCTATCTTCAGCCCTGACTGAAATGGAGGATGCCATGGTCCTCACACTGGAAAGTTAATCAAGATCTCTTGGATATGTGTGTACCTTCTATTGCACTTCAACATGTTTAACACACCCTAATCTTTGATACCAAGTTAGATTTTGAGCTTGATTTCTTATGCGGATTAATTCTTTTATTTTCTTCAATACTTTGATTCCCTCTTAATACACTTCAACAATTTCAAATCATAATCAAATAACAATAATTATGTTGATAAGTAAACATGCATATCAACAACACATATACCCCAGGGAAACCCTGTACAGGGAGAAAAACCCCAGCAAACAATATTCCTTTATTGCATTAATAATGAAAGATCTCTTACAAATATCCACCATGAATGTACTTCTCTCAAAGAGCTTGCCAAGATGACTCTAACCTGAAAAAGAATTAAAAGACAATGTTGAAATAGACCTTTGATATGCTACCTATTTCTCACTGATGTTCTCCTCTATTACTTCACCCTCAACCTGCATATGAAAACTCTGTTTCAAAATTGTGTTGCAAAACTGTGTTGCAAACTTGTGTTGCGGAACTGTTGTTGAGGAGAGGGTTTGACCTCTTCTTATATAGGCTGAAGAGGGGAAGAGGAGAAGCTTGAAATAGTAACTTGAATGCATGCATTAGTCATAACTCATCTTCATACTTTAGTTCGAACTTAGAACTAGAGTTGAGATCGGTTACAACTCAGCATTATACTTTAGTTCGAACTTGGAACTAGACATGAGACTAGCATGCTTTAGTTCAAACTTAGTACTAGACTTAAGACTCTATTTGCAAAACAACATTACACTTTAGTTATAGACTCAAGACTTTCTTTGCAACTCAACATTACACTTTAGCTCTAAATAGAACTAGACTCAAGAATTTAGTTGCAACTGAACATTACTAAAACTAGAACTAGACTCAAGACTTTAGTTGCAACTCAATATTACACTTTAGTTATAACATATAACTAGACTCAAGACTTTAGTTACAACTCTTGAAAAGGCAATTCAAAATTCTCTTCATCATGTATAATGTTTACATGTTCCAACGCACTAGATCAATACAATTACATCATTTGCAATATTAGGAATATCGTTTGTTTCTAGCTCATAGGAATTTTACATTCAACCTAACTTTTGCTGGATACCTTGACTTTTTATCATGGCTCACAAGGTTTGACTAGGCTCACAGAGGTTGTATGTTCCCCCTGACTTTTGCACTAGTATGTCTATGCTCACAGAGGTTGTATGTTCCCCCTGAATTTCGCACTAGACTGTATATTCTCACAGAGGTTGTACGTTCCCCCTGACTTTTGCATTAGACTCACATATCATATCATTCATCCTAAATTTTGTTTTGACTCACAAAGGTTGTCTGTTCCCCCTAGCTTTTGTCAATACCTCACAAGACTGGTTGATTCTCCAAATCTCCCTGGTTAGCCTCAGGGTGGCCCATATGGCCTCTCATTGGAGAATGATTGTCGACGTTGCCAAATTCAACACTCCCTCTCAGCAAGGGAGTCATTCTCATCCACACCAAGCTTTTCTCTCAATTGCAAAAACTGTCTCGAGGTCAGAAGATTGGTGAGGATATCAGCTACCTGCTCACTCTTGGCTATGTACTGTAACTTTACAGTTTTTCTCTGGACCAAGTCTCGAATGTAGTGGTATCTCATGTCAATATGTTTTGACTTGTCGTGAAATACCAGGTTCTCTATCAATTTTATGTAACTTTTATTATCACAATGAACCACCGTCGTCTCAATCTTGTCACCAAACAACCCAGAAACCAATTTTCTGAGCCATATTGCTTCCTTTCTAGCATCACTTGCTGCAATGTACTCAGCCTCTACTATAATCTGTGTAATGTATCCCTGCTTTCGGCTTGACCAAGAGATCATAGCGGATTCTAAACTGAAGCAGTATCTGGAAGTACTCTTCCGATCCACTGGGCTTCCTGCCCAGTTAGCATCTGCATACCCATGATGAAATAAACAACATTGGATGTATATCTTAGACCATAAGTAATGGTCCCTCTGAGATATCTCAAGATGTGTTTTTCTACCACCCAGTGTCTCTGTCTCAGTTCAGTCATGAACTGACTCATTGCAATCACTGCATAGCATATATCTGGCCTAATGTGAATCATGTACGTCAATGATCCAATCAACTACCTATACATGGTGGGATCCACCAAATCTAAACCTGTATCAAAATCATGCATCTTCTTTAGGCTGGTAACAATCGAAGTAGACATGGATTTGCAATCCATCATACCAAACCTCTTTAGTACATCCGCTGTGTATTTTCCTTGTGCCAGAAATATCTTGCCCTGTCTTTGCCACACTTCCAATCCTAGGAAGTAATGCATCAAGCCTAAGTATTTCATCTCGAATTCTGAGGTTAGCTCCCTCTTACACCAGGCTATTATCCCTTCATTTCCTGTTAGAAAAATATCATCAACATACAGGATTAGTATAACAGGTTGGTTACCTCTTACCTTGAAGTATAGATTTGCATCAACATCACTTTTCTGAAAGCCCGTGCTTTTAAGAAATCCATCAATCCTGTCATACCAAACTCTGGGAGCCTGCTTAAGACCATAAAAGGCCTTCCTTATCTTGTATACATGAGTGCCTTCGTCATGCAATATAAAACCATCTGGTTGTTCCACAAATAACTCCTGTTCAATCTTTCCATTCAAGAATGTTGTTTTTACATCCATCTGATGTAGTTACTATTAAGGTCCTAACCCGCACATAGGTAGATCAATGTATTCGGATGTAATAAAGGTCAATATTAATAAATCCTTTCAATAAAATAGAATAAGGTGGATGTAATAAGACCTAATAGAAGCTTTCGCTTCTAGAAGGATCTTCCTCTAGATGCTTCTCTTAATAGACATATTTAGTATAAATAAGGGTCGAGGGTATGAGAACCTTAGCTTGGATATTATTGTAATAGAGCGTTGCTCGATTGGAGGTTACCCCCTCAAAGAGGCCTGTGAACATTGCTTTCTGAATCAAAGTGTTATTTCTATTGCTATTGTTATATAATTTCTGTGTATTGTGAAGATTATGCTGGATATTTTACTGTTATTCTGCCATTTCTAGCATTTTATTTATGTTCTGCCTATTTTATATATCTGGTATCTTGCAAGTGGTATCAGAGCACTTTCCTTGGCAGAAATTGTGGGTATTTTTTTTTCAGGGTAGAGACGTATTCCGGTGTCTTTAAGCCACAAAGATCTATCGTTACACACATAAACCCGCGGTTGAGGGATTCATACACGCAGGAAATACAAGTGGTTCTTAAGTGCACATTTGTTGGCCACCCTTGTAACCCCTGTTGGTACCCCTTCGAGTGGTAGCGCATCAGATAGAACCTGTGTACGGATTGGCCTAGATTTCTTGAAGCCCTCTTTAGATAAACTTATTGGCCGCTGGACTGCTATAGTGTCACCGAGAACAACACTTGGGAAGATATGCTCTAGTACCTGGGTAGTCGAGTAGTACAACTAAGGGTACAGTCTATCCTCCTTAGTTAGTGCCCTAAGATATTGGGCCGATTACTACCATTGGACCCCGAATGTATATCAGAGAGCTATAGCACAGGGCAAACCCTGGTCTGTAGAACCCTTGAATACCTAACCCTTGGGGAACATAAACATAAACATAAACAAATTAAAATGGTGAGATCTCTTGTCGCGCATCTGTGTTCAGGTTGCTAAGTAAATACACATTTCTCTCTGGTTCATAATTTGGGGATTTCATCACTGCAACATTCTTCAGACCAAAGTATAACCCTGCAGCTGTAAAATAAAATAAAATGAAAAAAAAAAAGTCTGGAAATTTTTTCACCATTATTTGAGACCTATTCCATTAGATTCATCTCTTCTCCCTTATCACATTCATCCATATCATTTTTCTGCAAAAATTTATGACCCCGCACGCTACCTTTTCAGTTCACCCATCCTCATGGCCCATACCCATAGCCAAGAACTAGAGTCTGGATTCAACACCTTGCAATATGGTTTCCTCGAGACCCAACAAGAAGTGCAACAACTCAGTGCTACTATTGCCTCCCGTGATGCATCCATAAATGCATCCGTAAATGTAGTTGTGTAGTCCACAATGGTGGAAGTCAAACATGAACTAACCAACCAGCTTGAATCTGTCTTTGCATCACTCTGCACCAAACTCAAGATCCCTACCGATGACTCTTTTCTTGATGCACATAAAAAGATTGAAGGTGAAACTTCTTCCCTTTCCTTTCAACCCCATCACTTTCAATGGGACATATGCCTTCCGTGGGTGGATGTAACTGAATTTGATGGCTCAGACCCCACTAGTTGGGTCACCCAAATGGAACATTATTTCTCTCTCTACAACATTACAGATGACTTGGCCAAACTCCAGTATGGTGTTCTCCATCTAGATCAAGAACGTTGGCAATGGTGGCAATGGAGAAAAACTTCCCGTCAAGGGTATATTGCTTGGACCCAATTTGTGGCTGAGCTTTATGACCGCTTTGACACTGACACCAACCATTTGGGTCGTTTGACAAAATTGAAGCAATCAGGCACAGTAGAAGACTTCATAGCTGCATTTGAGCGACTAGATTTTCAAACAGAGGGCATGACTGATGCTTTCTTTCGAGAGTGTTTTATCAGTGGTCTCAAGGAGGAGATTCGGGCCCATGTCCTCATGGCTTGACCTACGAATTGGGTGGAGGATACCAAAAAAGATAAAGAATCACAACAAATTGTTTCCTCTCAAAACCCTAAGCCTTCCTTTATCCCTCACCCTAAACCAGTAAACCCCACTACTCCCTATGCCCCATTAAAAATCTAAAAATTGACCAGGGATGAAATGGTTGAACGCCAACTCAAAGGCCTCTATTATAATTGTGATGAAAAATATTTCCCATGCCACAAATGTAAGGAACAAAATATTTTTATGGACATCTATGAGGATATTCCGGAAGAGGATGTTGACACTCCCCTTGTGCCCGAGTCACCAGAAATCACTGACATAAACCCTCCCTCCGACCTTCACGAAGTGGAACCGATCATTTCCCTCAATGATCTCACTAGCTTCTCTACCCCCCAAACCCTCAAGTTAATCGGTTACATCAAGCACTGAAAGGTCATCATTCTAGTTGATAGTGGCAGCACCCACAATTTTATTCATCGTCGCATTGCCCAAGAAACCCATTGCTACATCCATGCTATCAACAATTTCCAAATCATGATTGCCAATGGTGGTTCTATGAAATGTGGCGGGCGCTGTGAAAATGTGCATCTCCAAATTGGTGACTACCATCTAAAATCCCATATGTTTGCTATTGACATGGGCGGTTGCAACATTGTGTTGGGTGCAGACTAGCTAAGGACTTTGGGTCCCATTCTCATGGATTTTCATAACTTAACCATGCAATTCGACCAAGGAGGCCACCAATATAAATTTCAAGGCATCACTGTTGGTTCACCTGAGGTCGTTAGCTCTCATCGCATGGAAAAACTGCTCAAAAAAGGTCATTCTGGTGTCATTGCATAACTCCACACCATACAAGCCACAGAGACCCCACCAGTGCCCCAAGACCTCCAAGACCTCCTTTCTAAACATCAAACGGTATTTTCCACTCCCCAAGGACTCCCTCCTTCCCGTGGTGTCCATGATCATTCCATTCCCCTTGTCCCAGGAAGCCTTCCCCCCAATATACATCCATATCGCCACCCCTTTGCACAAAAAAATGAAATTGAAAAAATGGTCCAGGAACTCCCTATTGTTGGCGTCATCCGTCCTAGTACAAGCCCTTAATCATCTCCAGTTTTCATGGTACTGAAGAAAGAAGGTTCTTGGAGAATGTGTCCTAACTTCCGTGCTCTCAAAAAACTAACCATCAAAGACAAATTTCCCATTCATGTCACTGATAACCTCCTGGATTAATTGAGTGGCACCCAATTCTTTACCAAACTTGATCTCCGCTCAGGCTATCACCAGATACGTATAAAAGAGGCTGACATTCCCAAGACCACCTTTTGCACTCATGAGGGCCACTATGATTTTTTGGTCATGCCCTTTGTTTTGTGTAATGCCCCCTCCACCTTCCAGAGCCTCATGAACCATGTCTTTCACCCTTTTCTCCGTCATTTTGTCTTAGTTTTCTTTGATGATATCCTCATCTATAGAAAAACCTGGACAGACCATCTTACTCATGTGGATCAAGTTCTTCGCCTACTCTCTCAGCACCAACTTTTCCTGAAATAGTCCAAATGTGCTTTTGGTGCCTCAGAAGTAGAATACTTGGGTCATCTGGTGGGAAAGGATGGCATCAGGGTGGACCCAAAAAAGATTGAAGCTATGTAAGACTGGCCACACCCAAAGACTCTCAAAATCTTGCATGGAGTTTTGGGCCTCATAGGGTATTATCGCAAGTTCATTAAGAACTATGGAAAGAATGCAACACCTCTCATGGCTCTCCTCAAAAAGAACTCTTTCACTTGGACTCCAGCAGCTGCTCAAGCTTTTCAAACCTTGAAGACGGCCATGTGCACCACTCTAGTTCTGGCCCTTCCCGACTTCACAAAGACCTTTGTGTTGGAATGTGACACCTCAGGGAAAGGAATCGACGTTGTCCTTATGCAAGAGGGTCGACCTTTGGGCTTCACTAGAAAAAAACTGTTTGAAAAGCATCTGGGCAAACCCATTTATGAAAAAGAAATGTTGGCGATTATGCATGCCGTTGAGTTGTGGCATCCATATCTCTTGGGGCAACGCTTCCAAATTAAGACAGACCATCAAAGCCTCAAGTACTTTCTGGAACAACGCATTTCCTCCCAGGAACAACAAAAATGGGTGACTAAGCTCTTTGGATAT
>ML783487.1:309050-328020 GCA_009831015.1 Picea engelmannii | reverse complement strand
CCCCCGCCTTTCTATCTTTAAGTAGAGGGGGGTGTCCGAAATCGAGGGCGCACCTCTTCAATGACTACGATCAGAGCGCCTGGATCAATGGCGCATAGGCGATCTAGACCTCCTTTGCCTCTCTACATTTAATCAACGTGGGTCCCTCCCCCGTCATGTCACCTCTTGAGCCACCTCTCCCATGCAGCCTATCTTCCACCTCACCTCATAGCATGGCCCTTCCTCAGTCCATCGTCCTCCTACTAGCTTCCATGTGTCCCCCTCTCTCCACGTCACCTTTCCATTCATCCTCATATCATCCTTTGTCCTTTTCTCATTTTCCTGTGACACCTCATGCTAGGTGGCCTTCATCTCCCAACTCTCCTCCCCTCCTCCTTCAATCCTGTCGCCTTATGGCTTCCCTGTCATCTCCCTACAGCATTGTGCCTTGTCATAAGAGTGCTTCATCCCTCTCCCTCCGGCTATGTATGGCCGTCTCTACCCATCCACCACTCCCATTATGCACCCCAGCCTTCGCGTTGGCCTCCATGTCTATTCATCAAGTTGTTCAGCTAATCCAGGTAGCAGTGCGAAGGGCCCTCCATGTCCCAAAGGTGTCGAGTTGGCCAAGCCGTTCTCAATCCTAAGGAAGTAGTTATTAAGGTAGTTGATGGTGGTTAGACATCATCTCCGTCATAAAGGGAAATTCCAGCGACAAATTAAAAGCATGTCGATTCGCCCACGGAACTATCAGGAGTCCGATTGCGTCTGCCATAGGTGCACAATCATTCAGAGACTGCAGGTGCAAATTGTTAGAAGCCATGCAGACGTAATGTGTTTAATGTAGCGTCTCGATTTTGTTGTTGTTGTTGTTTTGATTATATGTAGGTGTTTTCGCCATTTTGGTATCTATCTATGGTTGAGCGAGGATCTCGGTTGTAAAGCTTTAATGAAGCATTGCTATTCTAGTTATGCATGGACTCTTGAGACTTCTTGCCTTATGAATGTTAGTTTCTTTCACGTCTTTGTTTACACTATGTTAGAGCAGCTCGGAATTGGAGAATCCAGTCGAGTCATAACTGTTATAGGATGATGTAGAATTGGATCACTGTAACAGTTGCATTGTCTCTAATCGATCCTTATGATTTTCCTAGTGTTGAATGACTTGGAATTGGAGAATCCAGTCGAGTCCCCCTTTCAGCTTCTTGAAACCATAAACCAAGAGGATCTTGCATTCATATTTTTTCTTCTGCAAACTGCTGAAAAGACTGTTGCTTGAGGTAGTTTGTTCACTCTTCTTACCAAGTCTTCCAACTATTGATCTTTTAATCAACCCACTGACTGAAGTTAGATCAAGACCTCCTTTGTTACTTACATACCAAACCCAGTCCCTGAGTTAGAGTGATATTTCCCCGAGTCTCTACCCATTTGATCACCCATTAAAAAACTATCATGACATAAAAATTGATGGGCGTCGGGCTCTGCTCCTGTAAGAAATCCAGGAGTGACTTCCGTCACCAACATTTCTGGCACCGTTGCTGGGGACGAAGTTGAAAATATTTCCTTGGGATTGAATGACAATGAGCTTCTGATTCTGAAGGTGCATCAGGCATCAGAGCCCTTGAATATTTCTACTGTGCACCTGGCAACTCCATTATGACGACTCCACTATGGCGAACATGCTAGTTGTGGCTTCCAGTGGTAGACACACGCGGTCCCATCCACAGTTGCCTCTGGCCACGCCTGAAGAAGATCTGGAGGTGATTATCAGGAAAGGGAAGGCATCTCAAGGAGAAAGCTTCACTTCCGAACCAGGTATTTCTCCACCTCCTTCCGTAAAAACTCCATTTTCTTATTCCCAGCTTCCCAGCCAGCCTTTTTCTGAGGTTTCCTGTTTTCTCAATTTCGGGAGTGTTCTTGCTGAGTTTTCCCCTCCTGGTCCAGCATCAGAAGGAGATATCCTTGTCACTCCCCCTTCCCTCAAAGCGGTGCCTCAGTGCAGACCTCGGGCCTCAGAAGGTTTCACCACCCCTCTGTTTGTTACTATTACTTCACAGAGAGAAGCGTCTGCTCATTTAGGTCCCTTAGCTTTCTCCTTGTTTTCCCTTGTTCACACTCCTTCTCCTCCAAGTTCTCCTCCACCGAATATTCCCATGGTAGGATTAAATCCCCCTATGACCAGAATGGAGGCTATTATAGCTGCTAGGTATGCCCCCCTTGTGTTACCTCAGCCTCTCAATGCCCTCCCAATAAATGGTTACCTCAAGAAGTTGCCCAAGTTCACAGGTGAGGGGGACATAACTGCAAAAGAACACCTAGAAGCCTTTTATAGTTTCACATATGATAATGTCATCATGCATGCAGACGTGTGGATGAGGATTTTTTCCCATAAACTCCAAGGCGAGGATAGAAAATGGTTTAAGGCCCTACCTCCTGGATTTATTGATGGGATCGAAATTTTAGATAATGCCTTTTTGAGACAGTGGGGACACAAAAAGACTTCATGTATTACATGACAGAGTTTGGGTCATTGAAGAGAAAAGAAGGAGAGTCTGTCTCTGACTTCTCTAAGAGATTTAATAAAATGCATAATAAAATCCCCACTGAGATAAATCCCTCAGAATCCTTGGCTAAGATCACTTATGCTATCGCTTTTGATCATGATTTATGTCTATTGCTGAGGGAAAGAAGAGCCACTACTCTGGCTCACATGCAAGATGCAGCCATGGAGGTAGAATCTAACGTATTAGCTATGGATCGACTCAGGAACACTGTTGATAGAAACATGTCCAAGAAAAGGCCTGAAGCCTCCCCATCCAGTTCCTCTCCCCTGCCCCATTAGACAGATGAGACAGCTAGAGTACTAAAGTCACTTTCTGCTAGAATGGAAAGGTGGGAATTAGAAGGGAATCCCATATATAGAAATCCCCAGAATGTTGATAATAGAGGTTTCAGATGACCCACTAACAATGTGCCTCAGGTTTTCCCAAGGGAACAAAGGGGAAAAGATAGAGAAGATCAAAGGATTCAACCCCCCCTCCAAAACAACCTAGTTGATCATGAGGAAACAGAGGAGATAGTCGAGTTTGACCTTGAAATTCATTGTGTTGAAGAAGCTCCCCCTTTTCCCCATTTGAATTAGTCTGCATATGAAGAATCCCTAATGAGCATTCAAATCCATGAGTGGGGTAAAGGAGAAAGGGTCAGTCACACCTCTAACAGATACAATCTCAGGTCAAGAAAGAAAGAAGGAGACTTTGACAGCCAAGACCAGCCCCTCATAGAATAAAGGCCTACTAAATCTACAACAACCATTACTAAAGAAAAGAAAGCTCACAACACTTCGCCAGCAACCAAAGAACCTGTCTTAGAGGTAAGGGAAGCTCCTAAGCCTATCTCCTCTTTCAATTTTGAGCATGAAATTCAAAATATCAGGATTCTCGTCCCCCTCTTTGAGCTAGTTAAAAATGAAGACTTTAAAAGGTCCCTCTCCAAGCTGCGACAATCAAAGTCCCCCCAACCTCCCTCTAACTCAGTGAACCTTCAAGATGAGAAACCAGCTGTCATCCTAGGTCCCATGGTAGAAGACAAATATGACTCATCCCCTCCCTTCTACACCTCCCTGAACATACATGATAAAGTGTTTCATAATTACCTCATGGATTCAGGAGCTTCCCATAACCTTATGCCCAAGGTAGTCATGGAAGAGCTGGGACTGACAAAGGCCTATCATGACTTGTACTCTTTTGATTCAAGGAGGGTGCAATGTCTTGCAGTCATCAAAGATCTAGTGGTCTCTTTGTTCCAGTTTCCCATGAAGAGTGTGATCATGGACATTGTGGTAGCTGATGTGCCCCCCAAGTTTGGTATGTTGTTGTCTACGTCTTGGATTAAAAGACTTGGAGGAACATTACAGGTGGATCTCACATATGCCACCATTCCAGTCTTTGGAGGGGAACACAGGAGGTTGTACAGAGAAGCCCAGCTAGCCTATATTGTCAGTGATGAAGCAAACCCCACTAATCACCCCATCTTTGCACTTGACACTGATCTAGGGTCTAGTTTGTTGAAGATCATCGAAACTCCTGAGGTCCCTTTACAGATCAGAAAAATGCCCATTCTTAATCAAGAGATTCCCCCTCCAACCACCTCTGTTTGGAAAATGTTCTTCGACGGAGCTTCCTCTAGAATAGGCGCAAGGGCTGGAGTGATTTTCATATCGCCTTGTCAAGAGACCATATCTCTGTCATACAAGCTAGAATTTAAAACCACCAACAATGTGGCAGAATATGAAGCTCTTGTTCTGGGTATGAGGTCCGCAAAAGAAATGGGAATAAAGGAGATGGTTGTATTTGGGGGTGCAGAATTGATTATCCAACAGGTCAAGAATGTTTATCAGGCCAAGCATCCTCGGCTCAGAAGTTACAGAAACGAGGTATGGGACCTGATTGATAATTTCTTCTCAAATTTCAACATTACTTTTGTCCCAAGGGAAGAGAATACCTCAGCCGACTCCTTAGCGGTCTCAGCTAGTCTGTTCAGGATCCCTCTGCCATCGAAGATCCATGGTGAGGTCAAGATAACATACAAGCCATCCATCCCAGACAATGTAAAGCATTGGGAGGTATTCGAGGACGATCTTGAAATCAAAAATTTTCTTCAGTCTGTCGATGAGTTTTCTTCATTACACATTGATCAGGATCCTGATCCCAAAGGTGACCCTCCCTCCGAGGTGTTCTTGAATAAAAATTTTAATCACCAGATCATTCAGCTGCCTAGTAATCACATTCCAAGGGGACTAGTCCCTTTAGAAATACTGTTCGACAAGAATGATGTGGCAGTAAAGGGTGGTGTTTCAAATAAATATGTTGATACAGCTGAGTGCAACATTGACACGCAGGAGGAGCCAAAGTTTGTCAAATTATCAAGCAGCCTGACCAATGAACAGAGGACGGAATATACTGAGCTATTAAAGGAATTCGTTGATGTATTTGCATGGGCCTATGAAGACCTCAAGACTTATGACACATCTTTCATTGAGCACAAGATCCCACTGAAAGAAGAGGCCAAGCCATTCAGGCAGAAGATGAGACAGATAAATCCCATGTTGCTACATGTCATGGAGAAAGAAGTGAATAAATTGCAAGATGCCCAAATCATTGTCCCCTTGAGATATTCTGAATGGGTGGCCAATTTGGTCCTAGTAAGGAAGAAAAGTGGAGAAATCAGACTCTGTGTTGATTTCAGGAACCTGAACAGGAGCTCAAGGAAAGATAATTATCCCCTGCCCAACATGGAACACATATTGCAGAGGGTCACTGGTGCATATAGAATATCCATGATTGATGGTTTTTCTGGTTATAACCAGATATCAGTCATGCCTGAGGATAGGGAAAAAACAGCCTTCACCACTCCTTGGGGCACATTCATGTATGCCAAGATGCCTTTTGGATTGATGAATGCAGGAGCAAAATTTCAGCGAGCCATGGACATAGCCTTCATCGGGGAGAAAGATCAATTTGTGGTGATCTATTTGGATGACATCACTGTCTTCTCCAGGACAGACAAAGAGTACCACTGTCACCTGAGGAATTTTTTCTTGAAGTGTCGAAGGTTTGGCCTATCCCTAAACCCCAAGAAATATTTGTTTGTTATGAAGGAGGGGAATTTATTAGGCCATATAGTATCAGCAGAGGGAGTGAGGATTGATCCTAGCAGGGTAGAAGCAATTCAGACCCTGTCACTTCCCATATCTAAGAAGGAAGTTCAAGCTTTTTTGGGGAAGATTAATTTTCTGAGGAGATTTGTCTCAAGTTTTGCTGAGCTAGTGAAACATATCACAACCATGCTCGGGAAAGAAAATGAAGTTATATGGACTGTTGAATCCAGGGAATCTTTCATCCTAATAAAGAAAGCATTGACTGAGGCACCTGTGCTAATCAGTCCTGATTATTCCAAAGATTTCCTGATTTTTTTTTTTGCTTCTTATGATATAGTAGCAGTGGTCTTGTTGCAGAAAAATGAGGAAGGGTGAGAACAACCCATTGCATTCTTTAGCAAGGCATTGAGAGATACAGAAGTTTGATACGAGATCATGGAGAAGCAGGCCTATGCCTTGGTCAAAGCTCTCAAAGCTTTCAGAGTCTATGTATTGCACTCAAAGGTCACCACATACGTTCCTTCGGCCTCTGTGAAGGACATTCTTATACAGCCTGACATAGACGGGAAGAGAGGTAAATGGATCACCAAGATCCTAGAGTTTGATCTAGAGATTAAGCCCACCAAGTTGATAAAGGGGCAGGGTTTGGCCAAGTTGTTGGTTGAATCCAAATGCAAATCCTTGGGGATTAACTTCATCAATGAACAAGCTGAGTCATCCAACAAGAATTCTCAGGGTTCTCTATCACTAACAACATTCCCCTGGTACAAGGATATCTTGTACTTCCTACAAGAATTGAGGCCTCCTAATGGAATGGGAAAAATCAAGGCGAGAGCTTTAAAGCTCAAGGCAGTCAGATATTGCCTCATTGACCAAGCCTTGTACTGGAAAGACCCTCTAGGGGTATTTTTAAGGTCCCTGGACCCACAAGAAGCCCAGAAGGTTATGATTGATTTCCACAACGGCCTTTGCAGAGGTCATCATTTATGGAAGACCACAGCCCATAAGATCCGTCAGGCTGGGTATTACTGGCCCACTTTATTCCCTATGTCTACAAAGAAATCAGAGCTTGCATCAAATGCCAAAGGTTCTCAGGAAAGAAGAAGCTCAAATCTCTACCACTAAATCCTATAGTAGTTTCAGCACCCTTCCAGCAATGGGGATTGGACTTCATTGGAGAAATTCACCCTCCCTCAAGTGGCTAGCACAAATGGATCCTGACCACGACAGACTATTTCACCAAGTGGATAGAAGTTGTCCCCACCAGGAGCACTTCTCACAAAGTAATTATCAGCTTCCTGGAGGACATCTTAGCCAGATTTGGCTACCCTAGCAGAATTGTCACTAACAATGCCACCTCTTTTAGGTATGAGCCTCTGGGCAAGTTCTGTGAACAGTTTGAGATTTCACTGATTCACTCTACTCCCTATTATCCTCAAGGAAATGGACTGGCGGAATCTTCCAATAAAATCTTGATCAAGCTCATTAAGAAGTTACTGGAAGAAAATAAAAGGGCCTAGGATTCAAAGCTCAAATTTTCTCTATGGGCTGATCGGGTGAAAAAAAAGAGGTCCCTTGGCATCTCACCTTTCCAACTAGTTTATGGGACAGAAGTTGTTTTTCCTACTCAACTCGTAGCGAAATTATTTCAATACCTTGAAGGAGAACCTGACCATATGGTCAGAAGGATTCATCAAATGGTGGAAGTACAACAAATCAGGGAACAGGTCATGAATAGGGCCCACAATCATCAGCAGAAGATCAAGCAAACCTTTGACAGGAAGAGCAGAAAGAAAGATTTTGAGCTAGGTGAGTTGGTGCTCAAATGGGATGCACCCAGGCAGGATAGGGGAAAGCACAGTAAGTTTGATGCCCTCTAGTTTGGGCCTTTCAAGATCTTTGAAGTATTTCCAAACAACACTTACAGGTTGCAAGATTTGGAAGGAAAAGAAGTTTTTAATGGCCCAGTAAATGGGCATTTCTTGAAAAAATGTTTTCTATGAACCCCGGTTGGCTCTTTTGTTTTTGTAAATATTGTTTTCTATTTTTAGCTTAATAAATGACTCCATAGCCCAACAGCAAGGCACTCGATCTGCAAAAAGACTCCTTAAAGCATCATAGGGACGTCTCTATCCCCCATGGAGCCTAATGTTACCAACATTTCTTGTAAGGGGGGATAAAATGCAAAGGAATGGGTGAAAACCCACTCACCCTAAGTTCAGGACACAAAATGAACCCGTGGTTAAGCGGCAAGCGAATATGGACGGCAGGGATCAGAGCGCCTGGATCAACGGTGCACATTGGATTCTGGAGCCCCCCCACCTTTCTATATTTAACTAGAGGGGGGGGGTCCGGAATCGAGGGTGCACCTCTTCAATGGCTGCGATCAGAGCACCTGTATCAATGGCACACAAGGTGATTCCGGACCCCCCCGCACCTTTCTATATTTAAGCAGAGGGGGGGGGGGTCTGGAATCGAGGGCGCACCTCTTCAACACCTATGATCAGAGCGCCCGGATCAATGGCACACAGGCAATCTAGACCTCCTTTGCCTCTCTGCATTTAATCAACGTGGGTCCCTCCCCCATCATGTCACCTCTCGAGTCGCCTCTCCCCTGCAGCCTATCTTCCACCTCACCTCATAGCATGGCCCTTCCTCAGTCCATCGTCCTCCTACCAGCTGCCATGTGTCCCCCTCTCTCCATGTCACCTGTCCATTCATCCTCGTGGCATCCTTTGTCCTTTTCTCATTTTCCCTTGACACCTCATGCCAAGTGGCCTTCATCTCCCAACTCGTCTCCCCTCCTCCTTCAGTCCCGCCGCCTTATGGCTTCCCCGTCATCTCCCTACGGCATTGTGCCTCGTCATAAGAGTGCTTCAGCCCTCTCCCTCCGGCTACGTACGGCCATCTCTTCCCATCAAACACTCCCATTATGCACCCCGGCCTTCGCGCTGGCCTCCACGTCTATTCATCAGGTTGTTCAGCTAATCCAGGTGGCATTGCGAGGGGCCCTCCACATCCCAAAGTTGTCGAGTTGGCTAGGCCATTCTCAATCCCAAGGAAGTAGTTATTAAGGTAGTTGATGGTGGTTAGATATCATCTCTGCCATAAAGGGAAAGTTTGGAAATGAATTAAAAGCACATAGATTAACCCATGGAACTGTCAGGAGTCCGATTGCGTCTGCCATAGGTGCACGATCATTCAGAGACTGTAGGTGCAAATTGTCAGAAGCCATGCAGATGCAATGTGTTTAATGTAGTGTCTTGATTTTGTTTTTGTTGTTGTTTTGAGTATATGTAGGCGTTTTCTCCATTTTGGTATCTATCAATGGTTGAGCGAGGCTCCCGGTTGTAAATCTTTAATGAAGCACTATTACTCTAGTTATGCATGGACTCTTGAGACTTTTTTCCTTATGAATGTCAGTTTCTTTCACGTCTTTGTTTACACTATGTTAGAGTAGCTTGGAATTGGAGAATCCAGTCGAGTCGTAACTGTTATAGGATGATGTAGAATTGGATCACTGTAACAGTTGCATTGTCTCTAATCGGTCCTTGTGATTTTCCTAGCGCTGAATGACTTGGAATTGGAGAATCCAGTCGAGTCCCCCTTTCAGCTTCTTGAAACCCTGAACCAAGAGGATCTTGCATTCAGAGTTTTTCTTCTACAAACTACTGAAAAGCCTGTTGCCCGAGGTAGTTTGTTCACTTTTCTTACCAAGTATTCCAACTGTTCATCTTTTAATCAACCCACTGACTGAAGTTAGATCAAGACCTCTTTTGTTACTTACATACCAGACTCAGTCCCTGAGTTAGAGTGATATTTCCCCAAGTCTCTACCCATTTGATCACCCATTAAAAAACTATCGTGACATAAAAACTAATGGGCATCGGACTCTACTCCTATAAGCAATCCAGGAGTGACTTTCGTCGCCAACAAAAGGTATGAGAACCCTATCTTGGAGATTATTGTAATAAAGTGTTGCTCAACTGGAGGTTTCCCCCTCGAAGAGGCTCGTGAACATTTCTTTTAGAATCAAGTGATATTTATGTTCTTGTTCTTATATAATTTATGTGTTATTGTGGAGATTACGCTAGTTATATTACTATTATTCTGCCATTTCTAGCATTTTATTTCTGTACTGCATACTTTTTATATATGGTATATTACGAGTGGTATCAGAGCACTTTCCTTGGAAGAAATTGTGGGTAATTATTTTCAGGGTAGAGACGTATTCCAACGTATTTTGAGCCATAGAGATCTGTCGTTACGCACATAAACCCGTGGTTGAGGAATTCATACACATAGTAAATACAAGTGGTTCTTAAGCGCACATCTGTTGTCCACCCTTGTAACCCCTGTTGGTACCCCTTCAAGTGGTAGCGCATCATACAACACCTGTGCATGGATCGGCCTAGATTTCCTGAAGCCCTCTTTAGATAAACCGATTGATCGCCTGACTACTATACTACCACCGATAACAACACTCGGGAAGATACTCTCTAGTACCTGGGTAGTCGGGTAGTACAACTAAGGGTATGATCTATCCTCTTTAGTTAATGCCCTAAGATATTGGGTCAAGTACTATTGTTGGACCCCACACATATATTAGAGAGCTATAGCATAGGGCAAACTTATGTCTATAGAACCCTTGAATACCTAACCCTTGGGGGACAGAAACATAAACAAATTAAAACAGATAAGATCTATTGCTACGCAACTGTGTTCGGGTTGCCAAATCACTACACTTTTCTTCCTAGTTAAGCATTTGTGGATTTCATCTCTCCAGTACTCTTCAGACTGGAGTATAACTCCGCAGGTGTAAAAAAAAACAAAAAAAAAAAAAGGTCTGGAAATTTTTCACCATTATTTGAGACCGATTCCATTGGATTCACCTCTTCTCCCTTATCACCTTCATACATATCATTTTTTGGAAAAAAAAATTGATCCCACTAGCCCCTTTTCAGTTCCCTCATCCTCATGGCCCATACCTGTAGCCAAGAATTGGAAGCTCGCTTCAATACCTTGCAATCTAGTCTCACCACGACCCAAGAAGAAGCGAAACAACTCATTGCCAATTTTGAAACCATCAATACAACCATGTAGTCCTCAATGGAGGAAGTCAAAAAAGAACTGACCACCTAGATTGAATCTGTCTTTTCATCACTCTGTACCAAACTGAAAATCCCTATAGATAACCCTTCCCCTGAGTCACCTCCACATATTGACGGTGAACATTCCTCTCATTCTCATAACTTTCAGCACCATCACTTTCAACGTGACCTGCGCCTTCCACGAGTGGATGCGACCAAATTTGATGGCTCAGACCCCACTGGGTGGGTAACCCAAATGGAACATTATTTCTCTTTATATGGAATTACAGATGACTTGACCAAACTCCAGTATGGTGTTCTCCATCTAGATCAAGAACATTGGCAATGGTGGCAATGGAGAAAAACTTCCTGTCAAGGGTATATTGCTTGGACACACTTTGTGGCTAAGCTTTATGAATGCTTTGACACTGACACCAACCATTTGGGCCATTTGACAATGTTGAAAGAATCAGGAACAGTGGAAGACTTTATAGTTGCCTTTGATCACCTGGCTTTTCGAACAGAGGGCATGATTGATGCCTTTTTTCGAGAGTGTTTTATCAGTGGCCTCAAGGATGAGATTCGGGCCCATGTCCTCATGGCTTGACCTTCGATTTGGGTGGAGGCTACTAAAAGAGATAAATAAGCACAACAGGTTGTATCTTCTCAAAACCGAAAACCCTCCTTTATCCCTCTTTTTAATAGTATGTTTATTCTACAAAATGATGTCTTTCATGATTCCCCAATATTTTAGCCAAGACCGGGCATCTTTATGCCATCCTCGCTTGAGTTGATGGTGGTTATGACTCGATTTTGAAGCAATTTTAGGAAGCCTCTTATTTTCCATGTTGTTTAACTTGTTCTTATACATTAGGTATCTAGTCATAGCCATGCTCTCAATGGGGGAGAGGATTGTTTCTAAGAGGAGGATGGGATAGGGCGTATTTCCTTTAATTTTGAGATTATATGTTATAAAATTCTTTTGTATTTTCTCTATCTTTCTCCAGGATTCACTAGAGATACTACAACCCCAAACTTCACATCCATAAAGAATAACAGGTGTAACAAGAGTCTCAAAGAGGAGTTTCTTCTTATCCCAACTCCAAAGATCAGTTGATTTACAATTGTTTTCAAGCCCATAATAAGCTTTCCATCCCCCAATAATCATTTTCTCAATGCTATAATTCCAATTGATCTTGTGGTGAATATCAATTCCAAGATATTTGTATGAAGTCTCAAAATATATTATTATATATTTTGATACATCACTCATATGTCTATAAAAAAATATTCTATTTAATAATGTATATATTACAACATCTCTCATATAAAATTAATAGATAGATAAGAAATATTTTAATTTATTTTAATTAAAATAAAAATTTACCATAAATTAAATTTCATACTCATCCTATTTAAAAATGATCAACACACACTCTATTATTTTGTACATTGCACTTTACATCGTCAATCTTAAGATCCAACCACATAAAACCTAACCGACATAATACTAGCATACTCCCTAAGCGGGAGAATGGGAATGCCAAAGTAATTAGAAATTAGAGGGAGGTTTAATATTAATGTTGTTAATTCAGATTATAAAGATATTGTGTTTGAATGTCTCCAAGGTGTCTCAACTTGTATAAACAAAACATGGAATTGTTCACCACTTTGTCCATTGAGCAGACAAACAACATTTGACATTGCAAACTTTTACCTCAACCCTTTATGCCTGCCTAAATAGTGTTCCCACTACCATCCATAAGAAAAGACCTTACATAACGCTCTTAAAGTAGCATCTATATTCCCTTTGTGCATGTCTCTAAACACATGTTTCTATTTATTAGAAATAACTTAATTATTTTTAAAGACATCCATGTTCTTCATGAAGTTGTTATTTTTCTCAACATTACTTAGTATACTAATTGGTTGTGGATAGGTCATCCACATTATTGGTGAAGTTATGCATTTTAATCGACATTGCTTACTCGAAGTCATTTTAAAACATTATCCATGTTATTGACAAAGTTGTCAATTTTCTTAACATTTAAGTAATAATAATGTATTTATATGTAATAAAAATCACTAAAGCCACTTTAAGAACCAATGAGAGACAAACCCATATAATTGCAACATTCCCTTCATACCTAACTTGGTATCCATGTCCAAAAGGTTCATTGATTTATGTATTGTATGTAGTAGATATTAAGTTTAGGTTCGCAATAATAGGGGACCCTACAACCATGAGACATGTGAATTTTATTATTGAGGTCTACACCTTGGGGACCCTGAGGCAGTACCATCAGAAGCATCAACATGTCTCAATGAAGAGAGTGAAGAATTGGGAATGTTAGATGTTGGAAATATTCATAATCATAACCCTTGCATAATTCATAGAAATCTGAATTGCAACAATATATTTGTGAATGGTAATACTTGTGTTCTGAAGATCAGTGATCTAGGTTTTAATGAAAATGATCATGTTGCTCACTCTATAATTGGTACTATTGTTCCTAAGTCTGTACTTAAGGCTTAGAAGTACAGTGTCAAGGCATCTGAAAGTAGGTAAAAGATGGAGAAGGGAGAAACATCAACCTTTGGCAAAGGAAACTAGGGAAGATTTCTACGTTGGCGTTGTCTAGCTTCCAACTGTTCCTGGATAGTTATATCTTGTTCAATGGTTGCCCATGAACGTTCAAGTTCGAACCGGTTAGTAGTTGTTTTAAGAATAGTGTCGAAAAGGTTTAAGGCAATGTGTGTTTGGTTTGATAATCCAGGTTCGATATTGGGCTGTGTTGGTACAGGTACAGTCATGGAGGAACAGTAAAAGTGGGAAAAAAATCAAAGAGAGATTAAATGCTGTCTCAATTTGGTCGTATAAAAGAGAATTTATGGATTCAGGGATAAAATAGGGATGCAAATCAAAGGCTCTTTCCCGTAACTGTATTATATTTTAATAAAAGGTATGAGGTGGGAGAAAAACATTTAGCTGTCTATGGTGTAAGGCTCCTATAAGGGGAGAATCTCACGTATAAACAGAAGAGGAAAATTGTAAGGAAATAACCGTTGTAGCAGAGAATATGTGTAGAATTCTGAAAATGTGGACTGGTCTTACACACACTGATAGCTGGTACAGAGGAAAAACAGTAAACAATTATAGAAAACCAAAATTCATTCACTATAGTAGTGGTCGTACTAAATTATAATGAAGCACATCAGTTAAGAATATGAAATGAAAAGAAATATGAGATACAAGGAAACAAACTTGTAACACAGTCGTGACGAAATTGAGAATCTTCAGATTTGCTTGTATTAACTCTCAAATGTAAAAAACTCTGTTACAATCGACACAAAAAGGTCCAGCCTTGTTTATTTCTTTCTATGGTATATTTATACAATTTTACAAATAAGATAGAATCTCAAAAGTCACAAAATTTTGGTTTTGATAGGGAGGAGGGTAATCGCTCCATTTCTCCTTCTCTGTCTTCACTTGGTGCCAGACGTTTGTTCTCGCATGAGCTCGGTACAGGCAACACACCTTTCAACCAGTTGAGATATTAGCCGCCACGGTTCTGCTTGACAGTTGGCTTCAAAGAAGTAACATTCTTGGGCTAACTACTGCAGTCTGTCTTCCATCTATCCATCTATGATGTCGATGGTGCATAATTGCACGCTGGGTTTAATCATGTATTTATCTACTTGGACTATATCCACCATACTCATCTGAGAAATATCGGTCAAATCTCTTTCTTATTTTTCCTTAGGATCAAGCGAGATCTTTTCCACATTCATCTGCACCAATGTCTTGGCATTACCTCCACTGTCAATGCCTAGAAGATCATCGTCTATAGAACTGAAGGCCTCTTCTAAGGAATTGGTTATCATTTTGGCTTGCTTCTTGCCTTCGGTGATGTTATGCTCCCATTCTTTTAATAGAATGTTCCCTATGGTCAACTCTGAAATGGTGAACCTGGGAGTAATTTTCGAAACCCTGTTGTTCATGGCTATCACAGCCTCTTGGAAGGCGATTCGAGCTGCTCCGGCTTCCCTTTCTCTAGTGGATAAGTTCTTCGAAACCTGGTTGACTAGAAAATAGTGGTCTCAGGTCGCTTCTACCTTGGCGATCAAATTTCGATTTTCCTCAGAGACTCTGCTCTGAATCTCGATTTCTTGGGATTTGAACCTCTCGATGTTTATCATATTGTTCTTGGCGATCTCCACCCTAGCCTGTAGTTGTTCAATCAAATTCCTTTGCTGACTTGCTTGCACCCGACCATCCCGGACCACCAGTTGTGCTTGCTCGATCTTATTTTTGAGCATCTCTATCTTGTATTTATCAGCCAACCTAGCCTGCTCTATTCCTACGCTCGCCTAGTCTTTAGCAGTCTCTATTGTTGTGGCCAATCTGGCTTCAAGGGTCCTAATGAGGCGATTTTTTCTTTTAAGTTGGTTTTTTAAGAGCCCGACTGAAAATTGATTTGCCGAGGCATATACTCCTAGTGTCCCTGCTATTTCAGTGGCGAATTGGTCATTCTTCTTATCCTTTCCCTCAGTTATAACCTTATATTTCTTGACAGTTGACTCTCCTTCCTGGTAGAATTCCCTTTTTACTACTTCCTTTCTCTTCTTATCAAAGAAAAACTCATTCGAAGGGAGTTCTTCTACTCTTATGGGCCTCAACTCTTCGTTAATTATCCATCCTGCAATAGTATTTCCCTGCATCGACTGCAAGGGGGTAACTGATGTGATAGGTTCTCTGATCTGCTTTGCTGATTTTCCCAGAGTAGCGACCGGACTCTGCTTCTTTGGCGGGTCTAGAGTCTTTATTTTTGCCTCCGAACTCTGCTTCTTTAGCGGGTCTATAGTCTTTATCTCTGCCTCCGGATTCTTCATTTTCTCCTCCCCATCCTGGTTTTTTCCTTGATCGGGATTCGCATCTTTAGAGCCTTCGACCTCTTTCTGTTTCGCCTACGATGTACTCGGACCCTCACCTCGTAATACCACGGGAAGACAGCTACGGCGATGTTCCTGGAACTTCAGAACATCGGCTCTTTCCTTGGGTGCCAAGGATTGTATCCAAGCTAGGATCTCTGAATAGGACCTTGCTCCTCGGAAAATGTCATCCGAGGGTGAATTCTCATGCTCAAATCTCTTGAGCCTGGAATTGGCCAAATGATTGCTCACGACCCTCTGCAGATCGTGCTTCTTGTATTCGATGGAGACCAAATTTAGGTCTTCCAGGGCCGCAACCTCAGCTTTGGCATGCCCAAAATCTAATAAAGAATAAGAATTCAAATGAACAGGAAAAGGTGGCCATACCTTCTTCGAATATCCTTTAAGCTCTTTTCTTATACCACCAATTACTCTCTGCTTGGCAACCTCGCGACAAGCCAGCTTGTCAGGAATGAACAATGGCAGCATGTGCGGGGGAACAAAAGCCCCGAAAAATCTGAGGTATGAAAATTATGCTTCCATGTACTAGTCTGCTATGCTGCTCAAATTCGTTACTATGTTGTCCGAGATCCATGGTGGCAAGTGACCAAAAATGGCTACATGCAGGGGCACCATCACCTAGTTAAATATTTCATACACAAAATTTCCCGCTTTGTTTTCCCATAATTTTGCATGATATACATGTATGGGTTCATCTTCGGCCGGAGTCCAACTCCAGTTGATTAATGGAAACGGTGTCATAGAAAAAATTGCATCCATAAGGTATGCAGACATGAAGAATGAATCCTCCTTCCCACTCTCTTTCTACTCCCGATACTCTGTGACCCGGCTGGTCAAGTTATCGGACAGTATTTTTCCCAGTCGAAGGAACTGCCTTCGGCAACCCAAAACATCAGAGGCACCCATGAAAGATAAAAATGTGAGGTGTCCTCTTTCCTGTATAGTCTGCATGTCATCATGGCAACGTACTTGTACTGCGGCTCTAAAGAAGCGATTGAATATATGCCGTGGCTATCATCCCTGAACTTCATGGCATGCGAAACCCAATATTTTACTAAACTGGACATAGTTTTATCATACTGTATGCATTCCTCCTGCTTGAATTCGTCCAAGAATTCGGCACCATATGTGTGGTCTGACATTGTGGGCATCTTATACATGGTTTGCAGATGTTCCGGCCTAAAAGTCTTGATGGTGACTTTCTGCTCGTTCATGATGGTTCTGGTCAGTATGTCCACATGGTCTAATGCCCATCGGACCATGTCATAATATGGAAGCAACCGTGGCCTAGCTGCTACTCTGTGCATTCCAGATTGGATGACTATTTTGTATTTGGTGGTTATATCATATTTTTCGTTGTCACCGGAGTCATCGGAATAATCCACCAATTCTGCTTGTAGAATATCTGAAACATATGACCAGTTCAGGACCGAGTTGATACTTCGGAATGAAGTATCAGAGACATTGTCTGAGCTTTGTCCTGAAACCTCAACATTCACCTTTGATGCTTTTCGCGGAGCCATGGTTGAAGCTTGCATTTTATCTCTTCTATGATAGAACTGCGTATACATACAAAAGTCAGTTTACTCAAATATAATGTGCTCTGCGTAATATGAAATGCATTTGTTATAATAAACCACAGCTCATATATTTGAAAACTCGGTACCTTTCAGAACACGTCTGTCAAATCATATTTAGAAATAAATTTTGTCGTAAAAATCCGATCTTATATTCACAGATTTACCCTATTTCCTCATTAATGTCATAAATTTTGGCAGTTTAAAGTCAGTTGGCGTATGGAGAGAAAAGGCTACCTTGTGAATCATGCAAGCATCGAAACAAGGGATATGTTTTGATTTAGCTTAATTAATCCAATCTTACCAATGTTAATCAATATTTCGGTACTCGTTATATCAGGGATTATGTTTTAACACTTTGAATTTCTAACATCCGAGACTGCGAAGATCGATTTGGTTAATAAAAAGGTAATCATGATTTGGGGCTCGATTAATTTTATAATTATTATATTCGTCATATCGCGACTCAGAGCTTCGAAGATAAGTTTCTGGGAGATTTACATGTCGAGATGCAAAACCGCAAGATCGCGATAACATGACTTAATTAAAAGGAAAGATAATCTTGGATTAAGTGATCAATTAATTACGTTATAACTACATCGTGACTTCATGAGTCGAAGTTTAGACGGTGAAACTTTCAAAAAGGACAACGCCAAGTGGCGAAATGCCAAGTGAGTCTTTTACCATGGTTTAACTTTTACCCTTAACCTTGACATGAGTTACTCAAATAATGACCTCGTGTTCTCGGCTATCGAGGCTATAACAATAAATTTTTGGGTTTGGCGAGCGGCGAGGCGCGAAACCCCGACGACGTTTATGTTAGAAAAACAGGACCGTGGAGCAATAAAATAAAACAAATGCAGAAACAAAAAACAGAAGACACACAATACAAGAGAGACACAGATTTACGTGGTTCACCCAGTGTGGGCTACGTCCACCAGAGAAATTGCCAGGTCCTTCCTTTATTATTATCCAGCAAATGAAGGGATACAACCTACAGAAAAACCCACTGTAGCTTCCTCTTCTTTCTCTCACAGTCTCCTCTCTCAGAATACAATATTCACCATCATCAATAGCCGCAATACATTTCCCTCATAAAAGAGGGTTGCCTTCTAGGGAAAAAAACCCTAACATAATCTCTACCGTTAGATCTGCAACCTTCTAAGGAACGGTCCAGATTTACAATGAAATTACAATATACTTTTACAAGGCAATTTTTGCTTCGGGGGATTCACCCCCAAACCCCCGCTGGGGGCCCGCTTGCCCCCAGACCCCCCAGTTAGGGGGATAGGCCCCCCGGACCCCACAGAGGGGGTACCCTCCTCTGCACTCCCCCGCATGGAAGAGTGTACATACTTCTGGGGTGTAAATACTTCATGGGGTATAAACACAGCTGAAATCAAGGACCTCTGAATCAGGAAGATAATCAGACTCCACAACCAACAATCTCCCACTTGGAGACTAATCTCAACAACTCCATCGTTGCTGTATATGCTGGACTTTGAACCTTCTTGGACCTGGCAAATTTCTCATATTCATCTTCATTCTTGAATACCAACTGAAACTGACCAAGAACTCAATTTCTCCTTGGTTACTCCCTTTGTTAACATGTCTGCAGGATTCTGGCTAGTGTGTATCTTTTCCAGCTTCAATTGTCCATCTTCCAAGGTGGATCGTATGAAGTGGTACCTCAACTGTATATGCTTAGTCTT
>ML783487.1:259606-306020 GCA_009831015.1 Picea engelmannii | reverse complement strand
TGAAGCTCCTGAATCTACTACCCAAGACTCAGAAATATTATCTACAGAAAGAATCAAAGCATCTTGTAACACATCACCTGTTACATTTGCTTCCTGATTTCTCTCCTGTTGTCCATCTCTTTGCTTCTTTGGAGCTCTACAGTATTTCTTCAGATGTCCTTTCTTCCCACAATTCCAGCACTCTATCTTTCCAAGTCTGGATTTGGATCTGCCCTTCCTATAATTTCCGCGGTTTCCTGAGCCCTTTCCTCTATCCTTTTTTCTTCCCCTGTTCTCCATGTTCAACGCATTTCCTAATGTCTCACTTGTGATTTTCCGTCACATTTCCTCACTAAAGATAACACCAACAACATCATCAAATTTTAAAGTATTTGAACCAGAGACAGAGTTACTTATAGCCATGACCAAGCCATTCCAGCTTTCTGGCAATGAGCACAAGATTAGAAGAGCCCTAACCTCATCATCAAAGTCCACTTTTACAGAACTTAGTTGATTAGTAACCGTATTAAATTCATTTAAATGATCTGCAACAGACCCACCTTATGACATCTTCGAAATATTGAAAGACACCGACTCTGCCAGGCTCAGCCGTATCGTTCCTAGAGCCTTTATGTCAAGAATCTCCCATTCTTCATCCTTCATGGTCGTTGGCTTCTTTGCTACTCCACTCAATGGTAGGAATAGATCCTTCTGATATAAATAGTCTTCCATCTGCATCTTCCATAACTGGTAGTTTTGGCCATTAAATTTCTCAACCCTAAAATTTCCATCTTCCGACATTGCTCCCACTCGAACCAGGAACCCTCTATTCCTACGAGTTACCTTATGCTCTGATACCAGTTGTTAGAAAAACAGGACCGCGGAGCAATAAAATAAAACAAATGAAGAAACAAAATACAGAAGACACACAATACAAGAGAGACACAGATTTACGTGGTTCACCCAGTGTGGGCTACGTCCACCAGAGAAATTGCCAGGTCCTTCCTTCATTATTATCCAGTAAATGAAGGGATACAACCTACAGCAAAACCTGCTGTAACTTCCTCTTCTTTCTCCCATAGTCTCCTCTCTCATAATAAAATATTCACCATCATCAATAGCCGCAATACATTTCCCTCATAAAAGAGGGTTGCCTTCTAGGGAAAAAAACCCTAACATAATCTCTACCGTTAGATCTGCAACCTTATAAGGAACGGTCCATATTTACAATGAAATTACAATATACTTTTACAAAACAATTTTTTCTTCGGGGGCTTGCCCCCAAACCCCCCAGCCGGGGGGATAGGCCCCCCAGACCCCGCAGAGGGGGTACCCCCCCTCTGCAATCCCCCACGTGGAAGAGTGTACATACTTCTGGGGTGTAAATACTTCATGGGGTATAAACATGGCTGAAAGCAAGGACCTCTGAATTAGGAAGATAATCAGACTCCACAACCAACAGTTTAACCATGAGTTAGGGAAACCTTTACCCTCGTTACTGTCTTGAGTGAAAAGTTAAAATGATTTCTCCATTTCGTGACTCGGGACATGTGAACTACATGAGTTATAGTATCCGACCTGCGAGATCCCGAAGTAGAACAAAAAGAGGAAACATTTTTACGAAAGGTAGGACTTGTTTCGAGACTAGAATAATTATCGTTGCTCGCATGATAAAGCTTCAGAGATCTCGATATCTCAGAGGGAAAAATGAAAACCATTTTTTAGATTTAAAGCATTAAAAATGAAATTTGTGACGGGCTAGAAAAATAGGGGCAGCTCCAACACAGGCTCCAACTAGGGATCCCGCCTTCCTGTGAAGCGAGAAGAATAGTAGACCACGTGCCAATATTAGGTAAATGGAGTCAAAATCTCAATCAGGCGAAAAGGTTCCCGAGAAGAGGGTATCGAAGGGGAAAAAAGACTTTGTTCTTTCCCTTGGAAAGCTTTTACGAAATCAGATATTCTTTTTAAACATAGTTGTAGTCCCTTTCACAATTTTCCCTTTCCCGCTACTAAATTCAGGTGTGTTTTAAGACAATCGAAACACTCCTAGGAGACCCAACAGATCTTTCGGCTACCGGCTTGCACCAAAAGAAGAAGATTATATGTTTTTAATTAGGGAGTCTCGTTTGAATTTGGGATGTGGATCCAGTTTTAAAAAGCATTGGTGACCAGAGTAGAATGATATTCATGTATAATAGCCTTATAGATATCACAGACATTGCTTCACTACTAGCAATCCTGTTCAGTACCCCGGTGAAGTTATCTGACCCCTTTTACTGAATTTCCTTTCACCACTTTGGAATATATTCATTCATTTAAATGCTGAGAAGAGGGAAATCATTTCTGAATTTCCTTTCATCGTCCCTTGGACTAGGTGGGGGCAATCATTTCTGAATTTCCTTTCACCACCTGTCTTATAATTTTCTTTTTAGAGCACGAAGATGGGGGCAATCAGTGTGTATCAGGGCTGATATCTGTGTAATATTTTGCATTATAGGTCTGTCAACTTATTTTGATTACTCGGTACCAACCTTCCCTTGACCTTTACCATATCTTCGTTCTTGGGGAGAAAAAGGAAAATAACTTTTTAAGGGCATTCTATTTGAGCAACCTTCAATCCTTCGATGTCGTTGAAAAACCTAGTAAAGTTAGGATCACTCTAAACGTTCCTTCACTTAGCAGGGGATCGAGTAGTTGTGAAGACCCGCTTTCTTTCCACAATCTTCTTTGGAGCTCACGAGGTTGGAACAAAAAACTTTTATCTCTTCGTATATGAGACGGAAAGATGGTGACTTTCTAAAAGGTAAGCCCGAAAATAGAAAGGATGTCAGGTAGTGATTTACTGACTGGAAATACAGAGGTCAAACAAATCAAAACTGATTTTTGTAGATTTTTCGGGGATAATTTACTTTGACTAACCTTTTTAGATTGGGCGAATTCGCTTAAATTGTCTTTCCTTTTTTTTAAATATTATCAAACCAAGAAACAAATCCGTTATCTATCAATTCAGCTGATATTGCAGTTTGAATGGAATTACCTCAGTTTTCTTTAACAGTCTTTAATAACATGTCTTTTGAGAAATCTCGTTTTTACCTTTTCCTTTCACTTTCTTTGTGCAATATGAAACTACTTTAGGTATCACCTGTTTATGCTGATTTATTTCTGACACTGACTTTCAGATTACTTTTCCTGCTTGTTTCGTATGCAGCTGGAATCCTGTAAAAAGAAAATATGAATCTTATTCGAAATGTGTCGAAAGTTCATGAACGAAAAAAGAAAATCAAAAGAAATGTTTAAATGAAAATACATATATGTACAAATGTTTTTTTTTTTTTTTTTTTTGGGAATCTGGCGACTGTTACGTCATGTAATGCTTTAGGTATCACCCATTGACAGGGGCGTTGAGGACTTCTCCATCTATATTTTCCATTAGGAAATAATTTTTTCCTTCCGGAGCTGAGACCCTGAATGGTCCATACCAGAGGTGGTCAAATTTACTATGCTTCGCTGCTTCTTCCTTTCTTGCATCCCATCTTAGCACTATATCACCTGGAAGGAATTCTCTGTCCTTTGCTTTGCGGTCAAACTATTCTTTCATGTCATCTTGGTACTTCTGCATCTTTTCATCAACTTCGACTCTATGTTGTTGAACCTCAATCAATTGATTTATTCTTCTAATTACATGATTGGGTTCCTCATTTTGATCCTGCCATAACTTCATCACTGGTAGCACTAGGTTTATAGGTAGAACAACATCTGTCCCATAGACCATTTGAAAAGGCAAAATGTCGATAGACCTTTTAGTGTTGATGTGGTCTTCCCATAATGCATATTTTAAGTGCACATGCCATGACTTTTTATTTTCATCCAATACTTTCTTGATTATATTTACCAGGCTCTTGTTAGATGACTCGGCCAATCCATTCCCCTGGGGGTAATATGCTATGGAATGGCCAAGAATGATGTTATACTTTTGACAGAAGCTGATCATAGCCATATATTTAAAGGCCTGGGCATTGTCAGTAACTATCTTTCGGGGACAACCAAATATTAACAAAATATTGTCCTCCAAGAAATCGATTAGCACCGAGTCTGTTGCCCTTTTGGTTAGAATGGCTTCCACCCACTTAGTAAAATAATCTATAGCTGTTAAGATCCACTTGTGTTGAGAACTGGAATGGGGATTAATCTTACCTATGAAGTCTAGACCCCATTGCTAAAATGGGGCTTCAACTTTGACTGGAACTAGAGGAAGTGCCGGGAGCTTCTGTTTACCTGCGAATAATTGACAAGTGTTGTAGGCACGCACTTTGGCATTAACGTCTGAAAAGAGTTTTGGCCATTAGTACCCATGCCGCAAGATCTTGTAAGTTGTAGCTCTCCATGCGTGATGCCCCCCATAGACTCCCTCATGAAATTCATCTATAACCCGTTGAGTTTCCGATTCGACTAAACAGACTAACAGGAAACCGAGTGGATCCTTCCAATATAGTTGACTTTCGGCGATACAATATTTAACTGCATGGAGTTTTAAAGTTCTGCATTTAGATGGTGATAGTTCATTTGGGCATTTTAGGTTCATCAAGTAAGACACTATGTCTCTATAGCAGCCTAACAATATGAACTTCTCTTCAATCTTTTTTGGGTCTGCTTGCTCATCCAGCTCGTTTAGGTTTGTTTCTCCGTCGCCTTCCTGCAGGAAATTTATATCAAGGGCTCTGAAATTTGACTCAGCTAAGAGTTTGGCCAGTCCTTACCCTTTTATCAATTTGGTCAGTTTAACTTCCAGATCGAATTCTTGGATTTTAGTGAGCCATCGCCCTCTTTTTCCATCACTATCTGGCTGTACCAATATATCTTTCACAAAACTGGTAGGCACGTATGCGATTATCTTTGAATGTAGCACATAGGTTCTGAATGCCTTTAATGATTTTACCATTACGTACGCCTTTTTTTCTATTATGTCATACTTCAGTTCTGCGTCTCTAAGGCTCTTGCTAAAAAAACGTGATTGGTTGTTCGAATCCTTCTTCATTCTTCTGTAGGAGCACCGCGGCGATAGTATGTTCAGAGGCAAATGAAAAAATAAGAAAATCTTTCAGATAGTCTGGACTTGCTAACACAGGTGCCTCGCTTATGACTTTCTTAATATGCGCGAATGATGCTCTGGCCTCGGTTGTCCAATTTAATCCATTGTCCTTCTTCAACCTCCCTGTGATCAATTTTACAATCTCAGCGAAACTAGGGATAAACCTTCGTAAAAAAATTATTCTTCTTAAGAAAGATTGAATCTCTTTTATATTTCTGGGAATATTTATAGTATCTATTGCTTCAATCCTCTTAGGATCAATCCTGATTCCATCCCTAGATACAATATGACCTAAAAGCTTACCTTCCTGCATGGCGAAATGTGATTTCTTTGGGTTTAAAGATAGATCAAACCTGCGGCATTTTTCAAAGGTATGTTTGAGATGCATCAAGTGTTCTTCATCAGTTTTAGAGAAAAACGTCAAATCGTCGAGGTAAATGACTACGAACTTGTCCCTTTCTCCTATGAAAGCGATGTCCATAGCGTGCTAGAAGGTGGCCCCTTAATTCATAAAACCAAAAGGCATTTTGTCATACATGAACATACCCTATGGTGTGGTGAAAGAATTTTTTTCCCTGTCTTGTGCATTCATAGAGATTTGATTATAACCAGAGAACCCATCTATCATAGACATTCGATTTGCTCCAACTACTCTTTCTAGCACATGGTCCATTTTGGGCAACAGATAATTGTCCTTGAGAGACGACTTATTTAAGTTTCGAAAATCCACACACAATCTGATTTCCCCACTCTTTTTCCTGACCGGGACTAGGTTTGCTACCCAGTCCGAGTATCTCAGAGGTACGATTATTTTCGCATCTAAAAGTTTCTTAACTTCTTTTTCGATCACAGGTAACAAAATGGGGTTAATCTGCCTAAGCTTTTGCCTAAATGGTTTGACCCCAGGATTCAAAGGTATCTTGTGATCAATTATGGAAGTGTCGTATGTTCTTAACTCATCATAAGACCAGGCGAAAACATCCTTATACTGTCTGAGTAGGTTTTTATACTTAACTTTTACTTCGGGAGGGAGGAACTTGGATATTTTTACCACCCTGCATTCTTTTTCAGTTCCTATATCACAGTCTTCCACTTTTTCTGGTTGGGGCTGTAAAGTGGATTTTACCGGTATGTCGTTTTGATCAAAAAGTCTTTCTAAAGGAATCAATCCTTTCAGAATCTGGTTGTTTTTTAGGACGAGCATACGATGATCCGCAATTTTTTCTTAGAAGGTTTTTGGATCTTCCCCTTCTTGCATGATCCACATTGGGTCATTTTGATTTTCTTGGTCTGCATGAGTTTCAGAGAACTCACCCACTGCTTCAAGAAATTTCTTAATAAAAGGGAGCAATGGTGTTTTTGGCCCCTTCAAAATGGGGACCAAAGGTGATGTTAGGTTTGTCATCTTCCAAGTTTAAAACATCAGACTGGCTTTCTAGCTCAGAGACACCCATCGCTTTGGTAATTTGCTTCCGATAAACGGGGTTTTTCGCTAATTCTACCAAAGGGGTTGGTATCTTAATTTTATTTATCTCATTTTCAAAACTGAAAGTTCCGCTCTCCTTCTCTATTTCTTTGGTTGAGACTTATGAATCCTTCCTTTTCAACTTATTTGTCTGGACCGCTTTATCACTCATGGTCCTGGTTGAAGACGTAACTTTATTTACTGGTTCGGTTCCTTGTGCTTGGGTTTCAACTTTTTCCACTTCGGACTCTTGTGTGCTTACTACTTTAGTTTTTTTGTTGGGTAATAAGGTATCTTCCGAAGGAGGCTCATAAGCTTCACCTCTTTGGAGGATTTTCTTGGGTTGAATAGTTGAGGTGGGCTTACTCTGATATCTTAAGTTGTACTTTGGTTGAAACTCAGCCATTATCATCTCAGTTTCTGGTTGAGATTCACAGAGATCAGTGTGATCACCTTCTTCACCCTCATTCGATGGTTGTGGCATGTTTAAATATTTTTCATAGTCTTCTTGAGTCAGATATGGTTGAGTGCAGTCATCACCGAAGTTCGTGACATCATTATCCGAATATCTGAAGTCTTGAAAATCATTCGCTCCTAAAAAAATTTCATTCTTTAAGGGAGGTTGTATTTTTTGATCTTCATTTTTTATTTGTCTTTGTTGGTTCAGGGGGTTGGGGTTCCTCCTGAAATCCTTTTTGGGGAAAGAGTCAACTTTGGCTTGTTCGAGCTCCATTCTGGATATTTTATTTGACAATTCTTTAATCACTCTGGCCATATCGTCCACCCTATCGTATGCAGATCTATTAGACCCTGAAGGACCTGCTTGTTCTCTAAAGCGTTTGGTCTCTCAGTTTCCAATTTCTAGTTTATCTTTAAGCTTACCCGAAGCCATCATATTAGACTCTATTTCTACCGCATCATCATGCATTCGGTTTAGGGTGGCTCCCCTTCTTTCTCGCAAAAGGAATGCAAAATCCATCTCGAAAGCTCCGACGAAAGTCACTTTGGCCGCGGGTTGGGATGGTTTAACCTCGGCTGGGATTTTATTGTATAGTTTGTTTTGAATAATTTCCATGACTATTTCTGAGTTCTTTTTCCTTAAAGACCCAAATTCGGTTAAATAATATAGATGGTCTTTTCTCTCGCTCCATTGTCTAAGGAAATCATCTTCCAAAGCATCGTAAGACAAGATAGATGCTGCAGGTAGGCTCCGAAACCAAGTTCGGACCTGGCCTTCGAAGGTTTGGACAAGAAGTATCGAATATACGTCCTCATTTTCAATACCCGGGATGTCGGCGAATTGATCGAATAAATTAATATGTTCGGCCGCGGTCATATTGCCTTCCCCGGTGAACTTCGGTAAATTTTTTATGTAATTTTAGGGAAGGTCGTGTAGAGGGACGGGCAATACTAAGGGAGCATATCTGGCTGCAACTTTCACAAACACTCTGGGAGGGGGAGCAGGCCCTTGGCCTCTAGCTCCTCCTAGAGGGGCTCCTCCTCCACATCCTCCTATAAACCCTCCACCTCCTCCTCCGACGGTTGCCATCATTATCTGTGGAAAGTTATAAAGGGGGTTTTGGAAAATTAAAAGTGACTCTTTATTTTCTTCGCAAAGAGGAAAATCCGAAGAGGAAAGATAAGGAACGCAAGGACTTGGTTCCTCGGATTTGCAAGAGACGAAATCAAGAGAACCGACGGGTGTGGAAACTGAGTGTGTAACACACTCTTCTAAAATTGGTGAGGTCGAGAAATTTAACTGAAGGAAAGCTGGTATGTCAACTGTTGACGAATTTTCAAGAGGGCCCTTTCCTTTGTGTACTAAGGGGATTGTCGGACAAATCTCACTCCTAACCTCAGAGTAGCTTGGCGTTGAATCTTTAGCATCAAAGAGAGGACTGAGCAAAGTTGAGGGTTCGGAAGGACTCTTAGTCTTCAGTGATGGGGTTTTAAGTTTGTAAACTGCAGCGGTTGGCTTAAGAGAGCCTCTCGCCTTTAGAATCTTTTCGGGATTGGTAACGGGCGTAATCTGCTTACCATCTGGGTTTTGTATGGTATTCCTTTGACCGGATGTCATTTTATTACTTGTGGAGTCACCAAGTGAAAGATTAGAAAGACTTAAAAGGTGTGTACTCTTTTTTCACTATCGAAGGGTAACACTTTCAACGAAATACAATTGTCGTTTTCCCAGGGAAAAAGATTTCGTAACTTCGGTCCCCAACAACGGTGCCAGAAAGATGTTGTTCCTGAGTCTGTACTTAAGGCTTAGAAGTACAGTGTCAAGGCATCCAAAAGTAGGTAAAATATGGAGAAGGGAGAAACGTCAACCTTCGGCAAAGGAAACTAGGGAAGATTTCTACGTTGGCGTTGTCTAACTTCCAACTATTCCTCGATGGTTATATCTTGTTCAATGGCTGCCCATGAACGTTCAAGTTCGACCCGGTTAGTAGTTATTTTAAGAATAGTGTCAAAAAGGTTTAAGGCAATGTGTGTTTGGCTCGATAATCCGGGTTCAGTATTGGGCTGTGTTGGTACAGGGACAATCATGGAGGAATAATAAAAGTGGGAAAAACCTCAGAGAGAGATTAAATGTTGTCTCAATTTGGTCGTATAAAAGAGAATTTATGGCTTCAGAGATAAAATAGGGATGCAAATCAAAGGCTCTTTCCCATAACTGTATTATATTTTAATAAAATGTATGAGGTGGGAGAAAAACATTTAGTTGTCTATGGTGTAAGACTCCTATCAGGGGAGAATATCACGTATAAATAGAAGAGGAAAATTGTAAGGAAATAACCGATGTAGCAGAGAATATGTGTAGAAATCTGAAAATGTGGACTGGTCTTACACCTGCTGATAGCTGGTATAGAGGAAAAACAGTAAACAATTACAGAAAACCAAAATTCATTCGCTATAGTAGTGGTCGTACTAAATTATAACGAAGCACGTCAGTTAAGAATATGAAATGAAACGAAATATGAGATACAAGGAAACAAACTTGTAACACAGTCATGATGGAATTGAGAATCTTCAGATTTTCTTGTATTACCTCTCAAATGTAAAAAACTCTGTTACAATCGACACAAAAAGTTCCAGCCTTGTTTATTTCTTTCTGTGGTATATTTATACAATTTTAAAAATAAGATAGAATCTCAAAAGTCAAAAAAAATTGGTTATGACAAGGAGGAGGGTAATCGCTCCATTTCTCCTTCTCTGTCTTCACTTGGTGCTAGACGTTTGTTCTCGCACGAGCTCGGTACATGCGACACACCTTTCAACCAGTTGAGATATTAGCCGCGACGGTTCTGCTTGACAGCTAGCTTCAAAGAAGTAGCATTCTCGGGATAACTGCTGCAGTCCGTCTTCCATATGTCCATCTATGATGTCGATGGCGCATAATTGCGCACTGGGTTTAATCATGTATTTATCTACTTGGACTATATCCACCATAGTCATCTGAGAAATATCGGCCGAATCTCTTTCTTCTTTTTCCTTCAGATCAAGCAAGATCTTTTCCACATTCATTTGCACCAATGTCTCGACATTACCTCCACTTTCAATGCCTAGCAGAACATCGTCTATAGAACTAAAGGCCTCTTCTAGAGAATTGGTTATCTTTTTGGCTTGTTGCTTGCCTTCGGCGATGTTATGCTCCCATTCTTTTAATAGAATGTTCCCTCTGGTCTGCTCTGAAATGGTGAACCTGGGAATAATTTCCGAAACCCTGCTGTTGGTGGCTATCATAGCCTCTTGGAAGGCGATTTGATTTTCTCTGGCTTCTCTTTCTTTGGTGGATAAGTTCTCTGAAACCTAGTTGACTATCAAACAGTGGTCTCGGATCACTTCTACCTTGGCGAGAAAATTTCGCTGTGCCTCAAAGACTCTTCTCTGTATCTCAATCACTTGGGATTTGAACCTCCCGATGTTTATCATATTGTTCTCGGCGATATCCACCCTAGCCTATAGCTGTTCGATCAAATTCCTTTGCTGACTTGCTTACACCCGACCATCCCGGACCACTAGCTGTGCTTGCTCGAGCTTATTTTTGAGCATCTCTATATCATTTTTATCGGCCAACCTGGCCTGCTCTATTCCTACGCTCGCCTGGTCTTTAGCAGTCTCTGTTGTTGTGGCCAATCTGGCTTCAAGGGTCCTAATGAGGCGATTTTTTCTTTTAAGTTGGTTTTTTAAGAGCTCGAATGAAAATTGATTTGCCGAGGCATATGCTCCTAGTGTCCCTGCTATTTCAGTGGCAAATTGGTCATTCTTCTTGTCCTTTCCCTCAGTTATAACCTTATATTTCTTGACAGTTGACTCTCCTTCCTGGTAGAATTCCATTTTTACTACTGCCTTTCTCTTCTTATCGAAGAAAAAATCATTCGCAGGGAGTTCTTCTACTCTTATGGGCCTCAACTCTTCATTAATTATCCATCCTGCATTAGTATTTCCCTGCGTCGACTGCAAGGGGGTAACTAATGTGATAGGTTCTCTGATCTGCTTTGCTGATTTTCCCAGAGTAGCGACCGGACTCTGCTTCTTTGGTGGGTCTGGAGTCTTTATTTCTGCCTCCGGACTCTGCTTCTTTGGCAGGTCCGGAGTCTTTATCTCTGCCTCTGGATTCTTCGTTTGCTCCTCCCCATCCTGGTTTTTTCCTTGATCGGGAGTCGCATCTTTAGAGCCTTCGACCTCTTTCTGTTTCACCTCTGACGTACTCGGACCCTCACCTCGCAATACCGTGAGAAGAAAGCTACGGTGATGTTCCTGGAACTTCAGAACATCAGCTCTTTCCTCGGGTACCAAGGATTGTATTCGAGCTAGGATCTCCGCATAGGACCTTGCTCCTCAGAAAATGTCATCTGAGGGTGAATTCTCATGCTCAAATCTCTTGAGCTTGCAATTGGTCAAATGATTGCTCATGACCCTCTGCGGATCATGCTTCTTGTATTTGATGGAGACCAAATTTAGGTCTTCCAGGGCCGCAGCCTAAGCTTTGGCATGCCCAAAATCTAATAAAGAATAAGAATTCAAATGAACAGGAAAAGGTGGCCATACCTTCTTTGAATATCCTTTAAGCTCTTCTCTTATACCACCGACTACTGTCTGCCTGGCAACCTCCCGACAAGCCATCTTGTCGGGAATGAACAATGGCAACATGTGCAGGGGAACAAAAGCATCAAAAACTCTGAGGTACAAAAATTTTGCTTCCACGTACGAATCTGCTATGCTTCTTAGATTCGTTACTATGCTGTCCGAGATCTATGGTGGCAAGTGACCAAAAATGGCTACATGCAGGGCCACCATCACCCAGTTAAAGATTTCATACACAAAATTTCCCACTTTGTTTTCCCATAATTTTTCATGATATACATGTATGGGTTCGTCTTCGGCCGGAGTCCAACTCCACCTCATTAATGGAAATGGTGTCATAGAACAAATTGCGTCCATAAGGTATGCAGACATGAAGAATGAAGCTGCCTTCCCACTCTCTTTCTGCTCTCGATACTCTGTGACCCGGCTGGTCAAGCTATCGGACAGTATTTTTGCCCAGTCGAAGGAACTGCCTTCGACGACCCAAAACATCATAGGCACCCATGAAAGATAAAAATGTGAGGTGTCCTCTTTCCCGTATAGTCTGTATTTCATCATGGCAATGTACTTGTACTACAACTCTAAAGACGTTATTGAATATATGCTGTGGCTATCAGCCCTGAACTTTGCGGCATGCAAAACCCAATCATTTATTAAACTGGACATAGTTTTATCATACTATATGCATTCCTTCTGCTTGAATTCGTCCAAGAATTCAGCACCATATGTGTGGTCAGACGTCGTGGGCAGCTTATACATGGTTTGCAGATGTTCTAGCCTGAAAGTCCCGATGGTGACTTTCTACTCGTTCATGATGGTTCTGGTCGGTATGTCCACATGGTCCAATGCCCATCGGACTATGTCATAATATGGAAGCAACCATGGCCTAGCTGCTACTCTGTGCATTCCGGATTGGATGACTATTTTGTATTTGGTGGTTATATCATCTTTTTCGTTGTCGCCGGAGTCGTCGGAATAATCCACCAATTCTGCTTGTAGAATATCTGAAACATATGACCAGTTCGGGACCGAATTGATACTTCGGGGTGAAGTATCAGAGACATTGTCTAAGATTTGTCCCAAAACCTCAACATTTGCCTTTGATGCTTTTCGCGGAGCCATGGTTGAAGCTTGCGTTTTATCTCTTCTGCGATAGAACTGCGTATACATACAGAAGTCAGTTTACTCAGATATAATGTGCTCTATGTAATATGAAATTCATTTGTTATAATAAACCACAGCTCTTATATATATTTGAAAACTCGGTACCTTTCAAAACAAGTCTGTCAAATCATATTTAGAAATAAATTTTGCCGTAAAAATCCGATCTTATATTCACATATTTACCCTATTTCCTCATTAATGTCATAAATTTTGGTGGTTTAAAGTCAGTTGGCATATGGAGAGAAAAGGCCACCTCATGAATTGTGTAAGCATCGAAACACGGGATATGTTTTGATTTAGCTTAATTAATCCAATCTTACCAACGTTAATCAATATTTCGGTACTCATTATATCAGGGATTCTGTTTTAACACTTTGAATTTCTAACATACGAGACTGCGAAGATCGATTTGGTTAATAAAAAAGTAATCGTGATTTGGGGCTCGATTAATTTTATAATTATTATATTCGTCATATCACGACTCGGATCTTCGAAGATAAGTTTCTGGGAGATTTACATGCCGAGATGCGAAACCACGAGATCGCGATAACATGACTTAATTAAAAGGAAAGATAATCTTGGATTAAGCGATCAATTAATTACGTTATAACTGCATCGTGACTTCGTGAGTCAGAGTTTAGACGGTGAAAATTTCAAAAAGGAAAACGCCGAGTGGTGAAATGCCGAGAGAGTCTTTTACCACGGTTTAGATTTTACCCTTAACCTTGACATGAGTTACTCAAATAATGACCTCGTGTTCTCGGCTATCGGGGCTATAAAAATAAATTTTTGGGTTTGGTGAGCGTCGAGGCGTGAAACCCCGACGACGTTTAATCATGAGTTAGGGAAAACTTTACCCTCGTTACTGTCTTGAGTGAAAAGTTAAAACGATTTCTTCATTTCGTGACTCGGGACATGTGCACTACATGAGTTATAGTATCTGACCTGCGAGATCCCGAAGTAGAACAAAAAGAGGAAACGTTTTTACAAAAGGTAGGACTTGTTTCGAGAGTAGAATAATCATCGCTTCTCACGTGATAAAGATTCAGAGATCTCGATATCTCAGAGGGAAAAATGAAAACCATTTTTTAGATTTAAAGCATTAAAAATGAAATTTGTGACGGGCTAGAAAAATAGGGGCGGCTCCAACAAGTACAATGAAATGCATGAATCCATAATTATATGGAGAGGATTATAATCAACATGTAGATGTTTATTTGTTTGGCATGTTCTTACTGGAGATGGTTACTTTGGATATTCCTTACAGTGAGTGTCATAATGTTCCTTAGATTTATAAGAAGGTGAGCTTTATTATAAGGCTTGCATTAGTGGAAAAGGTTAACAACTAAAAAATGAGGCAATTTATTGAAAAATGTTTGGTGGGAGTGTCAGTGAGGCCTTTTTCAGTAGAAATTTTGATGGGCCATTTCTTTAGAGGAATCCAAGTGAGCATCTAGTACATGTACATGCTACACTCTCTACTCTCTATCGAAATGAACTTGTATAAGAATATTTTGTGCTTTGCTGCAATTTTATGCAGTTTAATGCAAAACAAATCACATAATGTAGTATGTAATTTCCAAAGTAAAGTGCTGGAATTCTGTACTAAATGTTAACTTGAAGTCTTGACTATAAACTATTTATAAAAATGCATCAATCACACTCTAGGATGCTCAAATTTAAGAATATTACATACATTTCTAGATGATAAAGTAATTTAATATCAATACAAGTGAAATTAGAAGCAAAGTTGCTTATATCTATCTCTTAAAATAGTTTAAAGTAGTAGTTGTATGTATCCCAAAGCTAAAATCTAAAATAATTATAAAATACTTGAAACTTTAATAATAAAAAAACATAAATGAAAATGGTCACTCCACTTTTTGAAGTAGAATTGGAAAGATCTTGATGTTAATAACTATTAAGAATGTCATATGTGTAAATTGAAGTCATGAAAAAACTATTAAAATAAATTGATAAATAAAAATGGTGATACATTAGTCCTATCCATTGCACTCTAAAGTATAATTGAATTCTAATACATCTTACTCTTCTAGACTTTTAAGCAACAAATTGTCAAAGCTACTTAATATCACATAATTAATTTTTACCTAATCAATAATAATATTATATTTTTATATGATTAGATAAATAAAGTTGTTATACTAAATTTGAACTTCATTTACAATTTGAAATTTACACAAATAGTTTTTTAAAATAATGTATAATTTTCATACCCTTATATGTAGCATTTACATTACATTATATTTAATAATGATAAGTTTCTTGAGACTTTTATTGATAACCTTTAAGTATGAGTAAAGTTTCACAATGATCCAAGTTTAGTGTATGGTGGAAGGACATCCTCACCTAAACTTGGACAAAATAGGTGAGGAATGGACCCAAACCATAGACTATGAACACATCCCTTTCAGATGTCAAAAATTCCATGAACATGGACACCTCTTCATAGACTTACCTCTCAATGAGCCCCCCCCTCCCCGCAAGAGGGAAGTTGAAGAAAAACCAAAATAAGGATTCACCGAGGTTCAAAATCGAAGGAGACAAGCATAGAAGAAGCCCACAACCAACAACAGAAAAAAGAACCCAAATAATAATTCATTTGAAGCTCTCAACTGCCTCCCAAAAGAAGAAGAGGTGGAAAACCCCCACAAAACCGCGGGGAAAGATCCCAGCAAGCACAAGGAAGATCATTCGTCACAAGAGTATCACACCCCAGCAAACCAAGCAGCTCCACATACTCACCCAGTCTCAGGGAAAGAACCAGAAAGAGAGGAAGACACAGTCATGGAAATGGATGAATGGGACTTGGCGGAAATCGACCTCGATAAGTTAGAGGAAGCACTCAACAAGAAGGATCTCCAAACCTTACCAGAGGACCAACTAAGGAAAGTTCACAAAGTATTTCTGGACTCATCATCAAGGGCTACATCTAGGTTGGGGATCAACTCAGACCTACACCAATATCCAAGAAAACACCCAAAAGAAAACAAGCAACGAGGCAGAAAATCATCTCATCAACTAATAAAGGAAGCGGGAAATGATATGATCAACTCGAGACAGATTCACAGGCTCTCAGAGAGCACCTTTTCCCACCCACCAAATTGTTAACTATGAATATCCTCACATGGAATATTAGAGGTCTAAATGGAAGATTCAAACAAAGGATTCTTTGAAACTGCATCAAAATGGAAGACCCTGATATATTTCTGATACAAGAGACAAAATGTGCAGGGAAAACTGCAGAAGATATCATAAAAATATGTTGGTACAACTGCGAATCTTATCAAACAAAATCAAAAGGGGCTTCAGGAGCCCTGGCCATCCTATGGAATCCTACTACAGTCATCCTTGATCAAGGCTTCTCCACTCCTTGCACCATCACAGCGCACTACAGAGCCATTAGTTCGGACAAGGAGGGAATGATCACAAATGTCTATGGACCGCTGAACAGCCAAGACAAAGACCTCTTTCTTTAGAGCCTAGCTTACCTAGGTTCCTTAGCAGATGGAAAATGACGGATAATAGGGGGAGACTTCAACATGATTCTCACATTGGAGGAGAAGCGAGGGGGAAAAAGCGCCTAGAGTAGGATAGCGTAAAATTCCAGGAACTCATAAAGAACCTCAGACTGGTAGATATTGAGAACAACAATGGCACTTACACTTGGACCAACAAAAGATCAGGTCACCAACAAATAGCATGCAGGCTTGATCGCTTCCTCATTTCAGAAACTCTCCTTTTCGAAGGCCCCCTAGTAGACTCCAACATCCTCCCAAAGGCAGGCTCAGACCACTGGTCGGTTCAGCTTTGGGTTGACACTATTTCCACCCCCAAGCTTAAACCCTTTAGATTTGAAAAATTTTGGCTTCCCATCCAGACTTCCAAGAGCTAGCCTGTCATTTGTGGAGCACCACGGAAATAAAAATGGGTACAAAAATTTATTGCTTCTAGCAAAAACTCAAACATTTTAAACAACAGGTGCGCAAATGGAACAAAGAAGTCTTTGGGAACATTTTCCAGGAAAGGAAACTTCTGGAACAAAAAATAGACCTTCAAGGACAAATCATTCAAGTAAGATACACATTCACTCAGCAGCATGAGGAGAATGAACTCAAAAGAAAACTAGAAGAAAGACACAAACAGGAAGAAATCCTGTGAAGATATAAATCTTGGGTTCAATGGCTCAACAAGGGAGAGAAAAACACCAAATTCTTCCACCATTCCATGATCCATAGATGCCTCATTAATCGTATCACGAAGCTAGATGACTCGCAAGGCAACACCCTGTTAACTCATCAGGAAATATTGCACGAGCTAACAGACTTCTACAAAGATCTTCTCTCAGAACCCAAGGTGGACCGCACCTTAGCAATAGAGAGGGTGACCCAAAAATCCCAACTATAATCATCTAGGAAAAAAATGAGGCTCTCATGACACCAATAAATCAAGCAGAAGTGGATCAGGATATTCAGGAGTTACCCATAGGCAAAGCTCCGGGCCTAGATGGTTTAACGACAGTCTTCTTCCACTCCTATTGGCCAATGTTAAGGGATGAAGTGTGGTATCTAGTGGAGGAATCATGCAACTCAGGTAAAGTTCTTCCAATACTAAATTCCACTTTCCTCACCCTAATACCCAAAGAAGAAAGGGTCACAAATCCGAAGAACTTCAGACCCATAGCACTTTTCAATGTGATCTACAAAATCATATCCAAGGTCATAGCTCTAAGACTCAAGCCAATACTTCCCTTCATCATCTCCAAGTTGAAATCATGATATGTACAAGGAAGGAAAATCATGGACAGTGTCATACTTGTCCATGAAATCATTCACTCACTCAAAAGCACACATACTCCAGGTATGCTTCTAAAACTTGACCTTTCAAAAGATTTTGACAAATTAAGCTGGAAATAAATGAAATCTCTCCTATCGGCTTTCGGTTTCAACAAGGATTGGATCTCTTGGATAATGAGCCTCATTTCCCCAACCTTTTTCTCAATCCTTGTTAATGGAGTCCCATCTCAACCCTTCTCCCCCACAAGAGGAATAAGGAAAGGAGACCCTCTCTCCCCTTTCCTTTTTTTCATAATGGTTGAAGGCCTACAACGCTATATCAAGGCTTCTATTCAAAATGGATCCCTCCAAGGCCTCCCTCTTCATGGATTACAACCGACAACCTCCCACGGCCAATTTGTTGACGACACACTACTAATGAACACCCCCACTGTGCAAGAAGCAAATAAACTAACCTCCATCCTCCTTGATTTTAGCGAAGCCTCTGACACCACCTTTAACCTGGCCAAGTCACAACTCTTCTTTTTTAATACTCCTGAAGCAATCCAACATCACCTTTCTCAGCTTCTGAATGTCCATGTTTGCACTTTTCCCTCTCGCTACCTGGTCCTCCCTCTTTCCAACTCAGCGACCATAAACCTCTCCCGGGACTCTCTCCTACTCTCCATTACCAACCGTCTTAGCAACTGGACCTTTCGTTCCCTCAACCTTCCAGCCATAATCATTCTTTTAAAGTCAGTTCTCCAAGCCATCCTAGCTTACCTCTTCTCAACCCTAGCTACCCCCCAATCGGTCATAAATAAAATAAGGAATATGCAAACAAAATTTATCTGGCATGGACACAACCCGGACAAAAAATGGTCCCTATTCAATTGGGACAAAGTCTACAAGCCCAAATGCTCAGGTGGTATGGGCCTCCTGAACCTTGGAAAATTAAATTGTACTATGGGAGTAAGAATCTAGTGGAGATGGCTCAAAACACCAGCAAAGATCTAGGCAAAACTATGGAAATGCAAATATTCCTGAAATACACATCACATCCATCTTGTAAGAATGCAAGAGAAAATTCAAGGCTCCAACATCTAGAATGCGTCCTGGAAAAATAGGCCACTCATCCAAAAACATGCTTTCTGGGAAGTTCGCAATGGCCAAAATGCCCTATTCTGGACGGATTCCTGGCAGAAAATGCCACCCCTACAACTGGAAGAAAATATGCAATCCTACGAAAATCACATTCAATATCTTTCCACTCTCAAAGTGGCAGATTTGTGGACAAATACCCCCAGCGACTCTCCCTGGCAAAGTTGGAAATCTACCCATCATGAACTCCAAGTGGAAATGGACTGTGACCTCCAGCACTGGAAACAAGCGACATCCCAATGGTGAATCCGAAAAAGAACAGACCAAGATATTCTCAAATGGGGATATACACCTCATGGAAGATTCACTCTCAAGGAAGGATACACTCTACAGGATAAATTCCATAATCTTCAAAAGGACAACATCTAGACAACAGTATGGAAATCAAAACTTTGGCCCAAAATATCTACATTCCTCTGGCTTCTACTTCAAAACAAATCTTAAACTAGGATAATATTCAAAGATGAGGTTTCATTGTCCCCTCGATATTCCATCTCTTCCATCTCCAGGCAGAAACCATGGAGCACCTCCTAAACAACTATCCACTCGGTGAGTACATCTGGAACCAGACCACTTAACTCATGAGAAGAACCAAACGAGTTCAAAACAACATCATAAGAACCATCAAGGATTGGGGCTCTAGTCTCTTCAAAAGTCCTATCTTGAACAGAACCTGACATCTCTTACCAGGCTTCATAGTTTGGCAACTATGGAAAGAGAGGAACAAAAGAATCTTTCATTCCCATCCCTCTCCTCCCACCCTCCTCTGGAATACCATCCTCTTGCATCTCCAAGAAACTCTTCAGCTAAATTTGTGGACCAAGGAAGACTTCCCCACTGACCCAGCTGAGCTCACAATCCTCAACTCTTGGGGCTTCTCGTTTGCACACTCCACCCCTCCCTAGCAACCCCCCCCCTAAATTAAAAATCTCTCAGCCCCTCTAAGTGGCTCCCTCCCCCGCCTGGCTTCCATAAGGTCAACTTTGATGGTGCATCAAAAGGCAATCCAGGTCACTCAGGCTATGGAGTGGTCATTAGGAACAACTTGGGCCAAATTCAAAGCCTCGTCGTAGAAAATATAGGATGCAACACCAACAAATCAATAGAAATTCGGGGTCTTATCAGAGGAGTGCAAATGGCTTTAGATCAAAACCTCACCTGTCTGATCATTGAAGGAGACTCCAAAATCATAATAGACTTGGAAACAAAAATCCTGAATGGAAGAGATCCAGATAAAATCACTCCCAGTTGGTGCCTCCTTGGCCCTCTTTTCAACTTCCAGGCACTTTTCATACCCTCTCTAACTCTAACCCCTTCACATATTCGGTGAAGTGCAAACAAAGTTGTGGACAAACTGGCCAATGCAGGGGTTGACTCGATGCACCACATCATTCTCCATGATTCTAGGCATTCCCAAAGCTCACCCCTTTGGCTCCAATGTGAGGAGCTTGCCCAGCTGGATGGCCCCAATCTAGATGGAGTGCCACCTTTGTCTACCTAGAATTTCTTCCAAGACAGAAATGATCAGAAGCTCAGGAGAGAGGGAAACAGTAAGCGTCAGCGCAGAAGATCATCAATCGACAGACAATTTTGGGACCTCGGATATCAGAAGTCAAGAGCTCGAAGAACGTTATTTCCCAAAGTTGTGAAGTCGTAAAAATCGAGAGTTGATCTAGAACGTTGGTGCTAAAGGAGATCTAGATCGTCGATCTGGCCCCATGGAACTGACGCAAGAAAATTTTGGGAACTCAACTATCGGGAGTCCGAAGCATGAAGGTAGCTATTCTCCAAAGTCACGAAATGCGAAATCGCGAAATGAGTAATCGTGAAAAGTGAGATTATATCTAGACTGTTGGCACCAGAGGAGATATGGACCGTCGATTTGGTCCCACTGATCTAACGCGCAACAATTTCGGGAACTCGACTATCGGGAGTCCGAAACAAGAAGGAAACTATTTTCCAAAGTTGCGAAATCGTGAAAAGAGAATATAGATCTAGACCATTGAAGCTCGAGGAGATCTGGACCACCGATCCGACCCCATTGATCTGATGTGAGAAAATTTTAGAAACTCAGCTATCGGGAGTCCGAAGCTTAAATGCAACTATTTTCCAAAGTCGCGAAATCGGGAAAAGCGAGAACATATCTGGACCGTTGGAGCTCGAGTAGATCTGGACCATTGGAGCTCGCGTAGATCTGGATCGTCGATCTGGAGGGAGCTGTCTGCCCAAGTCGCAAAGTCTGGACCGTCGATCTAGTCTCGAAGAACTCACAATTTCGGGCATTTTTGTGTAAGCAGATATGTCGCAAGTCTTCTTTGTAAGCTTTCAGCTGAAATTAATATAAGGATCCACTTTTTAATCACAAAAAAATATATCAATAAATAAGGGGATTTTATTTACTAATTTAATATTTAGTTTGATTGTGATCTTAAAAATAAATTATTATTATTATTATTATAAATTGCATTTTATTAAAAAAGTGAAATACAGAGAAATAAAAAATTAATTTTAAATTAAATTTTAGCATAAAATAATGTGAATAGGAAATAGAATAAATAATTTCTAATTTTGGAGATATAATATTTAAGCAAAGGAAAAAATATATTTAATAATTAAGACTTTTTCTTAAGTGTAAAAACATGGAAAAACTAATGAATAAAGAAAAACAAATTTTCAATTTTAAATTAAAATTTAAAAAAACAAAATACAAAAATATTAAAATATTTTTAAAGAAACAAAATAAGTACTTTTTAATTTTCGATATAATATTTATGAAAAGAAAAAGAGATATTTGTTTGGGTGGCGGGTATGAGGGGATTTACCCAAAAAAATACTGGCTTTCAAAGATATAGGACTCAATGGATGATTTTAAAAAAAAATCCTCATATTATGTTTTGTGCATGACCTTTTTCGGCATTCCAGATAATGGATATGCATGGGATCATGTGGAGGGATCCAAGATCAGCACCTCCACTTTCTACAACAATGGAAAAAGACACACAAAAACAAATCTTCTCAAGTCTGCTAACCACAACAATATCCTAGTCCTTCTTAATTCTATCGTCAACGAGATTCTCTTCAATACCTCTTCATCTGAAGGTAATTAATTATTCATCTGCATTCAAATTACATGGGCCTAATTTGGAGAGATTTTGAACCTGTCTACAACTTTATGCATCTCACATACACCAAAATTCATGACCTGGGGTAATCGAGAGCTTAATATGCGACTAGAGAAGATCAAAGAACACGTGCTTCCACTCATCGAGGATATTTTTAATTTCTACCATAACCAAGGTATCATTTCTCCTGCTATGTGTTGGGATTTGGTGAAAACGAATTCCTCCAAGGATGGATTTGGATCCTATTATTCTGCATTGGTTGCAACTAGATGTACCAAGTTAGAATACGGATAGGGATTGCATTTAATAATCAGTTTCCTGTAATTGTATATAAATACATGTAAGCCCATAGAGGCAAAGAGAGAGACAGAGTGAGAACTTGCTAGTCTGTTGTAATCTCCATGATCTGAGTAATAAGACAATCAATGCCTATGCTTGGTGGACGTAGCCCAACGTTTGGGTGAACCACATGAAATCCCTGTGTTTCTTATCTGTGTGATTGTTAATTATCATAGGTGAATTGTGTTTTCTGCATTTGCAATTCCTAACAAGTGGTATTAGAGATGGTTGGAGGAGAGGGTGTCGAGGGCGTCAAATTCTCGGAGGAGCCGCAGGAGTGAAACCTGTGTACAGTGCGTCGATTTCCACATTGTTGTAGGGGCCTCCTCTTGGAAGGTATGGCGTCCTATAGGCTGACCTTTCATTCCTCAAAAATTCCTGAGCACGTCACACCCTGGCTGTATCGAGAGGGGTGACGAGCACCATACATCGTCACAGCCTTGTTGTACTTGGAGGTATGACGACTATTTGAAGCACGTCGCAGCGAAGGTGCATCGGGAGGTGCGACAACAGCTTAAAAAAAAATTGCATGTTTTTTTGTTTGGAATTTAAGGCATGGTCATGGTGTGAATTTAATGTATGAAATCTTTTATAAAACAAAGGTCACGATCTTTAAATAATTTATGGTATGGTATTTTTTGAAAGGTTTAAAGTATTAAATATTGTACGAGTGGAGGAGTGTATGAAAATAGTGAATTTGTATTATAATGCATATAATACAAGTGGGTGGATGCCTTATATAATATATTTGAGGTGGCCTTTTTTATATATTATTAAAAGGATTTTTAATTAAACTTGTTTACCAATCATTCCTCCACATTAGTTTTTAAAAAGGTCTTGGTTATTATAAGCAGTGATTTGGGTATTAGGAAATTTTGTGCTAATGGCTAAGATGCAGAGTTCGAAGTTTGAAGTTGAAAGGTTCAGTGGTAAAAGAAACTTTGAGATCTGGAAGCTCAAGATGCGGGATTTATTGGTGCAACAAGGGTTGCAAAAAGCATTGGCAGGCAAGTCAAAGAAACCAACAGCCATGACGAATGAGGAATGGGAAGATCTAGATGCAAAAGCTCTTGGTACCATTCGTTTATGTCTGGTCGATGATGTTTTGCTTGATATCGTAGGAGAGGATACAACATCAGGCTTATGGAGCAAGTTAGAAATTCTATATATGACGAAGTCCTTGACGAGCAAGATCTACTTGAAGAGACAATTGTACAGTTTGCGAATGAAAGAAGGTACAAAAGTTGTTGACCATTTAAATACCTTCAATACCCTTATAGTTCAATTGAATAGTATGGAAGTTAAATTCGAATATGAAGATAAGGCTATTACACTTTTGTGTTTGTTTCCTGAGTCTTGGGATAATCTAGTAACCTCTATTAGTTTTAGCTCAGCAGAAGTTTTATATTATGACTGTTGTGGGAGCTTTGTTGGATGAGGAGATGAGGAGAAAATCTAGTCAAGAAACCTCAACTTCAGAGGCGATGTTGGTCATAGGTCGAACTAAAGAGCAGAATGAGAGAAAATTTTCTCAATCTAAGTCAAGACACAGAAAGGGTAAAGAAAAATGTTGGTACTGTAGCAAAACATGACATCTCAAGAAAGATTGGTGGAAAAGAAAGGAATCTGAGGAAAACTCCATGAAGGAAGCAAATTTGGTTGTAACAAATTCAGGTATGATTGATCAAGTTTTATATGTTTCTAGTAATTTACAATATCAAGAAGAATGGTAGTTAGATTCAGGTGCCTCCCACCACATGTTCTCACATATAAATTGGTTCATTTCTTACCAATCTGTTGATGAGGGTGTAGTGTTTATGGGAAATGGCATTCCCTGTAAAATTGTTGGTGTTGGCAGTATTAGAATCAGGATGTTCAATGGTATTGTTAGGGAATTAACGGATGTTAGATATGTACCTGAGATTAAATCAAATTTGATTTCACTAGGAGTGTTGGATTCTTGTTTATATAAGTATACAGGTCAAGGTGGAGCACTCACATTGTCGAAAGGTAGTTTAGTAGTGATGAAGGAAACAAATGTTGATAACCTTTATAAGCTGGAAGGGAGTACTGAAGTGGCATCTGAAGTGAAAGATGTATCTTATTTTTTATGGCAGAAGCATCAAGGTCATAAAAGAAAGAAATAATTGCAGGTACTGATAAGCGGTAAATCATTTCCAGACTTAAAATCTTTGTTTCTGAATTCCTGCTTTTTTTATATCTCTGCAAGTTATGATGGTGGTATAAAGGGATGTTGTGTGTGGGATCCTACTTCTCACAAGGTCATCATTGACAGAGATATAGTGTGTATGGAACAACCAAAAGGGTTGATTCAATATCACAACGGTAAATTTGTTTGCATGCTAGATAATTCATTGTATGGCCTATTGGTACCCAAGCAAATATACAAGAGGTTTGAATCCTTCATAGCGAGTCAGAATTTTTCAAAGGGTAGGAATGACTATACAGTTTATAGTACATTCACAGTCTTGATGTTATTTGATGATGATATGCTCGATGCAAGCCGAAGCATGGATAAAATCAGTAAGAAAATGACTCAGGTGGACAGGACAATTCAGATGAGGGATCAAGGAGAAACAAAACAAATTATGGGCATAGAAGTACACGGAGATGGTCATGGTAAGTTGTGGTTAGAGTTTAGTATGAACATTGTAAGACCAATTTTTATCCCTGTTGCTTTCCATTATAAGTTTTTTTCAAGCATAGGTCCTGTCTATAAAGAAGAAAAGGCTATGTCTCATGTAAGTTCAGTAGGAGGTCGGTAGTATGTGATGAAATGGTTAAGACCATATGTTTCACATGCTAATGATGTTGTCAGATACATGACAGATTCAGGTGTTGCAATGAAATTGGTGCTTTAGCGTTTGAGAAGCACGAATGTCACCTATAATGGTTACACTGAGATGGTCTGTGATAATTGTAATGTATATTTTACAAGTGTCTTGGATAGAAGGAGATCTATCACTAAATATGTCTCACAACACAGTTGTGGAAGACACGTTGGAGGTGGAGTGACCCCTCAGGAAATCCAAACTCGTGCAAGTCACATAGGAAAGATCATGAAACCAGTTTTATTAGAGAAGATGCAGTGGTGCTTGGATTCTCTTGGCTTGCAGAAAAGGTGATGAACAAAAGGAAGGAGTAAGGTATCAGGTTAATTGTTGTCAAGGTGGAGATTGTTGGGATTTGGTGATAACGAATTCCCTAAAATATGCCTTTGACATAAAAATATGCCTTTAACATAATTAAATACTTATTATTGATTTATGAATTGTTAGATTATACGTGACATCAAACAATTAATTGCAGGCGCATATTTTAATATCTCATATTTTAATAGCTTTAATATCTCATGAAAACAAAAAAGACGTGCTAAGTAGTTCGCTCTCTCCTTTTTCTAAGCATTGTTAATAATACTCCGAACAACATTTTATTAATATTAATTTAATATAAATATCTTATATTATGTTTTTTATATATTATTGTTGGATTTTATATATCTTTGATATTTTTAATAGATAAAGTCAACCCAACTTAGTCTGCTCTATTTTTTAGACCGATATGTTATTTTGGCAAATAAACGCCATTTATTCTGTACTCAAATTATGAATTAAACTATGGTTGTGGTTTTATTATAAGTAATAAAACATAAATATTTGAGTGATATTAAGGTATTTTATATTTTTAAAATATTTTAGTAATTTTAAGTTTTTTTTTTTTTTTTGACATAATATGAATATGAATAGTTAATTATTATTTTATTATTAGAAGGATAAACATTTTATTATTTTGATTTTTTTCAATTTATTATCATCAAAATACATTTCCAATACTCTTAATGTAACCAAATTGAATAGTTAACAATTGAAATCTACAATTTCCATATTGTATAGTTAACAATTGATAGTTACAATGTTATCAATGGAAAATAATTCTTACACCATTTGAGGCCAAAATTACTAATTTCCTCTCCTTAAGGTGAAAATCATAACAATTTTAGACAATGTGATATATTCTTAAAGAAATATTTAAGGAGTGTTATGCTTTAGACATTACAATTCTTAAGGTATTCTGAAACAGTGGTTGATGGATTACATAAACACGGATTAAAAAAACTAAGCGGGATCAAAATTTAAGGGAAATGAGTTATTAGATGAGGTTTGGTATAGAGGCATGAACATATTTTTATCCATTGGAATATAGCAGAAACTATGCACACTTCCATATTCCCTCAAACCTATAAATTTGTAAATTTATATGATTTTTTTATTTATTTTTTAATAAAAACTGAAAAAAATATAAATAAATAAATAAAATTATATATAAAAAGGCACGATCGAAGTCACATAGTACAAAAAAGGGGTCCTGGTAAAGGGAACCAACTACAAGGATTTATGATAGCTTACTACAAGAAACTGTCCACAAAATCTATTGTTGAAAGCTAGAATAACAGGTTGTTCTAGATATAGATAACACCAGGAGTTTACTAGACATAGTCTTTTTTACAAAATTTTGAAAGTCTGTTTGCATTTCTTACTGACTCTTTTCCTTGGGTCCTCGTTCTTATTCTGGTGGCATTTCCAAGGCGATGTTCAGGTCTAGCAGGACTGGGTCAACTCTAGTCCCACACTCCTCGCTATGGGTTTGCTCTGCAGAATTATGAACTCTGGTTCCATGCAATTTTTCAATTCTTTCGCCTTGCCTTCTTAGGAAACTGACCTCATCTTGGAGTTGGTTGATCAAAGCTCCATGCTGCGACATGGTTTCCATTTTGAAGTTTAAATTGGAGCTGTGGGAATCCAACCTCAGGGCCATTTGCTGGGTGGTGAAGAAATTGTCTTCCACCATCTCTTCCTTTTGTTTTTCCTGTCCTGGATGTTGATCCATTATAGAGATACTCTCGTTGTTGAGTCTTTCCTGTGCTTGCTGGTGAGGTATGCGTCTGCACTGTTGATGATGCTACCTAGGTAAGTGTATTGAGTGAATCAACTGACCTCTGGAAGTTCCTATTATGTTGTCATTGGTTGCTTCTCTCTGTGTCGAATTGATGCTTATACTGCCTAGTTCAAGTTGGATCTTATTCCTTCTTCCACATCCAATTTTTCGTCTGTAGCAATCTTTGTTATGTCCTCTGGGAGAGCCGATGTTGTCATAGCGTTTTGGATCCTTGGCACTTACCTCTTCCTTTTCTGCACCATCATACCTATTGTAATTGCTCTCTAAATTCTGGCTTGCATTTCTAGTGCGTATCCCTTCGCCAGACATACTAATTATTCCCAAAAACTTCCTGTGGAGGCAAAGACAATGTATCGGGCTCTGCCCGTCCTGAATTCCCCTTATGGCTACAATCCTTGAATGTGCGGGAGTGTGGAAGTGACTCTCAAGAGGGGAGGTGGCATGCTCTACCAGCATCTGCATGCTATGGAGCCTTGCTTCAATCTCTTCACAGTCTGTTATCTCGTGCGACATTAATGGAGAGGTGAGGGGAAAGGAGAAAATGTGGGGTGGGAGTGACATCAGTTGCAGGTTCCCACAGGGATTGAAAATATTGTGGCACAGAAGATCCATAATCGCAAGATTCATCGTACGATTTATCACGATCCCAAGGATGGATAAGTACGCAAATCCCCCTGGCATGACGAGGAGTCGACCTGAAGTTCTTTCATGTTGGAGAGCCACGTGGAGGAGGCTTCCAGGTGGAGCACGAACCCGAGTGTGCTAGAGAATTAGGGAGGTTCTAGGAACTCGGTCCTTCCCAAGACTTCCAAGTGACCAGTGCTTCTTCCTATGGCTCTATTAGCTTGCTCGTCTGAGCTCCCGTTATTTGATCGCCAAACATGGTAGAAGGTGGGGAGCATGGAAGAAAGTGTGTCTCTAGTTCTATCTATGATTCTTTTCATAATTGAGTTCTTTGGGGTTGTTATTTTGATGAAGTACCTTATTATCATCTTGGAGTCCCCTAGGATGATCAGCTGGTTGATTTGATGATCCTTCGCTAGTTGAGCCCCTTTGAAAATTGCATATGCCTTTGCTAAATTATTGGTGGTTATGCCTAGATTCCATGAGTAAGTTAGCAATATTTGTCCTCTAGGGATGAACATAACCCCTCCCACTCCTACCTCCCCTAGGTTCCCTTTATATGCACCATTGAAACATTAAACATAACTATTTTGGGCACTTAGCCAATTTTTGAAATCTTGGGGTGGGAAATGAAGCTACCAGCATGATGACTTTCTTGGCAGGAAGGTGAGGGGAGCTTCTGGGAGATTTAGCTTGGTTAACCAAGCTTCTTCTTCAGTTCTCAAAGGATCCCCTAGCAGTATTTCTTTTTTCCTGGACGAGATAGACTCGCTCAGTTGCTCGATTTCATTCATCACAACTACGAGGGGGGGGACGATCTTTTCTTTGAAAATTATTTTGTTTCTTGCTAGCCAAATTTGCCACCATACAAATTTTATCAAGGCCTTCTAAACTCGACTTAGATTCAGTTTCCTATGAAGTGAGCCTTTGTGGTGTTTTCCCCATTTACCGATCAGACTTCTGCTTCTTGTCGGCCATGAGATTTGGGGGATTAATTCTAGGAAGATGATATTCATCACATGTTTAGTGAAATTTCAATTTAGGAGGACATGATCAGTGCTTTACAAGCTATTGGCGCACATGGCACATCTTAACGGCCCCAAATAGCCTCTTTTGTTCAATTTTTCTCCTATTAGGAGCTTATTATGAGCCAATTGCCAACAAAAGATATTTATCTTTGGAAGGCCATTTGGGCTCCATATCCCTTTCCAGATGGTGGATTTGTTTGGCATATCGCATTCTTCTAGGAGATGCTTATAGCCCATCTTCATTGTGTACCCTGATTTTCCTGAACTTTTGTTTCCCTTTTGACTAAGGTGGACTGGGGCGTTTCCAGAGATCGCCAGAAGGAACTGCTTAGCTTCGTCTCGCAAGAGGGGAGGGACATCACCTAGATTCCATCTTTCCCAAGTGCCATTCTTGTGCCAATTTGATATATCAAAGAGGGTGGATTTACCAAAAGAGAAGAGCCAAAGCATGAATTGGTCCAGTGAAGGGATACTAGAAAGTACACCCTTCTCTGAGAAGTTATCCTCCCATATCTTGATTTCTTTTCCATTTCCTAGGTTTCATTTGAGGTGGGTTTGAATGAGTGGCACATATGCCCGAATTAGCTTCTAGATGGGGGAACCTGATTGACCAAGGTCTACACCCTCCAAACATATTTTTCTTACTTTGGATAGGTACTTATTTCATATTGATTTTTTCCACCATTCTTTCCCACCAGTGATTACACGCCAAATTAGTTTGCCCCCTAGGGCTAAGTTTATCCTTTCTGGGTCTTGAATGCCCAGTCCCCTATTTTCTTTTGGGGCACAGATAGTGGACTAGTTTACCATATGGTATTTTTTTTCGTTGTCTTTGCCTCCTTGCCAAATAAATTTCTTGGTAATTATGGCCATTTCTTTTTTGATTCCCACTGGAGAATAGAGGGCTAAAAATTGGAAAATTGGAAAGGAGGATAAGACTAACTTTATTAAGACGACCCTGCCTGTTGTATTTATCCACATTTCTCCCTAAATATCAAATTGATATTTGACTTTTTGAAGAATCGCCTGCCAGGCCTCCTCGGGGAGGGATTTGATACCGATGGGATGCCTAGGTACTTGAAGTATTTCCAATCTGCCAAGAAGGAGAATTGGAGGATGTTGGCAATTCTAGCCATTGTTCCTACTTTTATGTTCCGGGTGTAAATTTATCTTTTATGTTTGTTGATAAGTCCCCCGGATGTTATTTCGTACTGGTCCAGGACTAGCTTGAATCTTTGGGCCATTGTTTGAGAAGCTCCTCCAAGAAGAAGAGTGTCATCAATGAATTGTGAATTATTTATCCTTCTGACGCCCCTAGCAATTTTCAGCCCTGGAATATTTATGGTGGCTCTTTCTTGCTCCATCCTTATATTTAGGGTTTATGCCATGATGATATACAACAGAGGAGAGAGAGGGAATATTTTCCGAATTCCTCTTGTGGCTTGGAAAAACGAAGATGGGCGCCCATTTATTAAAGGCGTTATCCAAGGGGATGAGATACATGCCTTGATCCAGGAGACGGAGCTATTGAAACCAATTTTTTTTAACACATCGAAGAGGAATTCATGTTTCACTCGATCAAAGGAATTTTCCATATCAATTTTGATTATCATTCCTTTTTCTTTGTTCTTAACACTGGTATGGATAGCTTCCTGTACCAAAATTATGTTGTACCAAATTTGTCTTTTGGCCACGAAGCCCCCTTGATTTGGGAGAATGATCCTTGGGAGCAGGTGCTTTATCCTATTGGCTATAATTTTTGTGAGGATCTTGTAGGATACATTATAGAGAGAAATGGGGTGAAATCGGTCAAAAGTGTTTGCATTTTTAACTTTAGGAATCAGCGCAAGAAAGGAGGTATTGTTGGCTCCTCCTAACTTACAGGTAGTTTCGACATATCTGATCATACAAAGCAGGTCATTTTTAATGATTTCCCAACAATTTTTGTAGAAGTGGAGAGTGAATCCATCTGGCCTAGGAGCTTTATCTGGGTCAAATTGGAAGACAATAGCTCTAAATTCTGCTTCTATGACTATCTTTTTCAAATATTGATTATCTTGATCCTTTATCAGCTGGGGGATCTGTTCCATGAACTATAAACTTTGTTCTTTATTATCTGCTCCATCCTGGGTGTAGAGATTTTTGAAATGGGAGGAGGCTTCCTTTTTTATCTCCTCAAAGGAATTAATTACTTCCCCTGTAGTGTTTTTAATTTTTTCCACTGTGTTCTTGTACTGTCTTGCTTTGGCATGCTTGTGGAAAAAGGAGGTATTTTTGTCTCCTGCTTGGAGCCACAATGCTCTGGATTTTAGTCTCCATTCTTTTTATTTGTTATGTAGTGCCCTTAAATAATTTTGAAAGTGTTCTTTCTCCTTCTCTAGGTGTTTGGTTTGTATTTCACTAATGTCCATTTCATCTTGTCTTCCCACTTCTTCTTTTGTGTTGTGGAAGGATGCTTTAACCCAATCCTTTATTGCTTGCTTTGCATTTTTTAGATTTTTCTCCCATATATACACAGGAGTTCCATCCACCCAGGTAGAACAGATTGAGGAGATTAGGGGGAGGAAACCCGGTGAGTCCATCCAAATTGGGTTAAATTTGAAAGGAATGGGACCCACATTTTCTTCTTTTACAAGGGAAAGGGCTATTGGGTGATGGTATCAAATGCCCCAAGAAACTATTTGGGAGGAGATGGAGAGAGGGCAGAAGAGAAGAGGTATATGGATGAGGAAATGGTCCAACTCAACGGATATGTGTCCCACCCCTAAAATTTTATTACTCCAAGTGTATTTCCCTTTAGAGGGATGGACATCAAACAGATCTAGGTCTGAAATCAGACCCTCCATATGTTCCCGAAACTGATCCCTGACAGTGGTGCCTCCCTTTTTTTCCCCTAGATGTAGGGTTGTGTTGAAATGCCCTGCTATAATGCAGTTGTATTGGACTCCTACCTCTTTAATTTTCATTAGTGATTCCCAACACTCCCTCTTTTCCCAGTAATTATTAGGCATATAACCATTGCAGATAGGGTATATGTTACCTGATTGGAGGTGTTTAACTTTTAGCAGCATCCAGTGGGTTGATTCCACTATTTGTTCTTCTTTGTATAGATGAGTGTTCCACATTGTACAGATCCCTCCTGAGGCGCCTCTAGATTTCAGCATCATTCCACTACTTGTTTTCCAGATTTTCTTCATTTCTCACAGGGCCTCATCTCCCTGCAATTTTGTCTTCTGGATTAAGAGGATATGGGGCTTTTCTACTCAAATTAACTTTCCCATGGATTTTTATTTCCCTTTTGACCCAAACCTCTGCAATTCTAGGAGACTACCTTCATTATTTATTGTTGTGCTTTGATTCCCCCCCCCTTTGTGGGATGAGATTTCTCCTTTGTTGCTTGAGCTTTCCCATTTTTCCCGTCTTTTTTTAGAATTTCCTCCAGTTTTGGTTGGGTTCCTAGCTATTTGTCCTCGGTGGTCGCTTTTTCCTTTCTTTTTTTATTTGTTTTCCTTCCTGCTTTCATAGTTCTAGCAATCTTTGGGATTTTTCAGGTCCATCACTTCTCCAGAGTCTTCTTGACTATCTTCCTCCTACGTTTGGAGAGTTTCCTGGGGCTGAGGATCTGGATCCACTGGGGGTGTTGTGAGATCCAGATCCTGATTTGTAAGATTATATTCTGTATTTTCTTTAGAACTGATCAACTCTGCTTCTAAGGTTTCCATAGGTTCATATTTGTTCCTACTACTTTAAGCTTCATTGCCAATTTGTATTGGGGATTTCCCTTTACTTGGCGAGGGAGGCCTGGAGTTTCTTTTTTGCTCTTGTTGCTGGTTTCTTTCTCTGTTCATTGTTTTCTTTCTTTTTTCTTGTTGTCATTGATACGATGCCTTGTTTTCTAGGTGCTCTTGGATCGCCTTAGGGCAGTTTTTGGCGAAGTGCCCGTATTCATGACAAGATTTTCACTTGAAGGGAAGTTATTTGTAGTCCAATGTTTGGATGTATGGCTGCCCATATAAAGTGATTTGGATTGCTTCTAGGAGGCCTTTATCCAGGTCTACTTCTACACATAACTGTGTGCAAGATTGCAACCCATCTCATGGCTTAGATTGATTGATGAACCTTCCTAGAGCGTTGCCTATATTTTTTATTGTTTCATCATTCTAGCCGTGGAGGGGTAAGAAGGGGAGCCTAACCCATACTAGAACCACTGAGGGAATTTCATTATCTAGATTGGAGTCTGGAGTACATTTTTTCAAATACATTCCTCTGGTTCCCATGAAATACAAGCCATTCCTAAAGATCAAATCTCGGTCTTCTTTATTTTCAAAGAGAAAAACGTAGAAGCCCTTACCCTAAAATGTTGTAGAAAGATTTCCTTTGATCGTTTTCTTTCAGTTCTTCTCTATCCATTGAGCCATTTCTTTGGGGGATGGCCAGAGTCCTGTAAACTACCCTATCAGATCGTTTTCGGCTAGACGGAGGACAAACGGTCTCAAGGAAGGGGAGTGGACAGATGCTTTTGGAATCACACCCAACCTTTTGACAAACTAGGATAGAGGGGCTCCCTTGGCTTCTTTCGAGTATGAGGAGATCAGCGCTTGAAACGCTACTAGGTCAGGCAACAGTGGGGGTTGAGGGGGGTTGCAATCCCCCAAGCCAAAGGCCATGGTGGCCAACGTCAGAAACCCTAGATGTTGTCAAGGGAATCTTGTGTTGCAGACCGCATGCAATTAGAAGAGGTCCTAATTCAATTTTAGTATACCAAAACAATGCATTGTTGGTAACCACATTAATTTTAATTATTATTCATCTTGATCTCCTCCCTTATTCACAATTTATATGAATTTTTATAACAACATTACTTACCTATTTTATCTTTTAAAATTTATTTTTATTTTAACATTTATATGAAGTTTTATAGGATAACTCTTAAATTATTTTAATTGTACAAAATTATTGTGATTGTGTATTTATTGATAATTTAATTATTTTTAATTGTATATGAGTTTTAGCAATAAAATAGAAACTATTGACTTAGAAACATAGCTTAAACCTTTTGTTTTAATATGAATTTCATTTTTTTTTTCTTTTTTATTTAATGTGACTTTCAAGAATCATTTTATGTTTCATTTGTGTTAGTTATACTTCATTTATAGCAAAAAGAAAATTGCATGGACTTAAAAATCCAATTTCATTCTTTATCATAAAAAATATATATATTATGTTTAATTTTATAAAGTTCTATAATGAAATTGTTTAATTTTTTTATTTTAATTTATTTGTATTGTATATTCACTAATTTTGATGATTTAATTTTCACAATATATGAATTTCTTATATTAAATTTATATATGTTCAATATATACTTTTTTCTTTCAAAAATCTACATCAACATGAAACTTAAATAGTCCTTATTTTTTATTCAATGTCTTCAAAACTCTCCAATATCCTTGAAATCAAGGTGGAACTTAAATAGTCCTTATTTGACACTTCGATTGTTGGCATAGAGGCAGTTTAGCCACAAATAACCACCATGGTAACAAGATAGCAACAGCTTGACACATCCATTCACCTCTTGTGTCTTCCAAAGTGGGGAATATTCATGACGTTCAGTAGGGTGGACTGCGTGAGTTCCATAGTCCACTGTTGAAGGATGATCTTCGAGTTTTTCCCTTTAGTTCTATTCAGGCACTTATGTGGGGTGAGCATGTTATAGACTTTGCGATCTCCAAGGTTTCATTCGTTGAACTTCAACACTGCACGCTTATCTTGGTCTGCTCGAACTATGCGGATCCCCTTCAGGAGGTACACAGTGACCAAGGCGTACTCAAAATCTCTAGGTATGTCGTCTCGATTTACTGGGCCGCTCAGAGGTGGTGTGTAGGCAGGTAATATAGTCGGGATCAATTTGGCATTCGCTAAGTCATCCCTATGCTTGGTTCTCTTTTCATATGATGGTTGGGATGGTACTTCTCCATGGGCAGTCGACGGAGAGGCTTGCAATCCTCTCGTCGATGACACTTGTACACATGTAGACATGGACATGACTCTTTCAGTCATGAGGTCAATCATAACTTTTTCAACATCTTTCTCTACAGCTCTCAACTTGTTCGACATACACGCTCGGGGTTGGAAATCTTTGGGGTCAAGGAGAAACTTAGACACTACAATAGGGCAGAGGGAAATAGCGCAATGACCACTGTGTAAAATCAACAAGTCTGCGAACTCAAATTCACGGTTATAAAAAAGTGTTCTCGGTGCATGGTGCGTTAGGATAAATAGAAAACTCAGCAATGGGTCACGTGCAACGGGTATGAAGCCTTCCTGAACATTGTTATGTTCGTTATGGCGCAGTCCCAACGGTCTGATGGAGAGTTGTCTAGTCATAAATTCCTTTATACCAATTCAAAGCATCGGTTGAACAGTTATAATGTCCCCAATGGCTATATTTCTTTTCCATGGTGAAGTGCCATGTGTCGTTGTTCTGATATCCTGACGAAGCTCCAATTTTGCAACTTTTCCTTCTATGAAATTCCCTCTAGATCTTTCTACAACCTTTCGATCTTAACCTTCTTTCCAGTGAGCTTCATCTCAGTATTCCTTTTTCCATTCTGATTCTTATCTTCTTTCGACAAAGTGACTTCGCACTATTGAGGTTCTTTACTAAGATTTGAAGGTGATACTTCTTCTTTATCTGGAATAGGTACTTCGATCTTCTCTGGTTCCTCTAGTGTTCTTACAAATTCGACATCTATGTCATTGTTGTTAAATATCTTTGATCTTCTCTTATGTTCTCCAATCAAGTGTGCGATCCTTCTAGTCATCAATTATTTCAAGTCTTGCTTCTGCTACTCTAAATCTTCTTCTTCGTCTTTCCTTCTAGCCTGATCTCTTTCAATCCACGGTTTTCCAAGAAACACATAAACTAGAGCATTGTTCTCAATAAATTTAATAATCTTGAAATCCTCCTCTATCGAAGTTCCATTGGCATTCATAGGTATCCTGGTAAGTCTTCCACATAGGTTATCAATTTTCCTCTGAATAATCCCATTCCTCCCAGTGAAGGAATCATCGCAGGCTTTCCTAAAATTTCCCAAGTCCTTTCTGTCATAATATTCACCTGTGTTTCCTCATCCAGAACACAGTCAATGTCAAAGTATCCTATTCATGCTTCAAGGTATTCTTTTTCTTTGAATATCTTTGATAATCTGACATGTCGGTGGTCATTCAAGGTTTCTTTCATTTGTAGCAATAATTTCTCTAATTCTTTCTGGGATTATGTCATAGTATTTGTTTATGGATCTGCCTTAGGGTTTCCTTGATTCAGATTCATTATTTCAACTTTAGAAATCATTCTAAAGCAATCCAATACTTCATGGTTCATAGCTTTACAACAAAGACAACTAGGGCTTCTTCCAGGGCATTCCTTAGCAATATGTCCCAGGTTTCTGTAATTGTAACAAAGCGTTACTCCTCTCTTTCATTTAAATGATCCCCAACTTCTCCTGTACTGTGCACTAGGATCATGGTATCTAACCTGCAACAAATTCTTTCTAGGATCCTGCATCCAGTTGTTAGTCCAAACATTCTTTCTATGCATAGGTATAACATATCTTTCACTATTCTTATCAAATCTACTCATATCAAATATTCTTTCATTTACCAGTACCCTATTTTTCAAACTAGGACAGACTCTATCAAACATACCTAGATCCATATTGTTGAAGAAAAAATTTCTACTTATCTTACTTCTACAAAGCACAACGCTTTCAGATCTAGAATTTTTCACTATTCTTACCTTTATCAAAGCACAAATCTTGCAGATCTTACCTCTTTTAATCAGAAATTCTCACTTTTACCTTTCTCAGAGAACAAAGCTTTCATATTTTACCTCTTTTCTTCAGATCGGGCTTCTTTCTTAATCACAAAGATTTTATAAATCAAGTAGAATACTGCGCACTAGGGCAACAGATCCATGCACGGAGCTTTCACAATTTTAGGACAAATCTTTGCACAAAGCTTATTCTTTCTCAGTTCCCAGCAATCACAGTTTCAGGTCCTGACAATGAAACCATTTGTTGGCACAGAGGCAAACCCAGGGTTCAACAATATAACATCGCACCAACAAAACCCTAACTACCAACCCTTTCGGCAACACCTGCGAAGCATATGAAGTCTCACCCGAGGTAGAGGTAGGGGTGGTTGCAGAAATCAGGTGTCTGGAACCTTAGCTGGGACACAAATATTTGATTATAATACTTAATAGAGCTCTTAGCACCAATAGTTCATCAATATTTAACCAATATCTACTCCGCAGAGAAAACAGAGCATCGCAACATTTACCCAGATATAAGCACTTAGCATAAGGAGTTAGATCAGATCTAATAGATTCAAGCACTAAGAAAGTTCACATAGGTCAGATCTATATTCATATACATCGTTATCACAAAGCATAAACAGATCTATCTATCTATCTAGATCAAGCACTTAGCAGATAACACATCAACACATCAGAAAATTGCACAGAATAGAATAACATAGTATTTACGTGGTTCACCCCCACCCTGGGGCTACATCCACCAACTCCTCTTCTTTATTAGCTTCTTTAATATTCTTACATGCACAAAGCCTCAGAACCCACTCCGCAAAGGACATGAGATCTGCGTACACCTCGCTAGATCCTCCTTCCTCAAGCTAGTTTTAAGAACATATCCTTCTACAGTTTGTCCCAATCACTTTCACTTAGCTCTACAAGTCTCACAGTATGCACAAAGCATTTGCAACTCTTGATCACACAGATCCAACTCTGGCACTTAGCCATTCATTTAGAACTTAACACACTGGCCTCTTCCTACATCACCTAGACATATGTTTATACTTTACAAAATGGGCCTAAACATGGGTAAACCCATGGGCCGACATCCCATACCCGTTACATGTTCCCAAATCCAAAAAAGGACCCAAAAAGGGGCCGATATCCCGCGATCTCTTCTTCGTCTTGCGCTCCTCCTTCGATAGGCTATCGAAGTTCCAAAATAGGTCAAACTTGACCAAGGATCTCCCAAAACTTGGTCAAGGGCCAACAACTACTCAAACTCATAATTTGATGTGTGAGAAATGTTATCTACATCAGGAGTAAGGGTTGTGTGGACTTATGAAGCCCCCCTTACACATCCCAAGTTGGATGGTAGACTGATAATGGAAATTTTATTGACGAGGGACCCACCATAAATCATATTCATTATTATACATATTAAGTTATATATTTTAATCCCAAATAGATCCCACTCAATATTGATCAAATTACCAACACTATTATTTTCTTCTTATTCTTTTAGGAAATCTATGAATATTTAATCCACTCCATCTCAAGTTCAATCCACCATATTTGTTGCTACACATTAATTCTTTCCCATATTATTCATTGTTTTTCTTGAGTATTCTTTATATTCTTGTTTACCTATAGATTTTAAAAACACATTTTTTGCATTTCCAAAAAAAACTAACTATGATGTTTACATTGCTTTGAGCATATTTCAGATACACATATTCACATTGTGACGTACTTAGCAATGGAGGAGTCGCTAACACGACATACCGTTTACATTCGACATCTTGTTGATGACCTTCAACTGCATAGAATACAATTTCAAATCCATGTTATCCATCCTGGAAAGAGAAACCTTTCAAGGCCAAAGATAAAAGAAGAACTTGCTAGAAATTTAATATTTATGATACCTAAACAATATTCATCTCTTATGTTCGTACAATCGACCCATTCTCTAAAGGATTTGGAATATTATATGATAGCGTGAAATATGCATTGCAACATGAACCAAAACATCACTTAGCTCAAACTGTTCTTGAAGCTCATGTTCAGAGGTCTACCAAAGTGAGTTCAAGCAAAGCAAAAAAAAGTTGAGGCATTAAAAACATCTCAAAAAAACCCCAGTGAAGGCATAGATAAAGGCGATCACTTTTTCTAAATTTTGAACATAACCATATTCTATTACTTGCCTTTGTTTTTTATAACATGATATTCCTACTTGTAAGTATGTCTATAGCCTTCCTATATATATATATATATATATATATAAAGTGAAATGCATTTCCATCTTTTCTTTTGTAAATTACAATTTTATATATAGCATATATGTTGTCTACAATGCTTATCGTTCATGTGTAATGTAAACTACTGAATTTCATGCAAACAATGTAACATATTGATTGACAACTACTTTTTTGCAATAGTGATAAAATATTTTTCATTTTCATCTATAGTTTCCCTTTCAAACAAATCACTTGTTAATTGTAACACATGTTTTAATAGTTGAAACATAAATATTGAGTTTTATATTGGAGTAAAGTAAAACAAATATATATTTATATATTTATAATCTAACTACATAAACATTTTCAATGTGTATATCTCTCTTTTCTCTCGCTTTATACATGTATATCATCAACATTAACTTTTAAAGTTTTCTTATTCTTACCACGGTGAAAATATTATTCATATCATCAACATACAAATGTCTTTATTTACTTAATATAATATATTTAAAGTTTTAGGTTTTAGATTTCCTCTCCTACTATATCATGGTTTTCTTTTCCTCTTGTCTCATGTTTATTCCTTCTTAAACTCTAGAAAAGTACATAAAGTATTGTTGTTCAAATAGTTACATCCATACATCAGCAAATATCGTGATACTTGAACACTTTACTTTTTCCTCTACTTGCATATGTAGTCCCCTTTAATTCCATTTGTATCCATTATATTTTACTTATTACATTCCTTCCTTGTTTTTTTCCTGTGGTCTTTCAGTGACCTTGTACATCCATTTTTTACACAAAATATCCAAGGTATGGAAACTATGTTAACAACAAACTCACTTACAAGGATTGGAAATGGATAGATTATTTTTAATCTAGTTCTACAAATTATGGACTTCAAAGTAACATTAGAAGACCATTACTCAATAGTCCTATCCGATGGAGGCAATACATGATCCAGATTTATAAGCAGAAAAAAATGAAACCACAGATTTATAATATTAACAAAGAGACACATTGAACAAATAAAAAAGATACAATACAACTTGACCTCTATTTAAAAATAAGAAATATGTTGAAAACTGTAAAATGCAGACTGAAAACAAGCTTGTTATAATGGTGGCATCTTATCTCTGAGAAGATATGTGATGACTACGCTCATTCACAAGAATATGAATACAATGAGGCTCTGAAGACCTCTTTACAATAAAAATGAAGCACCTAGACATTCAAAAACCTAACACTAGGAGATGAAGCACCAAAATTCGTGTGGGCCCCATTGGGGTAAGTTAGTACATCAACTTCTTAGAGTCGTAACTTTTTCATGCGATCTTCGTTTAGTGAGAACGATAGCTCGTTGGAAAGGTATTGACAATGAACTTTATTTAGGGGGCTCAGTTAGAGCCTTTTTATATCATAGAGGTGCTCGATCATGAAAAAATGTTGTTTGGGCCCTCAAAATGGCCCTGAAAGTTTGGGAACCGAAAAACTGCTAAAAATAATAAGTTGCCAAAAATCTATTTTGATCCAGTTGGAAAAGGTAGGTGGCCACTGAGATCCTTCTGGATCAATCCTCCCCCCTTATCAAGCAATGGTATCCATTGCATTGAGTGCCCCCATCAGATGAGGAAATTTATGTTGAATTTGGCCCCGGGTGAGCCACTTTCCTTGGTGCAGGAGTTTCCCTACTTTGACAACCTGATAAATTTGGATCCTCTGATAGCGAGTTCCTTTGACCTATTTTTCCACAATATGATCAGTGGATGCATGTTCCATGCAGTAATTGTTGAGATATGTTGGTGTCAATTGTTTTTCTATCTCTAAGGTGTCAAATAATGGTGGAAAATAAGGCCGAAGGAGGTCCACATTGAACATTGGGTGCAAGCCAAGGAAGGGGGGAAGGTTTAGCTCGAAATAATTGTCACCCACAATCTTGGTGATGGTGTAAGATCCATAATGGATTGGATGAAGCTTCCAATGAGGCCTTGTAAGGCATTCTTTCTTCAAGTGCAACCAAACTTTGTCTCCCACCTGAAACTGGTGTGGCACTCGGTGTTGATCATGGCGCTGCTTCTACTTGGCATTGGACTTTTGTAAAATATCCTGAACCTGTTGGTAGATTTGTTGGATCCACTCAATGAACTAGGTGGCTTTGTCAACTCCAGTTGGAGCATGCGATGAGTCTTCCTAGGTGTCCGCAAGGGGTAGTGCAACATCCATGCGACCCAATGGTTAAAATCCAAACCCCACTTGAACGGGGTTGTGGTCAGTTGAGCTATGTATGGCTCTGTTGTGGCTGTGATGAACATAAGGAATAATCTCATCCCAGGTGCAGGGGCTCTTGGAATTTGACATGTGTAGGATGTGTATGATCATTCGATTGACAACCTCAGTTTGGCCATCTATCTAGGGGTGGAAGGCAGTGGACTTGGTGAGCTTGGTGTCCAAAATTGACCAGAGGCTCGACCAGAATGTGTTGAGGAATTGGTTGTCTTGATCTGAGATAATGGTTTGTGGGATCCCAAAGTGTATCCACACTCGTTCAAAGAATATATTGGTAGTGGCCTTCGTTCTGATGCTCTTCTTGCAGGTGACCAGAATCGCCATCTTGGAAAAGCGATCAACAACCAAAAAAACACAGTCATTTCCCCGCTTGGTGGACAAAAGGCCCTACATGTAGTCCATTGAGATGTATTCCTAGGGCATGTCGGTAGTAGGCAGAGGAGTGTATAGGCCTTGTTTCTTAGTGTTCGATTTGGCAATAACGTAGGCAGTGCAGGACTGAATATACTTGCTGACATCCTGTCAAAGTTTCGACCAGTAGAAATGTCGCTGCGACATTTCCACTGTCTTTTCCATGCTGAAGTGTCCTGCCACCCAACTGTAGTGGGATTCCCAAATCATCTTCTCTCGCTTGCGTGATGGAACACAGAGATGGCCCAGATGGCATAACATCTCATACTGAAGATGGAAATTAGTGACAATTTTGTTTGTGCCCAACATCTAGTAGGTGTTGGCAAAGTCAAGATTTATCTCATAGAGGTGGGGCCATATAAAGGTCTCATGGCTGCAATAATCTAACACTATGGTGAGTGCCACGACTGGAGGTCGGCTGAGGCAATCAACGACTCAATTGGTACTTGTCATTTTATACTTGATTTTGAGGTGGAACTGCTACAAATATGTGGAACACTTCTGATGGCAGTCATTCTGCAATTTGCCTTGTGTCTGCATGAACTGCAGCGGCTTATGATCAGTGTGGATGATTGTCTCCTTCCCAAGAATGGAATGCCTCCACTGGTGGCAAGCTTTCACAATGGAGTACATTTCTTTGCTGTAAGTAGGGTACTTATGGACAACATCTGATAGTGTCTCATTATGATAGGCCATGAGGTGGTCGTGATTAGTGATGATTGTGCCCACAACATAGTCTGAAGCATTTGTCTCGATCTCAAAGGGTTGTTGCAAGTCAGGTAATGAAAGCACTGGAGCTGAGCACAAGTGTTTCTTTAGATCATCGAACGCTTTCTGTTGGGACAATCCCCACATAAAATTTTCCTTACCACCACTCCTAGTTATTTTTTATAGGGCCCATGCAATATGGGAGAATCCCAACATGAACCTATGATAGAAATTGGCAAGGCCTAAGAAGATCTGAAGCTCAGTGAGCATGGTTGGGGCTAGCCAATCATGGATGACTTGGATCTTGGATGCATCAACATGCACACTATGTGCATCAACATTGTATTCTAAGTATTGGATCTTGTCCATGGTGAAGGATCATTTTTGCAATTTGGCATATAGCTTGTGTTGCTACAAAGTGTGCAGAACCTGTTGAATATGCTGCAAGTGTTCATCCCAAGTCTTCTTGTAGATGAGGATGTAATCCAGATACACCACCACAAAATAATTGGTGAAAGGCCACAAGATATCGTCCATCATCCTCATGAAAGTTGTTAGGGCATTTGTCAAACCAAAGGGCATGACCAACCATTCAAAAAGACCTTCTTTTGACTTGAAGGCAGTTTTCCATACATTTGTCTATTCTATTGGGACCTGATGGTAGCCAGACTTCAGATCAATCTTACTAAAGTATTTGTCCCCCTTGAGATGATCAAGGAGATCGTCGATTCAGGGAATTGGGTATTGGTTCCTGACCGTGATTTTATTTAGGGCCCGATAATCAATGCAAAGTCACCAGGTCCAGTCTTTATTTTGCACCAACATGATTTGGCTTCCACAAGGTGATGAGATGGGTTGGACGTGCCCCTTATGGAGTGGTTCTTGGATATGATGCTTTATCTCCTCATTTTATAATAGAGAGTGACAATATACTAGACCATTGGGTAGCGGTGTGCCATGGGTCATATCGATGGGATGCTTGACCTGACAGTGCAGAGGTACCCCAGTAGATGATGATAAGATGTCTTTGTATTCTTCCATGACCTTATCCACTTGCTTCTATTGCATGGGGAGGTTGGTCATGGAGGCCATCGATGAGGCTACCACCTTTCGCTCACTCTAAGAGCGAATCATGAATAAGACAAACTTATTGGTTTGAGAAATGACCTTCCTGCATTGCTTGGCATAGATCTTGGAAAAAACATTAGGTGGGACTACCTCGGGTATCCTGTACAATTTCCTGTTCAAAGTAATAATAACAGTGTGAGGCCTAGAATCAAATACAACATGACATTTCCATAAATAAGGTTGGGCCAAAAGAACATCACAAACTTCAAGGGGAGAAACATCACACAATGCCTCACCTTTGAATGGCTTGATGTCGTATGACAGGTGACACTGTTGGCTGACGTGAATATCACTTCCTTGACGGAACCATCCGATGATGTAGGGTCACGAGTGTGGAATTGTCAGCAGGGCTAGTCGCTTGACAACCTCTGTTGAGATGAGGTTCTTATAGCTACCACAATCAATGGTGAAGTGTATCTAAGTGCCTTTCACCCACATCTGTGAATGAAAGAGGTGATCTCCTTCCTCTGGCTCATCAGGTTCGTCGGGTTGGATCTTGGTGGTAAAAATGATGGAATTGGGTTCTACATCAATGATTCATCTCCCCTTTTTTAGTTCTGACTTAGAGTCAGAACCCGCATCTGATTCAGAATCTTTTACCTCAGCCACCAATGACTACTTTGAGCGGCAATCAGCAGTGTTATTCTAGGGGCTCTTATGGAAGTCACACCACTTCGTGGTATGTTTCTTCATATTCCCATTGTCTTTGTTTGCTTATGGGTTGGACTGGTTGTCCTGAGGTTTCCCATATTTTCTCTGTCCTTTGTTCTGTGGGTTGGGGTTGCCCTTTGTCTGCTTCTGCTATGAAGGTTTCTTAGACCCAAACTGTCCCGTATTTTGTTCAATATTCTGCTCGATTTTGACGACATATCGATAGGCCGCGCCCAAGGATGAGATGTACAAAAAATCCATATATATCTGGATATATCTATGCATACTTCCATGATACTTGAGCACTAGATGTCGCTCAGAATATTTGATACACAACTTGGTGTGCAAGGTATGGAAGGCATTGGTGAACTCTGGTATAGTTTGGTCTCTTTCTTGTCGCAGTGTGGTCCATCTTGTATATAAGTCATCATAACTTCCAACATGGTAGTATTGTTCCTTAATATCATACCTGAAGGAACGCCAAGTGGGTGAAATTGCAAATAATGTAGATCCCTCTATTTCCTTTTTCTCATAGAAAGTCTCCCACCAATATTTGACATGGGGGACGACCTTGAGTAGCATAAATGTAATCTTTTCCCTATCAAAAAAGTTGTGGACAGAAAAATACCCTTCTAGAAGGTTTAACCATTTATCTACGACATTTGAATATATTTTACCTTCAAATACATGAATATCAAAATTGATATGTACCTTGAATGGGGTGGTGCCTCCGCTTGAGGTGGATGCATCACTTGTCGGCATCTGTTGAAGGATTTGTGCAAATCTATCCATCATCGTGTTCCTCTGTCGCTAAAGGGCTTCCTAGACCAACATTTTGAAAGGATATCTTGTCCTGTCATATTTATTTTCACCCACCATGGATGGTTTCTTGGGTGTGCGAGATCAATTTTATTTAAGAGAAACAATCTCAAGACCCAACTCTTTATACCTTGACCACGTCAGGGACATGCATTAAAAAAATGACAAGGAGCAGACCGCTGTGATACCACTGATCCAGATTTATGAGAGGAACAAAATGAAACCACATATTTATAATATTAACACAGATACATAGTGAAAAATAACATAGATACAGTAAAACTTGACTTCTATTAAGTAAGAAATATGTTGAAAACTGTAAAATGTAGACTGAAAACAAACTTTCTAGAATGGTGGCAGCTTATCTCTGAGAAAAGATGTGACAGCTACGCTCATTCACAAGAAGATGAGTACAATGAATCTCTGAAGGAATTTTTACAATAAACATGAATGCCAAAACCCTAGACATCCAAAACCCTAACTCTAGGAGATGAAGTGCCAAAGGTCATGTGGGGCCTGTTGGGGTAAGTTAGTACATCAACTTCCCGGGGTCATAACTTTTGCATACTATCTCTGTTTAGGCCGCATGATAGCTTGTTGGAAAGCTATCAATGAGGATATTAATTTAGGGGGATCAATGAGAGCCTTAGACTGTCATTGATGTGCCCTATTGTGTAAAAAGTGTCATTTGGGCCCTCAAAATGGCCTTGGAAGTTTGGGAACCGAAAAAATGCTAAAAATAGTAAGTTTCCAGAAAACTATTTTGAGCCAGTTGGAAAAGATGGGTGGCCACAGAAATCCTCCTGGATCAATACAATTCTAAGTTTATTTTCCTCAGCACTTGGTCACTATTTCACTTCATCTCAAATAGAAAGAGGGTCCTTGGTTGAACTACAGGACTTCACTTGTAGATCTATCCAAGACAACAAGTATGTCTTCACTCTACCTTCTCCATATGGCTCAATCTTAATTATAATTTATACAAGTATTATATTTATTTTCCCTCTACACATTCCTTTAATTTTCACATGCATCACACACATCAACCACATTTTACATTGCCTACTATGTGACCAATAATGCAAGTGCTAATAATACATTGTTTATATTTTTTTTGCAGTGTTCTAATAGTGCATGAAATCCAATTACATACTTTTAAAGCAGACATTTCTGGTGCCCCAACATTGATATAAGACGTAAGTTCTTCTACAATACGACCATTAGAACCTACTAATACACCCCCCAAAACTACACCTATTGCATATTTGCATTCATCCCTATAGGTATGGACTCTGAAAGTTAGAGTACTTTCAAAAAATGATATACGCACATTCACCAATGCTAAGGGACTTGGCCATGTATTTAGCTTCAATGTTATTGATGCAAAAAATGGTGAAATACACATTACATGCTTCAACATCCAAGAAACAAACTTCCATCCTTCCATAGACATTAACAAAGTTTACATCATCTCAAAAGGATACATGAAGCTTGCAAAAAAATAATTCAATCATTTAAAAAATGAT
>ML783487.1:211682-237810 GCA_009831015.1 Picea engelmannii | reverse complement strand
AAAGAAGCAGGAGAACAACAAGTTGTACTGTGACAGTCAGAGTGCCATTCACCTTGCAAAGAACTCAACCTTCCATTCGAAGACTAAGCATATACAGTTGAGGTACCACTTCATACGATCCTCCTTGGAAGATGGACAATTCAAGCTGGAAAAGATACACACTAGCCAGAATCCTGCAGACATGTTAACAAAGGGAGTATCCAGGGAGAAATTGAGTTCTTTCTCAGTTTCAGTTGGCCTTCAAGATTGAAGATGAAGATGAGAAATTTTCCAGGTCCAAGAAGGTTCAAAGTTCAACATATACAGTAGCAGTGGAGTTGAGATCAGTCTCCAAGTGGGAGATTGTTGGTTGTGGAGCCTGATTATCTTCCTGATTCAGAGGTCCTTTCTTTCAGCCGTGTTTATACCCCATGAAGTATTTACACCCTAGAAGTATGTACACTCTTCCACGCGGGGGAGTGCAGAGGGGGGGTACCCCCTCTGCGGGGTCCAGGGGGTCTGGGGGCAAGTGGGCCCCCAGCGGGGGTTCGGGGGCGAAGCCCTCGAAGCAAAAATTGCCTTATAAAAGTATACTGTAATTTCATTGTAAATCTGGACCGTTCATTATAAGTTCGCAGATCTAACGGTAGAGATTATGTTAGGGTTTTTGCCCTAGATGGCAACCCTCTTTTATGAGGGAAATGTATTGCGGCTATGTATGAGGGTGAATATTGTATTCTGAGAGAGGAGACTGTGAGAGAAAGAAGAGGAAGTTACAATAGGTTTTGTTGTAGGTTGTATCCCTTCATTTGCTGGATAATAATAAAGGAAGGACCTGGAAATTTCTCTGGTGGACGTAGCCCACATTGGGTGAACCACGTAAATCTGTGTCTCTCTTTTATTGTGTGTCTTCTGTGTTTTTGTTTCTGCATTTGTTTTATTTTATTGCTCCGCGGTCCTATTTTTCTAACATGGTGTACATTTTTGGTGATAGAATTCAAACTCCTCAGTCATAGCCTTGATGGTACTGTTGATAAAGTGAGTGCCTTGGTTACTCATCAAAATCCTTGGACATCCAAATATGGTGATCACTTGCTCAAACAAGAAGTGTGTTGTTGTCTCTGCTCTAGAGTCTTTTACTAGTTCTGCTTTTGCCCATCTTGTTAAGTATTAAGTCACAATAATGATATATCTAGATCCTGACCTTTTTACTGGTGGAATGATTGGTCCAACAAAGTTTGTTTCCCATTTGTCAAATACATGCAAGGTTACTTGTGGTCTTAGGGGCATATCATCCCTTTTGTTGGGTTTGTCAACCCTATGACAAACATCACATTTCTGGAAATCTTCCTTGGCATCTCTATGGATTGTTAGCCACCATAATCATGCGTGCAATACCTTTTGCGTAGTATCTTTTCCTGCATAATGTCCTCCAACTATCCCTTCATGAGCTTCTACCAAAATTCTGGGCCTTTCATGTTCTAATACACACCTTCTCAAAATGTTATATGCGCCCATCTTGTATAAGTGTCCTGCAATAAGTTGATAGTCTGCAGCTTTGACTACCCGATATTTCTTCTATGCAGTGCTAAACTCTTGTGGTGCACTCCATGTACTTAAGTATTCAATAATATCAACAAAGTATTCATCAGTTACCTCTACTAAAAACAGTTGTGCATCAAGGAATTTTTCTTCCAAGTTAGTAGGTTCTTCTCCATTAGTTACCCTTGACTGGTGATTAGGTCCTACATTCAGCTTCCTAGTTTTGACTATCACTTTGAAATCAAATTATTGAAATAACAATAGCCATATATCGATTCTGCCCGCCAACACTGGCTTGTTGACTAGATATTTGAGGGCAGAATGTTCTATGAACGTTTTAGAGTGTTTACCCAGTAAGTAGTGCCTAAAATTTTGAAGTGCATATACCATGGCTAGGCCTTCTCTTTCTGTGGTTTTGTAATTCTTCTCTGATTCTAACAATTTTATGCTTGCAAATACTATATGATGGTCTAAGTCCCCTTCTCCTGGCTGCACCAGAATTGCTCCAAGTGTTATGGATGATGCATCTACATGCACATGAAATTTATTTTCCCAATATGAGAATACTAGGATAGGTGTTGTGACCATTTTTTCTTTTAAGGTGTCCAATTCTTGTTGACGGTCCTCATTCCACTGAAATCCAATATCCTTCTTTAACAAGTTTTCCATTGGTGCAATAATTTGCGCATACCCTTTTATAAATTTCATGTAATAGCATGTATGTCCCAGTGTTTCTCTCAACCAACGCACTGATTTTTGTGGTGGTAAATTTACAATGACTATAATCTTAGCAATATCTACTAGTAAGCCTTGTTTACACACTATATGTCCCAACAATATCCCAAAAGGTGTCCCAAAAATGCATTTCTTGATATTAAATGATATCCAACACTGCCTACATCTTTCCAACATGAGTCTTAACACTTCTACATGATCTTTTAACAAAATATATACAGTCAAATCATCCAAATATACTTCTAGAAACTGATGTATGAATTCCTTAAAAGAAGCTATGACTACTCTTGAAAATATGGTTGGTGCATTCTTCAACCCAAATGGCATGACTGTATATTGGTAGGATCCCCATTCTGTAGAAAAAGTAGTCTTATACCTATCTTCTGGAGCTATTTTGATCTGATGGTAATCTGAGAATCCATCTGTAAATGAATATGCTTCCTGGCCTCCCACATTCTCTAAGACTTCATCTGTAAAAGGGGTAGGAAAAGGGTCATGTAAGCATGCATCATACAAATGTTTTTAAATCTACACAAATCCTTATCCCCCCTTGTTTATTTTCTTGGACTACCATAGGACTTATCCATTCAGATTCCTCTATTGGTTCTATAATACCAACTTCCAACATTCTGTCAATTTTTTCTTTCACTTTCTGCTTATATATTAGATTCAGTCTGTAAGCTCTCCACCTGACAGGTCTTGCCTCGGGTTTGAGAGGTATTTTCATATCTCCTAGCTCTCCTGCTATGCCTTTCATCTTTGTAAAGTTCATTGGGAACATGTAACTTTATTCACGCAGTAACTCTGTTATTATTTCTACTGTTTGTTCATCCCAATAGTCTCCAATACTTGCCATTTTAGGATTGTCAGTTGTCACAATGTTAACTTTCTTTACTTTGATTGGTACAAAAAATACTTCTGACTCCAGAGATGGACTTTGCACCTCTCTTTCTCCTTCAATTTTTGTAATTTGAATGTTGCACAGATCATCTTCATCTAGTGCTTCCTCTTCAACATGATAGCATGAAAGTAGTTCTTTGACTATCTGTTTATTTTGTTGTTGATATTATGTCATGATTTCAACCTCTGGTTCATCAATAAATATTAGAACTCTTATCTTATTCAGTGCTAAATTAATGTTGGGGTTCTCATGTTCAAATGAGAAAGTTACTACAAAGTTTTGTTGTAATGATGTCCATCCTGTAGTGCCTTCGCGTATCTCCTGGTCTATATACCAGTTCTCTGGGATTCCTTCCAACGTATGGATAAAGTGACGAGGCCATTATTCTGGTGGTGTCATCCTCCATTGTGTTATGCACTTCTCCAAGTGTTCTGCTGGTGTTTTTTTCCCATCATACCTCTGCATTTTATTACTCCCATGTTTTGCACCAAATCTAATGCGCAATAATCGCTTATATTGGTACCAGTCCTAAATTGTTTCTTTGTGTGAACCCCACCATCTTGCAAGTGTGCAATATCTAGGACTAAGAGTCTATGATTTTATAACACTTTCTCTTCATATTTTTTCAATAATTCCTCTAAATCATTAACCCCATGAAAACTCAGAGGTTCTCTTATCTCTATACCAACCCATCTTACTAGGCAATCTATTCTTGCGCACCTGCTTGTGGAAACTTCATGTAATCTATATTTCCAATTTTCCAAACCTGTATCTGAGTCAGAAGCACATGATGTGATGGTTCTCCAGCTGAGTACCCCATCAATAGTTAGGTTGACATAATCTTCTTCGCAAGTAGTGGTTCTATACAATTGGTTTATTTCTTCCAAATCTAGACAGGTGGGTTCTACAAATATTTCTCCTTCTGAAGGATATAATGGTGCAATGACTCTATATTCACATGATTCAAATTTCATTTTCCTTGTCTTCAGGTTGATTATGACTTGGTTATCAAATGCCCCATCCAGTCCGAGCAATTCTAGATAAGGTGTTGTGACATCTGCTATCTCTAGGACTTCAAAATCTGCCATAGTGCGCACTCCATCCAAATCTACTGTCACACCTTTAAGCCTTCCAATTGGTAAAACTCTGTGTTGATTTGCTAATTTCAACTGGACAGGTGAATAGCCTAGTGTGGGTTACCCCATGCACTACCATGTCTTCTTAGGTAATACATTTACTTCAAATACTAAGTCCAGTATAATATCCCCCATATTGAAATCCCCAATGTTAGCATTTACTCTGAATTCCATGCTTGTCCTTCTTCTTGTATGGAGATGATTTATTATTTTCTTCTCTAGTTTCCCTTCTACCTTTGTGTTACATCTTTCTAGAAGATTTTGTAAGATCTTAACAGATGATGGATCCTTTAATAACTTAACACAGGATTGCAATTTTTTTTTTATGTTACTTACTTTCTCTAAAGGTTGTGGTTCACTGGTGTAGTCCATTGAGGAGGGAATTTCATGCATTCATACATTCTGAGTGTGTTGTGTGGCTGATGCAAATGAAATTTTTTTTTTTAGAAACTCTTGTCTTGCCTCCTTGAATGTTTCCTTTTCTTTCCATGCATCAAACTACTTTTTTGGTTCATTATTCTTCTTAACCCATTGATGTTGCGCTAGATCTTGTCTTACTATGTCGACTTCTCTCTTAGCTCCTCCTCGCGTGACTATATTGATGTTTCTTCCATCATCCCTAGCTTATGCATAAATCCACTATACATTTTGGTTGTTCTGGTTCCTCTTTTCTTGGATCTTTCCCAAGAGTGTTGTACATTCTTTTGTATCATGATCTTTTGCACGACAATACATACATGTCACTAGTGGAAGTGGGCATTCCCTTGCATAATGTCTTAGATGTTGGCAGTTGTGACACACTACTAGGCCTCTTCGTCATCCAAATCCTCCTCTACCTTGTCCTCCACCTATGTATCCAACCCGATCTCCTAGTGGTCCATTGCACCGAGGTACCTAATTATACTACACAGGGTTATCTTGTGGTTGCACATTGTTGTATTGCAGTTGCACATTGTTATACTGGGACTGCACATTGTTGTATGGAGGTGGTACATGGTTGAACTACAGTGCAAATTGTCTGGTCATTATTTATTCTTGCACCCTATAAGTATCTGAAGTTATTTCTCTCATCAGCTCCATCGTCCTACAATCTTTATCATCATGACCCGCTGACTTGCAAAAATTGCAGTTAGAACTTTTGGGCACTGTCTTATACTTCTACATAATTGGAAAATGATATGGATCATGCCCATTGACGCAACCCCTGCCCTCGACGGCACAGTCGCTCCACCAGGACCTTCTCTTCCTCTGTGGCCCGAAGAGTCGACGCTCTTCCAACTCCCTGAGGAGTGCTTTACCCACAGTTACTTCCGGCAAGTCCTCCCTTTCTAATATAATGAAGGGTCGGTTCTCGCGGCTTCGCGGATTCCGCAAGCGGGGATTTGACTCTCGGATTCCGAGACCTGATACTTCTGGTCAACGCTGACCCTGTCTCGGTATGTCGGAATCTCGCGTTATCGCGACTCGCAACCCTATGTCATCGAACGCTCCACCGCCGAAACCTAAAGTGTCGAGATGCCGAGGACTCGGAACCTCGCGACTTCGCCTACTCGTCACTTCCGGGGTCAGACTTTGAGGCCTCCACTTCTCTCGTCGTCAAATACCGACGTGTACCATGCAAACGTTCTGGGACATCGCGTTTCGCATTCGCGTGTCCTCACCCCGTGAGAAACAAGAATCTTACGTCGTGAACTCCCAATGCATCTGACCTACAAGTCGGGTCGCGACCTCAGTGATTCTCCACGACAATTCAAGTCGTCGATTCTCTTCCTCTTGAAGAGGTTCTCCACTTCGCCACCTCTGTCCGGTACAACTGAGAACAAAAGGTGCTAATCCTTCTGAGCGTTGTTCCTCTGACTCTTTCTGAGAACTTTTCCAAACACCCCCTGCGGCCAACCTCCAACGCCTTCCAAGTTTGAAGTCCTTCCGGACTCTGCACTGTCCCCGTCACAGGACTCCGGTCTCTCTGTTCTCAGACTTGCTTCTAAGACTTCAATCCGACCTGCACTCACTTGCACGGCTCAAATGACTCAAATGACTCTGAGTAAAAAGATAATCCATGTTCAACTACTTAGCCCCCTCAACGCACTCTATGCGGAGGTATTCAACTGCACTCTATGCAAGAATCTCCTGGCTTAAGCAGAGAAACAATTGAACTCACTCTCTCAGACACTCTGCTTCTAGTTCTTCCACATAATCACGTACACAACATACGAAAGAAAGATATAACCAGAAACAAAGATACAAAAGCATAACCCCAACAATACCCAAAGGATAATCACGTCCATGGGATGGAATTCAACTTAGTCACTCCTGGTAGATGAGGGTAAGGGTTCTCCCATTGAACCTCCTCTACGCACTCTATGTGGAGGTATTCAACTGCACTCTAGGCAGGAATCTCCTGATTCAATCGGTGGAATAAGTGGAACTCATTCTCTCCTTTCCCCCAGGTTCCTAATCTGCCATGAGATCACATATGCAACATATATAATGAAAGCATAACAAGAAGCAAGCATACAACAACATAAGGTTAACAGTATACAGAGAATAATCACAACCATGAAATTGAATCAAATTCTTCTATTAATTCAATATATGTACATGGGGATCCTCCAATAGCTCTCTGCTTGTTCCCCTTCCTTCTCCTCGCTGCTGATGTTGATCCTAGACTAATGCCCCTAATCCAATAATACAAAGGAGGGTGGCTTTATCCCGTTTTCCTTCTCAAAAGCTAAATTGTCAAATCTGACTTAATGGTCCTATCTACCTGCACTAAATCTAATCTCTCTGCATTAAATCTAATAAGTGCCTCTGCTGTACAAGGACGAGAGCTTATCTACTCCCGGTCTACTTTCAGTATACAAGTACGCCTATATATAGAGGATTTTATGTAAACGGCAGCGCTCATCAAAAATGGACAAACTCATGCTACTGGCGTCACCCTACGGTCTCTTTTTCCGTTCTCCACATGCAGCCTCGCGTGACGAGGTGCGGATGCTCCTGCATCATACTCCTCGGCTCGAAAAGATTTCATGGGCTCCTGTCCATGAGCTCCTGCACAGTGTGTCCATGCTTCTGAATTTCTGCCTCTGTCTCCCAGCTGGCGTCCTCCACTGGGTGATCTTTCCACTTCACTAGGTACTCAAAATATTGCTTCCTCCTGGTCTTCTTGGCTACTCGCTTGTCCAGTATGCACTCCATCCGGGGTGGCTGTGCAATTGGTAATTTCTTCTGCCACTGAACCACTGGTTCCAAAGTCCCAGTGCTTGCTTCTGCATCTCTATAAGGGTATAAATCCGATATATTGAAAATCGGAGATATCCCGATACCCTCAGGCAACTCAAGCTCATATGCGTTCTCGCCAAACTTCCTCAGAATTCTGCATGGCCCGATCTTCTTCATCTTGAGCTTGGTATACGTTCCCCTTGGGAACCTTTCTTTTCTTAAGTGCGCCAGAACAATGTCCCCAACTTCGAACTGAAGTTGTCGCCTCCTCTGGTCGGCTCTGCGCTTATATTCTTGATTCGACTTTTGCAGTCGCTGCTTCACCTCTGTGTGAAGTTCTTTCATCGCCTCAGCGAACTCCTCAGCTCTCGCGCTGCTAGTTTCAGTCTGTTCTGGCTCCCTGAGCTCATACACTCCTCTCGACTGAGTTCCATACAAAATATGAAATGGGCTCTTACCTGTACTCCGATTCACCGAATCGTTGTACGCGAATTCTGCCTGTGGTAGGATCTGATCCCAACTGGTGTGATGCTCCGTCACAAGGCTCCTTAACAGATCTCCCAAGCTTCTGTTGACCACTTCTGTCTGACCATCTGTCTGTGGATGGTATGCTGAGCTGAATGCTAAATTAGTCCCCAGTTTCTTCCATAGGGTCCTCCAAAAATGACCTATGAACTTTGTATCCCGATCCGAGACTATGCTTCTCGGCAATCCATGCAACCTTACGATCTCTTTAAAAAATAAATTGGCAATGTGCGTGGCATCGCTTGTCTTGCGACACGGTATGAAATGTGCCATTTTCGAGAATCTATCCACCACAACAAAGACGGAATCAACTCCTCGCTGTGTTCTCGGTAATCCTAAGACAAAATCCATACTAATGGCTTCCCATGGCCTCTCTGGTATGGGTAATGGTTGATAGAACCCGGTGTTCTGCTTTCGGCCTTTGGCGTGTTGACATATCCTGCACCTGTCAACAAAATGCTTCACATCTGTACGCATGCCTGGCCAAAAATACGATTCGCTCAGCTTAGCGAATGTTTTGTCGTGCCCGAAATGACCGGCTAGGCCTCCGCTGTGCTTCTCCTTCAGCAAATTCTCTCTCATAGAGCAATCTGGAATGCACAACTGATTGCCTTTAAACAATAATCCGTCCTGTATCAAGAAATCTATCCAAGGGCTCCTATCTCTGAGGACCGGATTCTCAACAGCTTCATAAGCTTCCCCGAAATCAGCATCACCTGCATACATATCTTTCAGGTTCTCAAAACCCGGCGTTTTGAATTCGAACTCCTGCAGCAACAAGCATTTCCTGCTCAGGGCATCAGCCACCTTGTTCGCAGTTCCTGAAATATGCTTGATCACGAATGTAAAGTTCTGCATATACTCCACCCACTTCACGTGCTTCTGGTTCATCTTCTCCTGCTGACTCACGAATTGCAGTGCATGATTATCACTGTACAGTACGAATTCTTTGGGTATTAAGTAATGCCTCCATTTCTTCAATGCCTGTATGATGGCATAGAACTCTTTGTCATATGTGGAGTATTTCAGCTTCGCATCATCTAGCTTCTCACTGTAATATGCCACAGGTCTGTCATCCTGACTCAAAACTCCTCCAACAGCATACCCACTGGCATCACACTTCACTTGGAAGGTTTTCCGAAAATCTGGCAACACTAATACTGGCTGCTCGATTATCTTGCGCTTCAACAGATTGAAGCTCCTTTCAGCCTCGGTTGTCCACTGAAAAATTTTATGTCGCTTTTCCACAGTGTCCATCATCGCGGCACTGATTCCACTCCGAATAAATTTCCTATAGAAGCTTGCCAAACCATGGAAGCTCCGTACCTCAAAAATATTTCTCGGCGATGGCCAATTTCTGATCACATTCACCTTTTCAGGATCCATCTTCAACTCGTTTGTCGAGATTACAAAACCCAGATATACGAGCTCTGTCTGCATAAATGAGCACTTCTTCAAATTAATCAACAGCTTCTCCTGCTGCAGTCTTCTCATCACAGTGGCCAAATGCCTCAAGTGCTCTTCCTTGGTTTTACTGAAGATCAGTATATCATCCAGGTACACCACCACAAACTTGCCAATGAATTCCCGCAGGACTTCATTCATCAACCGCATGAAAGTGCTAGGTGAATTTGTCAACCCAAACGGCATAACCAGCCATTCGTACAAACCCTCGTTTGTCTTGAATGTTGTTTTCCATTCATCTCCCTCTCTCATTCGGATCTGATGGTATCCTCTCTTGAGATCTATCTTGGAAAAATAATTTGCCCCACTTAGGCAATCCATCAAGTCATCCATTCTCGGCAATGGGAACCTGTACCTGATGGTGATCTTATTGATCGCCCTGGAGTCTGTACACATCCTCCAGCCTCCATCCTTCTTCGGACTTAATACTGTCGGAACAGCACATGGACTAAGACTCTCCCTCACTAGTCCTTTGTCCTGCAGATCCTGTGCCTACCTTTTGACCTCCTCATTCTCTTGAGGTGTCAACCTGTACGCTGCCTTATTCGGTAGGCTTGCTCCGGGTACGAGGTCAATGTGATGACTCACACTCCTCATCGGTGGCAACGAACGAGGTAGTTCGTCCACGATGATATCAGCGAACTCTCCAAGCAGTTGTTGAATTTCCTCCGGCAAGTCATCCATTCTAGTGCTGGTCAAGACAACTCTCGGTTTCCTGACAACAAAGAACTGTGGATCTTCACCCTTCTCCAACTCTGTGAGAAGCTCTTTCCCACTCATGAGAAGTATTTGGCTATTTTCCTCCGGCTTTTCTTCCTGATACTTACTCTTTATCGGAAGCAACTTATGGAGTCTCCCATCCTTTTCCAAGGTGTATGTGTTCATCCTCCCATCATGAACAACATTTCTATCATACTGCCATGGTCTACCCAGCAGTATGTGACATACATCCATGGGAATGACGTCACACAAAATCTCGTCATGATAATTTCCAACTTTAAATTTAACTAAGCATTGTTTAGTGACACTTACCCGGTGTCCTTTTTGTAGCCACGAGACCTTATATGGACTCGGGTGCTTAATTGTCTCCAGCTCCAGCTTTTCCACCATCTCAGCGGCAACGAGATTATCAGTGCTCCCGCTGTCAATGATGACTTTGCATTTTATGTCCTTAGCTGTGCAAGCCGTCCTGAACAGTCTGCTCCTCTGCACTGAGCTGTCCACCTCTTTCTCAGGTGTCAAAAGAATCTTATGCATCCCAAGCGATCTTCCGCTGTCTGCATCCTCCCCCTCAACATCACGCCTCTGCTGCGCCTCAGCGATGTGAGCTTTTCCTCCGTCCATCTTCCTCTCTGGACAGTCCACGGCTTTATGACCGTCTTTACCACATGTAAAGAATGTGATAACTCCTCCTCTGCCTCTTCCTCTACCTCGGGTACGAGGAAATGTATTGGCATCAGCGTAATCCCCTTGCTGATCCGATCGCTGCCTCCTCGGCTCAAAATTTTAATGCCTCTGCTGTGAGGTTCCACCTCCTTCAGCTTTTCCCTGAGGTCTCCTCCAATCCTCCTTGGGCTTTTGTGTTCTCTCCTGAACCACAGCTTTGCCTCTAGGCTGGCTTCTGCCTCGCCCTCGCTGACCCTGCTTACGGTTCAGCTTTTCTTCGGCTTTAAGAGCCATCTGGTACGCATCCTCAACTGTGCGGATGGTCAGCATGCTCAGTTCATCCTAAATATCATACCTGAGGCCATTCAGGTATCTCGCCACCTTTTCGTCATCACTTTCCCGATGACCAGCTCGAATGCTGAGCCTGTAGAATTCCTCGGTGTACTCCTTCACCGTCATCAACTTCTTTCTCAGGTTTTGCATGCGCCTGAACAGTGTGATCTGGTAGTCCCTCGGAATGAACTTCGCCTTCATCTTGGCGATCATCCGATCCCAGCTTTTGATCTTCTGTTTTCCTTTGGAACGCCTGTCTGTCTGCAACTCGTCCCACCATAAGGCTGCATGTCCTTTCAGTTTCGTGACGGCATGCCTTACCTTCTTGTCCTCTTCGATGTCCTCATAATCGAAGTAGGTGTCGAGTGCTCGGATCCAATCCAACAACTCCTCAGCATTTAGACTTCCCTCATAGATGGGAATGTCCATTTTTGTCTTCGAGCTCATCCTCGAAATGGCTCTTATCAACCTCTCTGTCGAGGCATCTTCTGCGGTGACCTCTTCTTGGTCGTGTCCAGCTTCCTCTTCAATCTCGGGATCGCTAAACTCCCCTGCGTCGGCTCCACGCCTTTGGGTGGTCTCCATATCTTCGAGTCTCGCCCTGAGATATTGGATCTGACGTTCCATCTCTGCATTCCCTGTTGGATTTCCTACTTGTCTACCCCTTCTTCGGACATCCCTGTCTTCGCGATCAGGTGACTGCCTTTCTCTTCGCGGCGACATTATGTCTTATACCACTTCGACGCAAGTCGTATGTATCGGAGTGCTTTCTTTCTTTCGCCTGAAATACCCAACAAGTTCCAGGCTCTGATACCACTCTGACGCAACCCCTGCCCTCAATGGCACAGTCGCTCCACCAGGACCTTCTCTTCCTCCGTGGCTCGAAGAGTCGACGCTCTTCCAACTCTCTGAGGAGTGCTTTACCCACAGTTACTTCCGGCAAGTCCTCCCTTTCTAATATAATGAAGGGTCGGTTCTCGCGGCTTCGTGGATTCCGCGAGCGGGGATTTGACTCTCGGATTCCGAGACCCGATACTTCTGGTCAACGCTGACCCTGTCTCGGTATGTCGGAATCTCGCGTTATCGCGACTCACGACCCTATGTCATCGAACGCTTCACCGCCGAAACCTGAAGTGTCGAGATGCCGAGGACTCAGAACCTCGCGACTTCGCCTACTCGTCACTTCCGGGGTCAGACTTTGAGGCCTCCAAACCCCGAGATCCGATATCCCGAGACCACTTGTCCCATCGTCAAATACCGACGTGTACCATGCAAACGTTTCGGGACGTCGCGTTTCGCATTCGCGTGTCCTCACCCCGTGAGAAACAAGAATCTTACGTCGCGAACTCTCGATGCATCTGACCTACAAGTCGGGTCGCGACCTCAGTGATTCTCCACGACAATTCAAGTCGTCGATTCTCTTCCTCTTGAAGAGGTTCTCCACTTCGCCACCTCTGTCCGGTACAACTGAGAACAAAAGGTGCTAATCCTTCTGAGCGTTGTTCCTCTGACTCTTTCTGAGAACTTTTCCGAACACCCCCTGCGGCCAACCTCCAACGCTTTCCAAGTTTAAATTCCTTCCGGACTCTGCATTGTCCCCGTCACAGGACTCCGGTCTCTCTGTTCTCAGACTTGCTTCTGAGACTTCAATCCGACCTGCACTCACCTGCACAACTCAAATGACTCAAATGACTCTGAGTAAAAAGGGAATCCACGTTCAACTACTTAGCCCCCTCAACGCACTCTATGCGGAGGTATTCAACTGCACTCTATGAAAGAATCTCCTGGCTTAAGCAGAGAAACAATTGAACTCACTCTCTCAGACACTCTTCTTCTAGTTCTTCCACATAATCACGTACACAGCATACGAAAGAAAGATATAACCAGAAACAAAGATACAAAGGCATAACCCCAACAATACCCAAAGGATAATCACATCCATGGGATGGAATTCAACTTAGTCACTCCTGGTAGATGAGGGTAAGGGTTCTCCCATTGAACCTCCTCTACGCACTCTATGCGGAGGTATTCAACTGCACTCTAGGCAGGAATCTCCTGATTCAATCGGTGGAATAAGTGGAACTCATTCTCTCCTTTCCCCCAGGTTCCTAATCTGCCATGAGATCACATATGCAGCATATATAATGAAAGCATAACAAGAAGCAAGCATACATTAACATAAGGTTAACAGTATACAGAGAATAATCACAGCCATGAAATTGAATCAAATTCTTCTATTAATTCAATATCTGTACATGGGGATCCTCCAACATCTCTCTGCTTGTTCCCCTTCCTTCTCCTCGCTGTTGATGTTGATCCTAGCCTAATGCCCCTAATCCAATAATACAAAGGAGGGTGGCTTTATCCCGTTTTCCCTCTCAAAAGCTAAATTGTCAAATCTGACTTAATGGTCCTATCTACCTGCACTAAATCTAATCTATCTGCATTAAATCTAATAAGTGTCGCTGCTGTACAAGGACGAGAGCTTATCTACTCCCGGTCTACTTTCAGTATACAAGTACGCCTATATATAGAGGTTTTTATATAAACGGCGGCGCTCATAAAAAATGGACAAACTCGTGCTGCTGGCGTCATCCTACGATCTCTTTTTCCGTTCTCCACATGCAGCCTCGCGTGACGAGGTGTGGATGATCCTGCATCACCCATACATTTCAAAGATCTTGCATCATGGTCCTCCTATTGGAAGAGGATTTGGTACTCTTGTTTCCATGTACTGCTTGAAAGTTGGACATTCATTTTTATGGTGTCCTTCTGTCTTGCATGTGGTACACCAAACAACTTCTCTTTTCTCTTTTCCCTTATTCTAGTTAAGTTGAAATGTAAGGTTCTTCACATCCTCCTTCAACTCCTCTATTGTTGGATCTGTCTTTTGATACCAGTTCTCTTCTAGTTGTAAGGTTGCCTGCAGAACCTCTGCCTGAGTTTGGAACTTCTACTATCTTAATGGGTATTTCAAATGTGGTAACAATGAGTTCACAAATAAGTGCCTATGTTGCATGTCAGTAATTGCATACTTCAACTTACTTTTCAAATGTTTAAACCTCTGATCAATCTCTCAAAAAGACTCACCTGGTTTTTTTCCCGATTTCAATCATTTCATTCATATACTAATCTTCTAATCTAGGCTTATGAAATTCATTTATCAACAGTTTTTTCATGTTTGCAATGGTCCTTGTTACTCCTGGTGAACTATTTACATCTAAGCTCATGTACCAATATAGTGTGCGATCTCTTAGTTTTATAGCTAACTGCGTAAGTTTTGTATCCTCATATATTATATGCTTCACTTCCCATATCTTCTCACAAATGAATAAGTGCTTTTCAGGGTCCTCTGATGTCTCTCCCTGAAATTTTGGTACCCTAATCGTGTCCTACCATTCTAAACTGTGTTGAACTACTACCTCAGCACGGTGTAGATATTTGACTAATAATTCTTGAACTAGTTGTCCCAGTTGATTCTCCTTGACTAGATCATTGTCCTTTCATTCTTTTGCCACTAAAATTTGGTTGTCTAGATGTTGGTGTTCTTTCTGGTGTAATAGTCGCACATGGGGTTTTAGGTTCCACACTAACGGTAATATGGATTGGAGTTCTACCTTATGTTCCTACCCTTGAACCTCATGTTTTCCTTTCATATGTTTCACACAGGATTTCCTCAATCTTCTTCATAGCCCGGAGATCCTCTACCTCTTCTTCATCACTTGCCAAGCTCTCTCTATCAGCTATGGTTGTCTTCTTATTATTCATCTTATATTGGTAGGGTGCTCCACTGCGCGTATTTCCAGTTGTTTCCATTATCTTCTTTATATGGTCTTCTTCCATCATGATTGGGTCCATGGCCTCCTTCTTATTTCCCTTATCCATATCTTCCTCCATTTTTCTAGGTCATGTTAGTGCTTCCCCCCTTCCCCCATGCACACAGGGAAGTTTTAGTTGTCTGTTTCCATGGTCATCACACCATTGTTATACAGTAAAATCTTGATTGAACTATACTGTGATCTGATATACCTACCTATGGGTCCTTTTAGAAAATCATGCTCTGCTACGTTGTATGACTTCGCGGTATCTATTGTAAATTTAGTGATAAACCCTGCAACAATACTATTTAACCAGAAATCTACTGCACGTGTAAATTTGTTATTAACTTTTTGTAACTGCATGATCTCCACATGATTCCACTCCAACTGTCTTATTCGATTTGTAGGGTGGTTGTCTTTTAACCTCAATAGCCACTCCTACAAGAAATGTGGGAAATCACAAAAACAAATACCTCATGCAAGTCGCTAAACACGTATTTGTCAAGATATTTGTGTGGTGTTATCTTAGGAATTATGTTATCCTTATGCGCAAATTCAAGTTCCTTTGTTTTAAACCATATTGAAATCTCTACCTTCATTGGATTCCATGGCCTGAACATTTCCTTCTATACTTTCATTCTCTGTGTCAATCTTCCACAGATCTCGTCCACTCAATCCTATGCAGTTCCAGCCGACAATAGAACCATTTGTTGGTTTCTATTTCTCTCTTTCTCTTCTAGGGATGACCCAGGTTTGGATCGAAACAAGTTTCCAACAAAACCCTCTAAAATTATCGGCCCTTCTCGTAAACCAGAAGGCAACACAACACACAGAGTGCACTGCACAGTCTCACCCGAGATAGCTTTATGGGTGACTGCAATGCTCAAGTGCTTGCAGTCTAGGAATGAGTGGGGATCTGGGTGTGTATTCTATCTTCTTCATTCCTTCATCTTGTTATTCATTCAAGTATTCATATGGTTCATTCCTCATTTACACCAGGCATGCATTCTAATATATCTAGCTATTCATAAATTAATCATTGACAAAAATTAACCATGCAAGAAACATTACATATAACACATGTTTTACCATGTTTCAGCCCCTCCTGGGCTACATCCACAAAGATTTGGCTTCTCTGCTCTTTTATTAGGTCTGCTGAAAAATATGGTGTTGCACACATTAAATCTCCAATTATACAAGCACTATGAGGTTAAGGAACCTTCGCGAGGCGGTCTAGATCACACCAGGCTCCTCATCCCATGACCGAACCCTCAAAATCTCACTTACTTGACTCTTCTATTATCTTATTACAATCATAATGAATACTGAACCGACCACTTTCTCCCAAAAATCAACCAACTAACTGAACTCTCTGAACCGCTAACCTAGATCTCCTCGGTTCTTATTTATACTAGTTTTCAATCTTATAGTTGTTACAATATTTATAAAAAACCCTAACCCTATCATGGTTAGGTTTTCATGCCTACGTGCCACGTTGCTTTTCCTCTTGCATGTTTTTTTTCCTTCTTTTTTTGCATGTTGCTTTCTTGCCATCGATTGTGCACGCTCCAAAATTAGGTCTTCTTTCCAAAATTAGGTCTTTCCCAAAATAAACCTTCTCCAAAATTGTGCATGTGCCCAAAATATCCTTCCTTCTCAAGATAGGCATGTGCCCAACATCAAAGTTCCATTGTCTTTCAACGATCACATAATAGGCATGTCTATAGTTTTGGTCATGATAATAATTATATTTATAGACTGGGGGAAACATGGGTGTTAAATAATGTGTAATGTCCCTTTCCAAATAAGAGCTCCAGAAGAGGAGTCTTAATGGTCTAAACCACCCCGTTAGACTGTAGCCAGGGCCAAAGAGGGGTAAACAGGGTTACTAGAGGTCACTCCAGCCATAGGTGTTATATTCAGAAAGTGACATTGAGATAACAAGGGTTAAAAGCGCTTTTAAGTCATTATGAGCTAAAAATACAAGTCAACAGTGAATTAGGGTTTTAGCAATGATTTAGGGTTTCAACATGATTTAGGGTTTTGGAAATCAATAGCGATTTAGGGTTTCAGCATGATTTAGGGTTTTGGAAAGCTATAAAGGAAGGGTCAGCAACCTAATTCAGCATTATGTAGATTATGACTTGTCATTGAGGAGAATGGCACATCTCAGAAGAGATAGTTCAGTGTATTCCAGGAGGAAGACACCAGTTGGTTGATTTCAGTGTTGAAAGACACACCCTAGTCACTAGGAAGATCATCCAGGTCTTCCATCATTCTTCATTGATTCCGTAGTGCTCCCATATTCTGGGTATTATCTTTTAGTTGCTTATTTGTATTCCGGGTAAGATCCTTTTGTCTTTTGATCTAGCTGAGTGTTGTTATTTTATTCAGCCGCAGTTGCTTATTTATATTCTGACTAAGATCCTTTGTGTCTTGATCTAGTTGAGTATTGTCAATTATTCAACTGCATTCGACCATTTTGTAATCCACAGAGATATCATAATACAAACTTGCAGTCCTTTGTCATGTTTATTATTTGTATGATCATTTATATGTTGTAAACCTTTGATCCTACAGACACAATAGCAACATTTCCTAGACTAGCCAAGTCATGAACATTACAGTGGTATCAGAGCTTTAGTCCTGCCAGCCTGTGACTAAAGACAATGAGTGCAACAGAATACCCAGAGGGCCGTGAGCACATAGGTGACGAATATGTCACTTACAACAGGCATCAGGAAAGAAGGCATAGGCCTGATTTTCCCCCTTTTCCTCCTAGCTCAAAGGAAGAGGAAGAGGCACACAGATAAACAAAGACAAGGGTGGAGTGTGAGGCTGAGTGAGAGGCAGAGAGGATGCTAGGAGATAGATATGAGCAACTAGAGGGTAGTGGCAAGGCCCCCATAGATCCAGAGGCATCTTTCATGTAGGTTATCAACGATATGTTAGCTAGTCAGTGGACCATGTCTTAGTCCTCGACACAGGGGGTTGATAGATTGGCTAGAGTGGGCACCCCAGATACACAAGTCCCGCATGCAGCACAGGCAAACTCAAGAGCAGTCAGTAGACCCCAGTCACCCTCTCGCACATACACCTCTGCAAGTAGGATTCCCAGACCCTTGTTTCCCAGTTTCCAGAGGGCACCCCCGGTAGCAGCACCGCCACCAATAGCACAGAGTCCACCCACTCATGCCGACGACATTGCAGAGTATAGGAGGGAGTACACAGCATTGGGTCGTGACTTCCATCAGGACATGACCTTAGTCGAGTACTGTGGACTCAGACTCAAGAACCGCCCCAGAGAGACGCAGAGGGGAGGACCACAACAGCAGTAGGGCCATAACTTCGAATTCATCTGAAAAGTTGGAAAACTCACCATCCCTTCTTTTGACGGATAGTCCAAATACACCATCAAAGCTTGGGTACAGAATCTAGACACGTATTACAAGCTCAACCATATGACTGAGACAGAGGCCATCCGTTTCGCGACCTTACACTTGGAGGGTGAGGCACACGAGTGGTGGTATCATGGACTGGTGACATTGGGTCATAGTCGCATCACCTCCTATAAGGAGTTTACAGATAGGCTCATGGATAGGTTTGACAGGAAGGATCCCGAGATACACTTCAGGGATCTAGCCCAGTTGAGACATACTGGCATAGTAGAGGCATTCATCACAAAGTTTCAGCGGGTAGTTGTGGCAGTGACAGATATATCAAAACCTAGGCTGATCATGCTATTCATAGAAGGACTCACAGAGCCTTTGAGAAGATGGGTGAAGGCATACAGGCCTCCCATTTTGCGGGATGCCATCCTTCGCACTCGAGAGTTGGCAGACTTAGCGCCAAAGACTAAAACTTTCTCCAAACCATTTGTGCCCCAGAGGGATCAAGACAGGAACCCATTCCAGAAAGAATGGAAGGGCAAGGAGAAGTTGGATGATGAGACTAGGTGAGAGCTTATGAGGAAGAAGCTTTGCTTCAGCTATAGAGATCCTTGGGTCCTAGGCCACAGGTGCATGGGCAAGGGAGAGATTCATTATATTGAGGTAGCAGCAGACATCGTGGACAATGAGGAGGAGGAGTAGGACAATGGATCGACTAGTTTAGAGGAGGAGTCAGCACCAGCAGAGGAGCATCTTCCCCATAGACCACCGACACCGGTAGGAGCCCATCCTCCAGTAGTCCCACAACCGCCAGAGAAGGCTAACAGGAGGAAACCAACAAAGGGAGGAGTCATAACGACCCTTTCTGGTGTTCCCAGGTATGATACCCTCCATATCAGAGGGATTATTTAGGGGCAATGGGTAATCTCCCTGATAGATGGTGGGGCCACCCACAACTTCATCGACTCTTCACTAGTATCGAGATAGGCACTTCAAACAGAGGAGTTTGAGGGGTTTGATGTTGCGGTAGAAGATGGCCACACAGTGGAGTGTCTAGACAGAGCTCCAAACTTATAGATGAATTTAGGCAACTACAAAGTGAGAGACACATTTTATGTGGTTGACCTATCAGACACAGATGTGGTGTTAGGAGTTCAGTGGATGATTACCTTGGGAAAAATCACTACCAACTACCAAACCTTGGAAATGGGATTCATAGATCAGGATGGGAAGAAGGTTGTTCTAAGAGGTATGTCGACAAGAGTACCCAGGATAGTTTCAGCCAAGAGGATGGAGAGTGTTAGTAGCATTTATCGTCCAAAGCACAAGAGCGATCAAGTCTGCAAGTGGCGCGATGAGCGCTGAGTGCAGCTCACAGAATAAATCCATTTCAGGCTTAAATCAAGCAAGTGAGCAGTCTAATTTCAAGCGGTCAGGATTCATCCAACGGAACAAATCAGCGGTTGGTAGAAAATTGCGGTTATCAAAGTTGCTCCAAGGTTAGCGCAATGGATAGCGCCCATATTATGTGCAAGGAAAGATAGAAGTCGTCCATCCAGAGGACGCATGGCGCGAGATCTAGTCACGTTAGCATTTCGGCATTCGAGAGTTCGAGGGGTGAAGGTTCCATGTTGTCCTATATCGTGAAACCCCGAACCTTGAAAGCGCCGAAGGCGCCCAAAGTCGGGCCTGTAGTGTCACGGAGCAATCTCAGCCTTTTATCCATAGGAGACACCTGGCTCATGATTAGGATCCTCGCTGTTTCGCTCATCGCGATTGCGAGGCGCAAAGAACAGCTCTGTCATATTCCCGATGTGCGAGGTGTCAGGAGTGTCCAGGACCTGGACCCATAGCATCGCCGAGTGAGTTCAAGACCGTCAGATCTAGAGGGACGCGTGGCACCAGATTAAGCCATCTCGACGTTTCACTCATCGCGATTTCAAAAAGCAGGGATCAGCCCCTTCCTATTCACTAACGCCGAAAGCACCTTTGAAAGTAAACACAGGGTCACAACCCATGGTCACTTGGGAAAGAAAAGAGTTGCTCAAGAAGGGCCGAAGGCGTCGTGTTTGTTCACAGAAGGAATCACCACGATATCCAGGTGCCATCGGATTCGACCTCGATCTTGGTCTTCGCTAGGAGTAAACGAAGGCAAGAAAGGGTGGTTGAAACTTCTCCTCATTCATTAAATGCGAGGAATGGAGGGTCTGGCAAGCGGTCTGCTCCAGAGAAGCCATGATGATTTCTCGACTAGCCAGAGGAGGTCTACACATGCTAACTCGGCATTTACTGGATCAGCTACTCCCCCCGCAGGAGCCATGCGCAGTTAAGGTGGCATCTGACAAAGAATACTTGTCCGAATTTGGCTGAAGGGACACCAAGATTTGGATGAATGAACATGCCTCTGTGAGGCAAATTTTTCTGAGTATATAGACTCAGTCTTTTTATTTTCTAATCTATCGATGGTTGAGCAAAGATCTCGATTGTAAAGTTTTGATGAAGCGCTGGTCGCTCTAGTTAATGTATAAGGCATTGGAGACATCTTACTTTATGGATGTCAGCCTTTTTTCCATCTCTTTGTTTACTGTGTTAGAACAGCTTGAAATTGGAGGATCCAGTCGAGTTGTAGCTGTTATGGGATGATGTAGGTTGGATCACTGTAATAGTTGTATGGTTTCTAATCGGTTCCTGTGATTTTCTTAGCGTTGAACGACTCGGAATTGGAGGATCCAGTCGATTCACCCTTCAGCTCCTTGAGGCTCTGGACCAAGAGGATCTTGGCTTCCGAGTTTTTCATCCTCAAGGTTTCGAAGGCCTGTCACCCAAGGCAGTATTGCTCGCCCTTCTCACAAGTCTTCCCTCTACCACCCTTTAATCATTTACTGACCGAAGTTAGATCAAGACCTCCCTTATTTTCTACATACCAGGCCCATTTTCCTGAGTTAAAGCTATATCTTCTTGAGTCCTTATCCATTCGATCACCCCATTAAATGAATCGTGACATAAAACTGATGGGCATTGGGCTCTGCTCTTGCAAGCAATCCAGGAGTGACTTCTGACGCTAACATTTCTGGCACCGTTGCCGGGGACGAAGTTGAAAATTTTCCCCGGGATTGAATGACATTGAGCCTCTGATTCTGAAGGTGCATTAGGTATCAGAACCTTTGAAGATTTCTACTATGCACCTGGTGACTCCATTGTGGTGACCCTGCTATATTAATTGTGGATTTCAGAGGCAGACACACGCGGTCTCATCCACAGCTACCTCTAGCTACACTTGAAATTGATCCAAAGGTGGTCCTCAGAAAAGGAAAGGCCTCCAAAGAAGAAGCTTCCACTACCGAACCAGGTAATCTGCCATCTCCTTCTGTAGGAACTCCTTTTTCTCCTCCTTAGTTTCATAATAGACCTCCTTCAAAGGTTTCCCGTTTCCTGAATTTTGGGAGTGTTCCTGCTGAATTTTTCCCTCCTAGTCTGGGGGAGGGAGAAATCCTTGTCACTCCCCTCTCCTCTGAAGTTGTACTTTGGCGTAGAGCCAGGACCGCTGACTATTTCCCCACTCCTGCATGAAGAGAAGCATCTGCTGATTTGAACCCGCTAGCCTTCTCCTTAAATCCCCTTTTGTTTCCCATCCCACTTCAAGACTCATTCCTAGTATCCCCCTCACGAACTCCTTCTCCTCCAAGTTCTCCTCCACCTAATATTCCTATGGCTAGTGCTAATCCCCCTCTAAATAGAATGGATGTCATAGTTGCTACTAGATATGCTCCCTTAATCCTACCTCATCCTATGAATCCTCTCCCTGCTGGAGACTACTTGAAATACATGCCCAAGTTCAATGGGGAAGGGGACGTAACTGCGGAAGAGCACCTGGCTGCTTTCTATAGTTATGCAGACAACCTGAACATTGAAAATGAAGATGTCTAGATGAGAGTCTTCATCCAGAGCCTGGATAGCGAGGTGAGGAAATAGTTTAGAGGATTGGCCCCCAGATCTATTGCTGGGATCGAAGCTCTGGATAGTGCTTTTCTGAGGCAGTGGGGCGACAGGAAGGATTTCATGTATTACATGACAGAGTTCAGGTCTTTGAATAAAATGGAAGGAGATTCTATCTCATACTTCTCCAAAAGATTCAATAAGATGTATAATAAAATCCCTTCCGAAATAAAACCCTCAGAAGCCTGAGCCAAGATTTCTTATGCTAGTGCGTTTGGCCCCGATTTCTGTCTTTTATTGAGAGAAAGAAGAGCCACCTCCTTAGCTCAAATGCAAGATGAGGCTATAGAAGTGGAATCCAATGTATTAGCAGCTGATAAACTAAGAAACAAGGCCGATGCAGACAGAAGAAAGGGAAGGTCGGAAGCCTCAACTTCTGGTCCATCGGTGCCCCACCCTCAAGTGGATGAGCTACCAGGATGGTGAAGTCTTTGTCTGCAGAGATGGAGAGAATGAAGGTGGAGGGGAGGAAAGCATACAAGGGCCCCCCAAACGCCGAAAACAAAGGAGTTTTCAAGAGGCCAAACAATATTACTTCCCCGAATGTGCAAAGAGAAAGAGGAAGAGACAGAGAAGACCAGAAAATTTAGTCCCCTTTTCAAAACAATTTTGTAGCCGAGGGGGAAGAAGGGAAAACAGATGAGCTTGATCCTGAAATCCATTTCTTCGGGGACACTCCTCCTTTTCCTCATCTCACTAAATCAGCATATGAGGAGTCTCTCATGGACAGTTAGCTAAATGAGTTGAGCAAGGAAAACAAGACTAGTGGCCGCCAAGGCAGGTATGACCTAAGGTCCCAGAAGAAGGTAGTAACACCTGATGTTCCTGAGCGGTCCACTAGAACAGAGAAGCCTGCTAATGAAGTATCAGAAAGTCACAGAGGTAAGAAGCACCAACCCCTCTCTCCCATAGTCCAGAGTCATGTTCCTGAAATAAGAGAAATCCCAAAGCTTGTATCCTCTTTTAATTTCGAGCATGAAATTCAAAAGATCAGAATCCCTGTACCCCTAACTGAATTGTAGTCTGAGGCCTCATGCCTTCCCACAGACTCCATCAATTTGCAAGATGAAAATCCTACAGTTATTTTAGGTCCTATGGTAGAACACGGGAATGACTCGTCCCCTCCCTTCTACACTTCCTTGAACATACATGACAAGGTACTGCACAATTTCTTGATGGATTCGGGGGCCTCTTACAACCTCATGCCCAAAACTGTCATGGAAGAATTAGGGTTGGAAGTCACCTGAGCCTATCATGACCTCTATTCCTTTGACTCCAGGAAAGTTCAATGTCTAGGAGTTATCAAAGACCTGGTCGTGACCTTGTTTCAATTGCCCATGAAAAGTGTGGTCATGGATATTGTAGTGGCTGATGTCCCTCCCAAGTTCAGTATGTTGTTATCAAGATCTTGGATAAAAAGACTGGGGGGAACTTTGCAGATGGAACTCACATATGCTACTATCTCGGTGTTTGGAGGAGAACCTAGGAGGCTATATAGGGAAGCCCAACTGGCCTATATAATCAATGATGAGGCTAACCCTAGCAACCATCTCATTTTTTCCTTAGATACTAATTTAGGTTCCAGTGTACTACAACTCACTAATGCTCCTGAGCCTTCCTTAAAACTTAGAAAGCAGCCCACCACTCCTCATAAATATTCTTCCCCCATCTCCTCCGTCTGGAAAATGTTTTTTGATGGAGCCTCCTCCAGGGAAGGCGCTGGTGCTGGGGTAATTTTTGTATCACCTTCTCAAGAAACCATATCTTTGTCATACAAACTAGAATTTGAAGCTACCAACAATGTGGCAGAGTATGAAGCTCTTGTTCTAGGATTAAGAGCTGCGAGGGAAATGGGAATTCAGGAGGTAGCAGTGTTTGGTGATGCAGAGCTGGTGGTCCAACAAATCAGAAGCGCTTATCAGGCTAAATATCCTCGACTCAAGAGTTACAGAAATGAGGTATGGGACCTAATTGACAGTTTATTCTCAGCATTTAACATTTCTTTCATCCTAAGAGAGGAGAACACAATGGCAGATTCCTTGGCTACATCAGCAAGCAATTTCAAAGTACCCTTGCCGCCCAAATTCAGGTATGATGTAGAAGTGAAATACAAGCCCTCCATACCTAACAACCTCAAATATTGGAAGGTATTCGAGGATGATCTCGAGATCAAGAAATTCTTGGAGACTGTCGAAGAGTTTTCAAAAATGCATATCGACCAAGACTCTGTCTCTGAAGAGAAGCTTGATGGGGGTAATTTTCTGAATAAGATTGCAGAGCGTAACATTATATAGCTGCCCAACAATCATATTCCAAGAGGACTGGTTCTGTTGGAAAGGCTTTTTGATAAGAATGATGTGTCATTAAAATGGGAAATCTTGGAGGATAACAATGGTACTATTCAGTGCAACATTGGCACTGAGAGTGAGCCCAGGTTTGTCAAATTGTCAAGAAGTCTGACAAAGGAGCAAAGGTCTGAATACATTGGAATTTTGAGGGAATTTGCTGATGTTTTCTCCTAGACCTACGAAGACCTCAAAACATATGACACTTCTGTCATCGAGCATAAAATCTTGTTGAAAGGGGAAGCCAAACCCTTTAGGTAGAAGCTAAGACAGATCAATCCTATGTTTTTTCCTATTATGGAGAGGGAAGTGAAGAAGTTGTTGTAGGCCCAGATCATCGTACCACTAAGATATTCAGAGTGGGTGACCAACTTGGTACCAGTGAGGAAAAAGAATGGAGAGTTCAGACTCTGTGTAGACTTCAGAAATTTGAACAGGACCTCACAGAAGGATAACTACCCCTTACCAAAGATGGAACATATACTGCAGCGGGTAACAGGAGCATCCAGAATGTCCATGATCGATGGCTTCTCCGGCTACAATCAAGTCTCTGTTCTACCTGAGGACAGGGAAAAGATGGCATTTACCACTCCATGGGGCACATTCATGTATGCCAAGATGCATTTTGGATTGATGAATGCAGGGGCAACGTTTCAACGTGCCATGGACATAGCTTTCATTGGGGAAAAGGATAAATTTGTGGTCGTCTATCTGGATGACATCACGGTATTTTCAAAATCTGATAAAGAACATTGTTGTCATCTCAGGAAGGTTTTCCTAAAATGCAGGAGTTTTGGAATTTCATTAAACCCCAAGAAATCTATGTTCACCATGCAGGAGGGAAAGTTACTAGGCCACATAGTATCAGCGAAAGGAGTCCGTATTGACCCTAGAAGAGTTGAGGCAATACAAGCCTTATCAGTCCCGAGGTCCAAGAAGGAGGTCCAATCTTTCCTTGGTAAGATTAATTTTCTGAGGAGGTTTGTGCCTAACTTTGTTGAGGAGGTAAAACTTATAACAGCCATGTTAAGGAAAGGAATGTTGGTTGTGGAGCCTGATTATCTTCCTGATTCAGAGGTCCTTGCTTTCATCCATGTTTATACCCCATGAAGTATTTACACCCCAGAAGTATGTGCACTCTTCCACACGGGGGAGTGCAGAGGGGGGGCACCCCCTCTGCGGGATCCGGGGGGGCTATCCCCCTGGCTGGGGGTTCTGGGGGCAAGCAGGCCCCCAACGGGGGTTCGGGAGTGAAGCCCCCGAAGCAAAAATTGCCTTGTAAAAGTATATTGTAATTTCATTGTAAATCTGGACCGTTCATTATAAGGTCGCAGATCTAACGGTAGAGATTATG
>ML783487.1:186971-204772 GCA_009831015.1 Picea engelmannii | reverse complement strand
CACTGGGTGAACCACGTAAATCTGTGTCTCTCTTGTATTGTGTATCTTCTATGTTTTGTTTCCGCATTTGTTTTATTTTATTGCTCCGCGGTCCTGTTTTTCTAACAACCCCACCTTCCACATGTCCATTGGTATGACATCCTTCCAAGCATTGTACGGATATGATGCTCCCACTTTGGTAGGCTTGGTCTTCAGGGAGAGCAGAGCTCCCAAGGCCAAGGATTGGATCATAGAGAGTCAAGAGATTCTCAAATTGTTGAAAGAGAACCTACAGATGATGCAAAACTGACAGAAGATAAGTGTGGATAGGCATAGGATAGAGCGCAGCTTTGAGGTTGGAGATTTGGTTTTCTTGAGACTCCAACCCTACAGACGGTCATCTCTAAAGAAGAGTGGAGCCGAGAAGCTCAAGCCTAGATTTTATGGTCCTTACAGAATCATGCGCCGAGTAGGCGAGGTTTCTTACGAGCAAGAGCTTCCAGAGGGGAGCAAGATTCATAACGTGTTCCACGTGTCTTGCCTAAAAAAGACAATGGGACAATTCATTAACACATCAGAGGAGCTTCCCCCGTTGGATGAGGAGGGACAGTTGGAGTTAGTTCTGGAGGAGGTTTTGGAGTTCCGGGAGAGAAAACTAAGGAGCAGGGTCATCAAAGAGTGTTTGATCAGATGTAGAGGGCTTCCAGTAGAGGATGCTACCTGGGAGAGCGAGAAGGTGTTGCAGCACCCTGGACTGGTATTGCTTGAGGACAAGCAATTTCGGGAAGGGAGGATTGTAATGTCCCTTTCCAAATTGGAGCTCCAGAAGAGGAGGCTTAATGGTCTAAACTACCCCGTTAGACTATAGCCAGGGCCAAAGAGGGGTAAATAAGGTTACTAGAGGTCACTCCAGTCACAGGTGTTATATTCAAAAAGTGGCATTGAGCTAACAAGGGTTAAAAGCGTTTTTAAGTCATTATGAGCTAAAAATAGAAGTCAACAGTGAATTAGGGTTTCAACAATGATTTAGGGTTTCAACATGATTTAGGGTTTTGGAAATCAACAGTGAATTAGGGTTTCAGCATGATTTAGGGTTTTGGAAAGCTATAAAGGAAGGGTCAACGACCTAATTCAGCATTATGCAGATTATGACTTGTCATTGAGAAGAAGAGGCACATCTCAAGAGAGATAGTTCAGTGTATTCCAGGAGGAAGACACCAGTTGGTTGATTTTGGTGTTGAAAGACACACCCTAGTCACTGGGAAGATCATCCAGGTCTTCCATCATTCTTCATTGATTCCACAGTGCTCCCATATTCCGGGTATTATCTTTTAGTTGCTTATTTGTATTTCGACTAAGATCCTTTTGTCTTTTGATCTAGCCGAGTGTTTTTATTTTATTCAGCCGCAATTGCTTATTTATATTCCGGCTAAGATCCTTTGTATGTTGATCTAGTCGAGTATTGTCAATTATTTAGCCGGATTCGGCCATTTTGTAATCCACAGAGATATCATAATACAAACTTGCAGTCCTTTGTCACGTTTATTATTTCTATGATCATTTATATGTTGTAAACCTTTGATCCTACACACACATTAGTAGCATTTCCTAGACTAGCCAAGTCAGGAACATTACATAATGTTAGGGACTTCACAATGTGTAGTGATTCCATGTTGGTGATTTCATGGTTGGAAGGATCATTTACTTCTAGAGACATTTCTTTGAGAGTAGTGATTCCTAGAGCTAAGAATCTTGCATAAGGTATTCAAAGTATAAAATTCTATCATATATGTAGGGAAAATAATTAGGACATCGACAAGAAGGCCAAAGAAGTAATGCAATTGGATGCAGGGGAAACCACATTCTACATATGTCATGGTCCAAATCCCTTGTTTAGTTTCAAACAAATATTAAATTGGAATGATTATCTATTATATTCTCAATGTCCATTAAGAGTGATCGTAGGTGGATGGTGTGGTAATTATAAGTTGACATTGGAAATGATACAAATATTTTTTTAGGTTTAGTAATAATGGGCTCCCGTGGTGATTACCTTAGGGTTTGGTGGGATTTTTAGTCTCAAAGATCATAAAATCTAGATGAGGAAATTGGTCACTTTGGAAGAGGAAGAGGTGATGAGCTATAATGTCTTTCACAACACTCACAAACAACACAACCAACTTATTGTCAAAAGCATTTTTGAAATTGATGACATTGAACACAATGGGCAACAAAAGAGTTAAGACGGACTTCCTTTTTCATCGCCCAAAGCACAACATCCCAAAATTCTAATGATTAACAAATGCATGTGGCTCAACATTCACTATTAAAAACTTACGCCAATTAATGAAGCAAAAGAGTTAAGATGAACTCTCTTCCTCATGGCCAAAGCACACAAACCCAAAATTCTAACAATTAACATATACATTTCCTATTAGAAATTTGCACAAATTAAAGAACTTCCTAACTAGTAAAGGGTTTACTTTTAAATGAGTGGCTAACATATATTAAAAAACATATGTTTTAAAAATTCCATATTCTTTTGGATTTGATAACATATTTATTTATTAAAATATAAAATAAAAATAAAAGTTTGAAAGATTAATATTCTTTTGATTTGTGATAAAATTTATTTATTAAAAAATAAAATAAAAATGAAAAACATGATAATGGAAAAAAATTTAATCCAATTCCATATTTACTTTCCAATTACACATTTTGTCCATATGACTAAAATATTTTATCTTTTATACGACTATTCAAATTATTTTTAACTTTTATATTACTATTCACATTATGATATATATTATGCTCATGTAAAAGCTTTAAAAACGCTTTTAAAACGATATACATATTATTAAGTTTGTAGAAAACGGAAAAAATTATATGGAATGAAGCTTTTTATATTTTTAATTTATATATTTAAAAATGTTTAAATAATATATATTTATAAAAAAAGTTATATAATGTATAAGAAGTTTCAAAGGATTAAAAGTTAAGATATTTATGATGTTTTATATATTTTTAAATTATATATTTAAAATAAATATATATATTTATATAATCAAGATATTTATGATGTTTTATATAATTTTAAATTATATATTTAAAATATATATATATATATATATATTTCTAAAAAAAATTATATAATGTATAGGAGGTTTTGAAAGATTGAGGGTCAAGATACTGATTGTGAGACTTTATTGATGAAAAATAAAGTAAAAGCAGATGTACCAGGATTGAAGTCGGGAGGTGGAGGGAAACATATAAACCCAATTCCATATTTGCATTCCAACTAGATTTTTCTTTTAATAATCAAATACAGCGTTTCAAGTTCCATCGGTCCTTCATATGCCCCACATTTTGTCGGCGTGTGACGCGGTAGAGCATCTTGTCCTTACCACTTCATATTTTTGTCGTCATTACATGCGCCAGTGACAGTTCATATTTTGTCGTTTTGCACATATGAAAGGTAAAGGTTCAGCTGTCCGGGGGCCTACCAGCTATACAAACCATATTCACTTCACCCAGAATAATAGTTAGTTTATTTAATATTTTAAAATCATTTATGGATAATAGAAGCTACTTTCATCCTAAAAAGCAAGGACCAGCAAGCTAGTGGTTTTTCCTCTTGTTTAAAAGTATTTTAAATCAAAATTGAATATTTTTTATTGACGGAGTGATTTCCATTAAATAATATACCATCCATTCAGAAGACAAGATGCTCATGGGCTCACAGGCCAAGCAGTATTATTTAGTGGAAATCACTGAATCAATACACGGTACATCGTCGGCCATATTTTATCTCTTTGAGTGTGGAGTCAATCGACGGTACTTTGTCGGCCATAGGCGCACTGTATATGCTCTGCAAGTGGACCCAGTGTAGAGAATGGATATGGACGACAATTCCTCGACCATCCATTCAGAGGACAAGACAAGATGCTGACACTGTAAGAGATGTACCAAACAAAAAGTATATTGAATGGGTGCGGGTCACAGGCCGAACAATATTATTTAATGGAAACCATTGACGGACAAGATGCTTCAACAACCGTCGTAAGAAAAACAATTAATTGGAGACCACTGGTCTTTGGGAGTACCTAACGGACAAGATGTTCAAACAACTGTACCCGAAAAATGTTGAAGGCAATGGACCCTCGCGGCGCAGTCGATGGTCGGCCACTACGCCTTTAAACGCAAAACGTGTGGAAGCTTTTGTTTAAGGCGTAATGGGTTTAAGCAAGCATAAACAATGGATAATGCTTAATGTCTTATGCATGTGCAGATTATGATCCATTTTCCATTGCAAAAATTATTGGTCTTGATTATAGAGTTTAATCTCAAGGGATCAAGACAATCGAATTCATGATTTTTTCAACTGATTATTAAGAGAGAAAACTCACATCTAATTAATGGAAACTGATCACAAACAAGATGCTTCGACAACTGTACTGAAAACCGATCACGGGGCAAACACTATTATTTAATGGAAACGGATCACGGACGGACAAGATGCTTCGACAACTGTACTGGAAAAAATTGAATGGACACAATTTCATTCATAAAGGCTTTGACGACATTTATGAATGGAATTGTCCTATCAATGGATAAACATTCAATGATACAGTTTTTTTTTAATATATAATATAATTAGGACAGTCACATAATTGTGACTGATTAAGGATGAAAGGCATATTTACTTGTTAAGAACGTAGTTGAGCCGTACGCAGTGGAGCCGTCGTTGAAGAACGTAGTTGAGCCGTAGTTGAGTCATCATAAAGAATGCAGCTATGAAGAGACACTTGACATCATATATTACTACGCTATGCCCGATATGAAACGCGTGGATCGTTGAAACACCTGAGAAAAACGCAGGGACAGGTTAAGAAATTCGTGGTTAATAATCCAAACGTGGTAATGTTAAACGTTAATCATTTAAACGTGGCAATCATATAGTGCTATAGTATTTTCTTAATATGATTAGGTAAATGTTAAAAAGTAAATAGGTTAACGTATGCATTCAAAAATACAAGATTATGAAAAATAAATCGCATTCATTGATTTGGGAGGATGACTAAGAATATTCCAGCATCTTTAATTGTTAGCCATTAGATTATAATTTTAGATTAAAAGATGATTAATTGTGCCCATTGCCAATAGGTATACGCCTTTCGACGTAATTAGGATACTTTTTAAGTGGACGAATGGGAATGCGGAAGTAAGTTGAGGGAAGTTTTTATATTAATGTTGTTAATTAGAATCATAAAGATATTACAATCAAATAATCTTATTCGAAGTTGGTTCACTATTTTAATGATGGTTTCTTATAAAAATTATTAAATTGGTGAAAAGATTGTAAGTTTTGAAAGAGAGAAATAGAGTGTAACTCCCTCTTTGTCATAATCAAAAGATGGATAGAATTGTGGATTTTTATTTATACATTATTTAGATTGCAATTAGATCTTTTAGAACAATTCAAAAGCCCCTCAAACCTAAACTTGATAAAATTGAAGATTTTAATTTATACATTATTTAAATTGCAATTTTAAGCTTGTGAATCAATTCTAAAAAAACATAATTTTTATTTTTTCTCTCTATATTTTATATCATCATTAATTATTCAAGGAAATGACATAAAAAAAATTATTTTCTTAAAAAATGACATGAAAAAATACTTTATTAAAAGAATATGAAATAATAATATAAAACACTTCATGAAATTTTTATTATATTTTATTTTATTTCATTTTTAAAATTATTCAAAAAACTAATATAAATAATAAAAACAATAACACAACCCCATTGTTAAATTTATTTAATTAGAAGAATATGAAATAATAAAAACAAATTGTAAATCATATCCAAACCAAAATTTTATATTTGACAGAATGATTTTTTTATATTTGACGGAATGAAATATTTTCGAGTTAAATCTCTGCATCCAACCTAAATATCTAAGTTAGAAAAAATGAAATAATAATATTATATATCATAGATATTGTATTTATTGAAGTTCCAAGTTAAATTAATAATGCAATAATTAACTTTGATAGGATGAAGTGTGAGCATATTTTTTATATCATTATATTGTATTGATTTTTTAAAATTATATGATCATATTTTTTATAAATTAACTTTAAAACAAAATATAAAAATAATGATTTTGATTTTTTTTTTCAAAGCTTTTAAAATTAATTTATATTAATTTCTAAGTTTTCCATTGTCATACATAAAAACTTTTGTCACTTACACTTGTATGTATATATGGAAACGATAATATGCACAAATACATGGAAACGTCAATATGCTTGTGCTTAGAATTCGAACTTAAACAAAGAAAACTTGTAAAAACAACGATTGAATTTGACTTCTCAAGTGATAAGAGCTAATTATTTTAATGTGTGAATCAATAATGATTTTTCTTATTAATAATTCACCTCCTAATTTAAAAAAAACAGACAGCCATGTGACTTTGAACCTAAAAAAAATTGAAGTTGAAAGGAAACTTTCTTTTATGAAGGATAGAATATAGTTTATCTGTTTTGTTTATTTAAGATTAGTGTTTTACACATTTGAAACAAAGATTAGAGGTGACTGACTATTCTTTAGTTTTTTTAAGTATATTTTTCATCCAAGTACTCATGCAATTAATAGTCATTAATTTGGAGTTAAATAGGGCCGCTCTCGTATTTACGAGTCTCTTGCTAGTCACGAAGGTTACAAATGTCATATTAAAATAATGTTCGCGGTCAATTTTGTATTACATCATAAATAAACAGACTAAGATGTCATTATTAATGCATCCCCGCTCTATGAAAAAACAACTTGATTGCAGTTACACTCCCTGGCACACTTTAAAAATAGAGAAACACCTACGCATATTGGTTAGCAGGTGCTTCTTCCTGTAGCTCGCTAGATTCATATCTTCCTCTATCTTATTATACAGGAGTTGACATTTTTTCATATCTTCTTGACATTCTTCAAGATTTGGATTACTTCAAGTTTTGCATTGTTTAGATGCAACAATTCATTATAATTTTAATGTGTCGCATGGCAAATATTCGATTTCCTCCCAAAGATATTGCATATATGGTTATTCATCTCCATTGAATGGATTTGGTAGGAATATGTGTATTATGGCTATAAGATATATAACAATTCATCTCCAATAACTGTGTTTGGCAAGGATATGGGCATTTTGGCTTTCAAATATTTTTGTAGATATTTAAAATAAATGGCATCATCAGAGAGATAAGTTTTTGTTTAGCGATTCATTTTTTAATTTATTTTTGGAGACATGATGACATGGGAGATTGTTGGATGTATAAATCAATGACAATAGTTGGTTTCTGTACCTTCACATATATACAATGTTTAAATATTTTAAGGTTACAGATTTATGGTGGCAAGCACTATCAAACCTATGAGAGAAGATCCAATCATGTTGTTAAGTTCCAATCGTAAATCTCTTGAGATAACATATGGCTTATCCAGCATGATAAGCCATATGTTATTTCTTCTAGCATTAAATCGAGATTTGACTACTTCATAGGCATCCAATCGTCCTTTAGTGACCAGTCCTGAGCGATATTTATTTTTAGCATCATAATCGATTTAAACTTCATCATGTAATGGGGGGTATCTGGATGCACCTTGGCCAACTAGAACGCACACGCGGACAACCACGAAGGAACATGCAAATTGGCGAGAGTGTCCATGATTTAGATCTTACTATTGTAATTTAAAATTAGTAGGAAAGTATAAACAATGAGAGTACATTAAATCTTACAAGTGCACTGGTTTTTAATCATACGTGTTGAATTCAGAAATTACATGAAAAAGAAATGGATAATTGTCAAAATAAATTGGGCATGATAGATATATGGTTAAAACAATAAACTGACCTTTCCAAAAAAGAACAATGTGTAGTCCTTGTGCCTCGCGGAGGTGGCTCTGAATCCCCAAATGCCCAGCTTCCATTTGTGATCTAGACAACAATATTATTGTTACTTACTGTCTCCTATTAAGTACTCAACAGGATGCAATCCCTTGCAAAGATGGGAAATGTTAGGACGACACAGTTTCTTGTTGTGGTCGGAGAGTGAAATATCGGCCATGGGATGAAGATGCGAAACTTGGGAGTTGAGTTATGCCTTCGTGCGTCGTGGTACAAGCTTTTCGTCGCTTTGAAAAAAACAATGAAGTGAATTATGTGCACCTTGCAGGTAATAATATTGTAAAATATGTTGCAAAGTTGAGTTTCGTCCGTCCTTTGGCCTGTGTAACAATTGGAATATTTTTTGTTGTAAATAATAATAATGAGGACTTGGATGCCTACTTGTCTGTCTGTCTGACTACCTTTGTCGGTGTTAGTGGCACTAACCTCCATGGTATGCCTTGTTCATATAGAGATAGAGGTTTGATTTTGGCTGAGGGTGGCCATGGTGAAGTGTAATTAAAAGAGAGCAGTGTATTGCCAAAGGTGGAGACCGCCATGAGGCCCCTTGTAAGGTTTGCAGAAGAATGGAGTTTCTGGTGGTGGATGATGATCTTGTGTCTTTCATGGTGCTCGAAAGAATGCTCCGGCAATGAGATTACAACTGTTTGTCTATTCAATAATGCTTCTCGAAAGAATGCTCCCGCAATGCAGGACTTCGACCTCTTGAACTAGAACGATATCAGTAGGCTCCTCTTGAACCAGAACAAGTACTCTCCTATCCATGACTCAAAACCAGTGCAACTACTCACAGGTACTTGGGGTACTTCGGGGTTTTGGAGCTGGCAACGAGGAGGAGCAGAAGCATTATCCCAATATTGGGAGGAGCAGAAGCACGATCCCAATATTGGGTAAAACATATTATTGAAGTACTTCAACTATTTAGGTGGTGTAGAAAGCGGTGCTTCAGTGATAATGAAGAGGCCTTGAGATAGGAGAACTAAGCATGTTAGAGTGGCAGAGTTAATCAGTGATAATGAAGAGGTGGTGAGATCAAAGAATTAAGCATGTCATATGTTAGAGTTAATAGTTAATATGTCAGACTGCTAGACTTATTTAAAGAAACAAGTTAGAAAGTGGTGAGATACGAGAACTAAGCATGTCAGAGTTAATATGTGTTGTAATCATCAAAGAAATGACAAATGGATCAATAAGGTGTCTTTTTCATTTACAACTGGAGTGATAAGGTGGTTTTCTCGGTTGACGGGTTACAACTGGAGTGATAATGTGGTTTTCTCTGTTGACAGTTTTTTCCGTGTTGGGGAAAAACCTGTCCCTATATATGCCTCACAAAAAGTAAGGTGGTTTGGTAAGCAAAGTGGTTTGGTTGACAGGTTTTGGGCAAAACTTGTTCCTATATTTACTAGGAAGATAACCGTTTTCACCTCGTAAAAAACCTATACACCAACCCATATTAAAAAATATTTGGATAATTAAGAATGTTTGTACCTTTAGATGTTTTGTGAGAGGGGGAAGGGCAACCTTTATTAATAGCATACAGACAACCTCCTTAGATTACAATTTAATTAAATATAAAATATTTTTATTTAAAAAGGGGAAGACATATGTTCAAACTACAAAATATTCTTGACAATAAATGTTAGTTAAAAAAAAGAGGCGGGAGGCGCACGGTGATCCACGCAGGATGAAAGAGGGTGTGGGTGTTCATTAATTTTTCACTTTTCACACCGACAACTGAACATCAGTTTGACTAGGGGTTCGATTGACCACACAACATGTTCACCAACATAAACAATTGCAAAACACCAAACACCTCCATGTGACATGGGCTCTGCGGTCAATGTAAAAGTTACAAAGGGTAAGTAATTTTTACCCTCAACACGATATCAGATTTGGTGATGTGTCATGCCACACAACATGCTCACCAACATAAACAATTGCAAAACATCAAACACCTCCATGTGACATGGGCTCTGCGGTCGATGTAAAAGTTACAAAGGGTAAGTAATTTTTACCCTCAACACGATATCAGATTTGGTGATGTGTCATGCCCAAATATCCACGATGGCTTGAGGTCGTTGTCTTGCAAATTACGAAACGGGCATACTAAGACAGAAGTGGTGTCCTGTAAGAGAATGAGACCACGTGGAAAAGACAAGGCAGGTGAATGCATGACACGTGTTCAGGAGTGACAAGTCAGATTAACGGCTCGATGGTCGGGTGACGGAGGAAACCGAGATACTCATTTGGCCAGATGCGCCTGTCGGGCCCGGCATTGCGGCACCACTCGCCCTACGACTTTCTTTTTTCCCGGTCCTCGCTTGGCACTTGGCCCGAAGCGTGCCCAGAGCATGCGGGGAGAAGGTGGTTTGGTAAGAAAAGTGGTTTGGTTGGCAGGTTTTGCCTTGTTGACAGGTTTTGCGCAAAACCTCTTTGTATATATGCCTTCGGCATAATAAATAATTAACTAATATAAAGTAATAATACAATAATATGTAAATATATAATATAATTAAAAAAAGTAATAATACAATAATATATAAATATATAATATAATTAATAAAAGTAATAATACAATAATATGTAAATATAATATATAATATAATTAATAATCAACTAATATAAAGTAATAATACAATAATATGTAAGGTAATGGGTTGTTTTGCATAATAAAATTTTGATTAGCACTCTCCCCAAGGTAATTGAGGCAATTCCATTCATGCGTTTTTTAAGAGTGAATACACAATTTAATCATTTTGTTTGTTTGATGTAGATTTTCTTCATATATTTCCATCTTCTTTAATGAATCTAAATTTTATTGAATAGATTGTTTTCTTTTGTTTTATATTCTAAATTCATTATTTATAATTTACGTACAAATTATACAACAAAATTAATTATTAATTAGATTTAAATTTTATAGTTTATAATATAGATGTTAAAGTTTGTTTAAGTATGTTCTCTCTCATTCTTTTGATCTCTGTTTTCAGGGTTTGTTGGGTGGTCATCATGGATTTTTATCTTGAGGCTTTCCTTTAGACTACTCCGCGAGAGATCTCTTGTCTTGGCCTCCTTTGGCTCAATATACTTGGTTGTGTTTGGTTCCTACTTTGTCGTGTTCCCTTTCCGACAATCCGTTTTTTACCCTTGGCTCTGAGGGCTTCCAAGGTTTGGATCAAGATTTTCTTTCTTGGTGTCTCTATTATGATCTCAATGGCTGGGATGGCACTTCGGGGGGGGGNCGAGAGTTCCAGTTCCCAATATACTAGATAATACCTCTCCTTGAAGCCCCGGTCACAAGCGACGAAGGAAAAACAAGTGCGTGTTGGCCTCCTCAATAGAGTCAAATCTTGTATTGGGAGAATATATCACCATGGTTGAAGCCACTAAGATGGCGGACAAAACCCTTGTTGGGAAAGCTTATGGTCGACATTTTAGTCTCAAAACCCTTCAGTATTGGGTGGTTATGTCATGGGGTCCTTCCTACAATTCTCTTCCGAAGATTAGCCAATTATCAAAAGGGTGGTTTATGATAAAATTCATTGAAGTCTCCCTGGCTGAAACAACGTTGATGAGCGGTTGGTGCATAGACTTCTCCCTAGTTTTACTGAAGAAGTGGGAACCCTCCTTCGATGCAAGCAGTGAAAAAATGAATTCCATTCCTATTTGGGTCTGTTTGCCTGGTCTCCCACTGCAGTACTGGTCAGTTAAATGTTTTTAGGCTATTGGTAACTTTTTGGGGGAATTCCTAAATGTTAATTTGTCTTTCAAGGAGACAGGGAAGATGTATGTGGCTCATATTCTTGTCTCCCTCAACATTAGGGGTGGGCTGCAAAAACAATTCAAGATGATAGACAATGTTAGGGACCTAACCCCTTACATAGGTAGAATAATATGTTTCCATGTAATAAAGGTCAATATTAAGAAGGCCTAGCAATAAGGAAGAATAAGTCCAATGTAAGAATACCTACTAGAAGCTTCTACTTCTAGAATGATCTTCCTCTAGATGGTTCTTTTGATAGGCATATTTAGTATAAATAAGAGTCGAGGGTATGAGAACTTTTGTCTTGGATATTATTGTAATAGAGCTCTGCTCTGCTGGAGGTTGCCCCCTCGAAGAGGCAAGTGAACATTGCTCTCAGTAATCAAAGTGCTCTTTCTAGTATTATTCAGGTATCATTTTGGTATTATTGTGGTGTTGTTTTGGTTATATTGTTGTTCATCTGCCATTTCTAGCTATTTATTCCTGTTCTTCACACTCTCTTATATCTGGAATATTACAATTGGTACCAGAGCACCTTCCTCGACATAAAATTGTGGGTTAATTTTTTTCAGGGTAGAGACGTATTCCGACGTCTTTAAGCTACAGAGATATGTCGTTATGTGCATAAACCTGTGGTCAAGGATTCATACACACAGGAAATACAAGTGGTACTTAAGCGCACATCTGTTGGCCACCCTTGTAACCCCTGTTGGTACCCCTTCGAGTGGTAGCGCATCAGACAACACCTGTATACAGATCGACCTAGATCTCCTGAAACCCTCCATAGATAAATTGATCGGCTGTGTGACTGCTATAATGCCACCGAGAAAAACACTCGGTAAGATACTCTCTAGTACCTGGGTAGTCGGGTAGTATGGCTAAGAGCACGGTCTAGCCTCCTTCATTGGTGCCCTGAGATATTGGGTCGAGTACTACTGTTGGACCCCGCATGTATATCATAGAGATATAACACAAGGAAAACCCTTGTCTATAGAACCCTTGAATACCTAACCCTTGGGATAGAAACAAAAACATAACAGACAAGATCTATTGCAACGCAACTGTGTCTCCTACATTCAAGTTGCGAAATTACTACATATTTCTTCCTGTTAAGCATTTGGGCATTTCATCAGTACAGTATTCTAAGCATTTGGAACCATTGTTTGAGACCTATTCCGTTGGATTTATCTCTTCTCCCTTATCACAGTCATACCTATCATTTTTAAGATATTTTTTTTCTTGTGGACCCAACCCCCTTCCAACACCCTTATTTGGGCTTTACCCCATTGGATTCAACTCATCGCCCTGATCGTTTTGATACGCTTCACCCATAACCCATTTTTTGTGTGCTCCCACCCACCCCTTTTCATGTTCTCTCATCATCATGGCCCATACTCATAGCCAAGACTTGGAAGCTCGCTTCACTACCTTGCACTCTAATTTTACAACAACCCAACAAGAAGTGCGACATCTCAGTGCCAATATTTCCACCATCAATCAAAAGATTCATTCCTCCATCATCGCCTCAATCGCGGAACTCAAGCAAGACCTCAAACAAGACATTACTACCCAGCTTGAATCTGTCACTATGATGATTTGCGCCAAGGCTGCAGATCTTACCTTATTTGACTGACCTTTGCATATCGAATATGAAATTTCATCTCATTCCAAAAAGTTTCAGCCCCATCACTTTCAACATGACCTATGCCTTCCGCGTGTGGATGTGACCAAATTTTATGGATCAGATCCCACTGGCTGGGTAAATCAAATGGAACATTATTTCTCTTTGTATGGCATTATGGATGAGTTGGCCAAACTCCAGTATGGTGTTCTCCATCTAGATCAAGAACGTTGACATTAATGGTGGAAATGGAGAAAAAATGTCTACCAAGGGTATGTGGCTTGTACACACTTTGTGGCAGATCTTTATGAACGCTTTGACACTGACACCAACCATTTAGGCCATTTGACAAAGTTGAAACAATCTGGCACAATGGAAGACTTTATAGCTTCTTTTGAGCGACTGGCTTTTCATACAGAGGGCATGTCTGATGATTTTTTCTAGGAATGTTTTATCAGTGGCCTCAAGGATGAGATCTGTGCTCATGTCCTCATGGATCAGCCTCAGAGTTGGGTGGATGCTACTAATAGAGCTAATGAAGCACAACAGGTTGTCTCTTCTCAAAACCGAAAACCCTCCTTTATTCCTCGCACTAAACCAATAGCTCCCACTCATCCTTCTACTCCACTAAAGATCCAAAAATTGACCAGGGCCAAAATGGATGAATGCCAACTCAAAGGCCTTTGTTATAATTGTGATGACAAATATTTTCCGGGACACAAGTGTAAGGAACAAAATATTTTTATGGCCATCTCGGAGGATGTTTCAGAAGAGGATGTTGAGGCTCCCCTTGTGTTAATGTCACCTGAACCCACTGACATAACCCCTCCCTCATACCCTCCCGAAGTAGAACTAGGCATTTCTCTAAATGCTCTCACTAGCTTCTCTGCTCCTCAAACCCTCAAAATAATTGGTTACATCAAGCATAGGAAGGTCATCATTATGTTTGATAGTGGAAGCACCCATAATTTTATTCATCGCTGCATTGCCCAAGAAACTAATTACTATATCCGTGCAGTCAATAATTTTCAAATCATGATTGCCAATGGTGGGTCTGTGAAATGTGGAGGGCGTTGTGAAAATGTGCACCTCCAAATTGGTGAATACCACCTGAAATATCATATGTTTTCTATCGACATGTGTGGTTGTGACATTGTGTCGGGTGCCGAATGGCTAAGGAATTTGGGTCCCATTCTCATGGATTTTAAGAAATTAACCATGCAATTCGACCAGGAGGGATAACAATATAAGTTCCAAGGAATAATCATCGGTTCCCCAGAGATCATTAGTTCCCATCGCATGGAAAAGCTGCTAAAAAAAGGTCATTCTAGCATTATTTCCCAACTCCATTCCATACAAGCAACCGAGACACCCTTTGTGCCACAGGACCTCCAATCCATCCTCTCTAAACATCAAGTGGTTTTTTCCACTCCCCAGGGACTTCCTCCTTCCTGTGGTGTTCATGATCATTCCATTCCCATTGTCCCAGGAAGCCTTCCTCCCAATATCCGTCCCTATCATCACCCCATTTCCCAAAAAAATGAAATTGAGAAAATTGTTCAAGACCTACTCAACGCAGGTGTTATCTGCCCTAGTATGAGCCCCTACTCTTCACCTGTGGTCATGGTCCTTAAGAAAGAAGGTTCTTGGTGCATGTGTCCTAACTTCTGCACCCTCAACAAACTCACCATTAAAGACAAATTTCCCATTCTTGTCATTGATGACCTCTTGGATGAATTGAGCGGTGTCCAATTATTTACTAAACTTGATCTTTGTTATGGCTACCACCAGATCCGTATGAAAGAGGTATACATTCCTTATACTTCATTTCAAACTCATGAGGGTCACTATGAGTTTTTGGTCATGCCCTTTGGCTTGTGTAATTCTCCCTCCACTTTCCAAAGCCTCATGAATCATGTCTTCCGTCATTTTGTCTTAGTTTTCTTTGATGATATCCTCATCTATAGTAAAACCTGGACAACCCATCTTGCTCATTTGGATCGAGTTCTCCATCTACTCTCTAAGCACCAAATTTTCCTCAAACAATCTAAATGTGATTTTGGTGCCTCGGAAGTCGAGTACTTGGTTCATATTGTTGGCAAGGTCGGCGTCAGGGTGGATCATACAAAGATTGAAGCTATGCAAGATTGGCCTCACCCAAATACTCTTAAGAGCTTGTGTGGATTTTTGGGCTTAACAGGTTATTATCACAAGTTTGTTAAGAATTATGGAAAGATTGCGACCTCTCTCACTGCACTCCTTAAAAAGAATTCTTTCACTTGGAATCCAACAACTGCTCAAGCTTTTCAAACCTTGAAGATGGCCATGTGCACCACTCCAGTCTTATCCCTTCCTGATTTCACAAAGACCTTTGTCCTGGAATGTGATGCTTCCGGGAAAAGAATTGGCATTGTCCTTATGCAAGAGGGTCGGACTTTGGCCTTTACTAGCAACAAACTGTCCGAGCACAATTTTGGCAAATCAATCTATGAAAAGGAAATGTTGGCTATTCTACATGCCGTGGATCTTTGGCACCCTTATCTATTGGGGAAACACTTCCAAATTAAGACAGATCATCAAAGCCTCAAGTATTTTCTAGAACAACACCTTTCCACCCCAGAGCTACAAAAATGGGTGACTAAGCTCTTCGGATATGATTATGAGATCATTTACAAGAAAGACAAAGACAATGTTGTTGTTGATGCACTTTCTAGAAAATATGAAGATGAAGGGTCCCTTTTCTCTCTCTTCTTCATTGTACCAGATTGGCTCCAAGTTGTTCGCCAGGAATGGCTACACGATCCAAAAAGTTTGCATCTGATACAACAATTGCAGTCCAATTCTCCAATTTCCCCAGGGTACTCTTGGCTCAATGATGAGATTCAATACAAAGGTCATTTGTATTTAAGTAAACAATCAAAACTTAAATCCATAGTACTTTTTGAGCTTCATGCTACACCCACAGTTGGGCACTCCGAGTTTACCAAAACCTATGACAAGGTCAAACGTTCTTTTTTCTGGGATGGTATGAAACAAGAAGTTCGTAATTTTCTGGTTGAATGTGATGTGTGTCAACGCAAAAAAGGCAAAACCGTCAAATCTCCTGGCACACTACAACCGCTTCCGATTCCACCTGCTATTTGGTGGGATATATCTATGGATTTTATTATAGGATTACCTAAATCGGGCAATAAATCAGTCATCATGGTGGTAGTTTATTGTCTTTCCAAGTATGTTCATTTATGTGCTCTCCAACACCCATTTACAACATCCATTGTCGCTCAAATTTTCATGGATCAGGTCTTCAAGCTTCATGGCATGCTGCATTCTATTGTCTCTGATTGTGACCCAACTTTCACCAGCAATTTTTGGCAAGAACTGTTCAAGCTACAAGGCACCCAATTGAATCTCAGCACAACTTATCATCCCCAGACTGATGGCCAAACTGAAATTGTCAACAAGTTTTTGGAAACATATTTGAGGTGTTTTGCATCAAAAAGGAAAAATCAGTGGGCTCAATGGTTACCACTAGTTGAATGGTGGTACAACACTTCATACCATACAACTACCTGCATGACTCCTTTTGAAGCGGTATATGGACAAAATCCACCTTCAGTCCTCTCATATTTTCCAGGTGTCTCGAAGGTCCAAGAAGTTGACCAAATGCTTAAAGTTCAAGAGGCTATTCTTCGTACCCTCAAAGATAATTTTGTCATGGCCTATAATCGCATGAAGAAACAAGTAGATCAAGGTCGCTTTGAATGCCAATTTTCAGAAGGAGATCAGGTGTTTCTTCGAATGCAACCCTACAAGCAAACTTCCCTCAAGGTTGACCATTGTCATAAACTACTGCCCAAATTTTATGGTCGTTATACCATTCTCAAGCGTGTGGGATAGATGGCCTATTAGTTATCTTTGCCCAGTAATTCTAAGTTCCATCCTGCTTTTCATGTTTCCTGCTTATAGAAGGTGATTGGAACTAAGTGCCAAACTCAAACCAACATTCCCCAGTTGTTACACATTATTTTCGTCATCCCTATGACCGTTAATGATGTAAACCTATCTGTTGCCTTCAGAGGGGTCAGTGGCCTGAGTTCCTGAAGAGAGAAGGGAGAAGAACTTTTCCTGAGAAAAGAAGTTGCATTTTCCCTTGTAAAAACCCTGTAAAAAAGGAAGTTTGTAGGTTTCTATATAGGAAGGGTGCGAGGATGCTTGATTCTCACAGGTTGCACCATAGCTCGAGTGCGAGATGTTCGCAGGTTGCTATATAGGCAAGGTACGAGAATGCCTGATTCTCACAGGTTGCACCATAGCTAGGGTGCGAGATGTTCTCATGTTTCTCTATAGGCAGGGTGCGAGAATGCCTACACATGGGAAAAACAAGCGTTTTCTCGAATCTTCTAGAAGGAGAAACTTCTATGGTGAGGTGGCATCTGAATGGTTTGGATCTTACTCGCTTTCATGATTTAGTGGGATCA
>ML783487.1:142281-160291 GCA_009831015.1 Picea engelmannii | reverse complement strand
GAGAACAAGGATATGGAGTTTTAATACAGACTGAAGCAGAATTTGGTGTTTTGTTACAGCTTTAGCTTCTCATCATATCAATATTTTGTTTCATGTTGTGTATATCAATTTGTATCTGGTTAATGACTACTTTAGCTATCTTACTCATGTGCAAATGAGATAATTTAATCACTGTAATCTATATCTGATTTCTTCCAAGTGTATAAAAGACATAACAATTGTTTAGTTCAGTTTGTGAATGAGAGGTTTATCTTCTTCATAAGTTGAATTATTAAATATAAGTTTTTTGCATAACAGGTTTCCCTTATTGCAGAGATTTATAAATCATAAGATTGTTATGATTTTTTATGTCTTGTTTGTCCTGTTAACAACTCAAAGAGCAGCACAACCTATCGTTTACGAGAAGATTTTGGATTAATCTGGTGCGAGTTTACTTCCTCCGACCAGCTTCGAAGTCATTATACACAGGACAAATTAGGAGTGTTTCCAGGTCAGTTAGTCACTTCTTTATTTACTGTTCTTATTAGTGGTTTAGTTTAGATATAAGTCTAGTTAGATTTATATTAGATTGTTTAATTTCAGTAAATATATTAGATCGTTTAATTTCAGTAAGTTTTGTTTCTTTTTCATAAAATCATAAAATCATAAAACATATCTGGCTGTCTTAGGACAGAAAACAAATTAGTTTTACAGGTTTTATTCAAATCTGCAACTTGTAGATAGTGTATATTTGTGAATGAGTTGTAACTTAATTGGTAGTTAGACGGTTAATTGTTAGAGTTAGTTAAATAGTAATAAGTAGTTTGTATATATAATAGTTAGCATAGTTTATATTTAGTTGTAGTTTAATATTACTAGTTTGTTTTAATTAGATTAGTGTATTAGTTTATTTGTAGTTAATTTGTTTTATTAGTTTTAGTTAGTTTAGTTTCTTTTATTTAGTTTTAGTTAGTTTCTTGTATTTAGTGTTAGTTTAGTTAGTTTTATTTGTTTTAGTTAGATTAGTTAGTTTAGATTAGTTTTCTCTTTGGTCTTCTTAGGATCTTAGAGCGGCCAACGGAGCCATTAAACCCGTCAGGGTGGTTCATTCCAAACGGCTTGGGTTATTTAGACAACCCCAGACTGGTTCCACTCTCTCAGTTGACGGACGGTCAATTTCGCCCGTCAACATATTTGTACTATAGAGTGGTGGAGATGATGACCCTGGATATTTTCTGACAAATCCAGGTTGCGTAGGAGTATATTCAATGCACTATTGCATAGATCCAAATTGTATGTCTAGTGGCTATGTTCAAATTTGAGTCTTTAACACATATATCCACAATGTATTTTTGGTGGCTATGTTCAGATTTGAGTCATATTGGCATGGATCCACAGTGTATGTTTGGTTTCCATGACCTGTCTTATTTGACATGGATCTTCTCATGTCAGCATTTATGCTTTGAGTCATTTGTATTCTGATTATGGGAATGCCTACCTCAGTGATGATATATTATTGTACTATATTTCCTTGTTTGTTGGCAAGTTTCCGATTGACTGCTTCTTGTTCCCTACACACACTAGACAAAGTATTTTAGATATCACTTTGTTCTAACTTCATACTTTGGGGGGCTCTCTGTTACACATTATTTTTGTCATCCCTATGACCGTTAATGATGTAAACCTATCTGTTGCCTTCAGAGGGGTCAGTGGCCTGAGTTCCTGAAGAGAGAAGGGAGAAGAACTTTTCCTGAGAAAATAAGTTGCATTTTCCCTTGTAAAAACCCTGTAAAAAAGGAAGTTCGTAGGTTGCAATATAGGCAGGGTGCGAGGATGCCTAATTCTTGCAAGTTGCACCATAGCTAGGGTGCGAGATGTTCGTAGGTTACTAGATAGGCAGGATGCGAGAATGCCTGATTCTCGTAGGTTGCACCATAGCTACTGTGCGAGATGTTCACAGGTTGCTCTATAGGTAGGGTGTGAGAATGCCTACACGTGGGAAAAACAAGCATTTTCTCGAATCTTCTAGAAGGATAAACTTCCTTTGGTGAGGTGGCATCTGAATGGTTTGAATCTTACTCGCTTTCATGATTTAGTGGGATCATCCTAACCTCCTCACCTTATCCTTTTTAACTTATAAAAGGAGAGGAATTCTCATGGAGAAAGTTAGCTTTTGTTAGCTTTGGAGCTTTTGGGATTAGCTTGGATTGGATTGAGCTTTGGAGATTTTTAGCTTGGCTAGATGAGCCACTTTGTCAAGATAGATTGTGAATATTATCAGATCTGTTCTCTCAAAATTCTTGGAGTGAAAGTGTGTGGGGAATGAAGGACAGTTGGAAGGGACCTTACGACATCAAGGCCATGGTTGTAATCTCTCTTTCACATTTAATATGATACAGTAATATGATTCTTTCCTATAAAGCCTGTTGTGTTTTATTGTATGATTCCTTGATCACATAAATAGGTTTATATTGAGTTTATGCTATTTCTATCACTTTGGTTGGTTGTGTTCTTTTGCAGGATCATCATTGTATGAGCATTAGAATGGAGCTAGAATGGTGACAGCGAGAGGAAGCAAAATTTAAACGGTATGTCACCCATCCCTCTTTGGTTATTAAATTCAATATCTAAAACTTAAGGAAAACGTCATGTTCTGGTGTGTTTTGTTCTAGATCTAGGTGGATCTAGGGAGATCTGTTAGTGTCCGCACCTACCAATTAGTCCGATAACACCAGTTGGACGAAGAAGGCTCCATTTGGCTATAACCACAAGCAGTTTTGGACCAGCGGGAGTGTTGTTTGTGTCAACGAACCATCAAGGAAGTGTTAGTCCAGTGGAAAGATACGACTCCAGCAGATGCCACTTGGGAACCAACTACCATTCTACAACAATTTCCACATCTCAAGCCTTGAGGACAAGGTTGATTTTAAGGGGGAGGACATGTTATGGACCTAACCCCTTACAATAAAGAAGAATAAGTCCAATGCAAGAAGACCTAATAGAAGCTTCTGCTTCTAGAAGGATCTATCTCTAGATGGTTCTTTTGATAGACATATTTAGTACAAATAGGAGTCAAGGGTATGATAATTTTTGTCTTGGATATTATTGTAATAGAGATCTGCTCTACTAGAGGTTTCCCCCTCGAAGAGGCAAGTGAACATTGCTCTTAATAATCAAAGTGTTCTTTCTGGTATTATTCTGGTATCATTTTGGTATTATTGTGGTGTTGTTCTGGCTATATTGTTGTTCATCTGCCATTTCTAGTTATTTATTTTTGTTCTGCATACTCTTTTATATCTAGAATATCACAGACAGGGGACACACTTGCACAAAAATATTGGATTATGAGGGGGTGCCATTTCGGTGCAGGAATTTCCATGAGTATGGACACATCATAAAGGATTTCCCTCTCCCCTACCAAGGTCGTGTAGATAATCTTTCTCCTTCTCAGTTTAGAAAGTGTTCTGGTCTGCCAACTAGTGACGGTTCCAACTTTGTTCCTTCTTTGACGGTTGGTTCGTGTTCCTTAGGCCATCCTCCCTTTAATCAATAGGTGGAATCTACCAATAAAGATTTTTATAACCCTAAAAATCCCTACTCATGCATACATGGCATTGGCCTTTTTACATAATTTTCCAAATCACTGCTTAGGAGCTCTATTTAAAAAACCTTTCTTTGGAGAATGTATGTGGCATGCTACGCTACTGCCCGAATACATACACTTGTTGCATGCTAGACTGCCCACGTACATATGCTAGCTGCATACTAGACAACCTGTGTATACCTCCAAAAGTTGCAAAAATTAAAAAGTTGCAAGGAATTCGATGGATTTTACGGGTTATAGTCAGTTTCCCAACCAATTCACCTGTTGTAGCCCGTCCCCAAACCAAATTCCTATCTTTTTGTCATATAAAAGGAGGTCTTGGGGTCCCATTCCATAGTCAAGCATTAGAATGGTGAAACTCTGCTCAAATCCCTTTCCTTCCTTGCTCCAAGTATTTGCAGCCTTTTGTGAGTTATTGCCTCAGCATTCCGTCTTTGGCCCTTTTTCCCCCATACAATCCATTCCCTTCCCTTGAGGTGATCAATAGATTGTGAGAGAAGGAATTTGGAAGGTGCACTTGGAGCACTGTCAAGAGAAGCCCAGGCCAGGTTCATGGAGCGTCAGCCTAAAAAGGTTGTAATTTCCCAATCTTTGAGTATTCAATAAAATAATCTCTTTTCCTTGTCCCAAATGATGGTTTTTATGTCTTTTCTTTGATTTATACATAACAATTTATATCTAACCCTAATTGATGAATAGAAATAAAATGTTTGTAGCCTTTTTTTCCTAATTGTGGATGCAGGTCAAATTTAGGAGGAGACTTGTAGCCTTGGGAGCTACAAAGCTTGAGGAGGTCAACACCAAACATTGGATTAAAGGTACAATTTCTGGCTTACTCTTTCATTGCTTTTTGTTCATCTATTTTGGAATGTTTGGGGTAGAGTAGAAATTAGATTGAATTTTAGGGAGTCATTTTCTATGTCTATTCTTAAAACCCTAGTATAGTTATAGGGGGATTTTCCCGCTAGCAGAATTGGTGACTCAACTCTGGAGTCTCTCTAGGGTTTTAGAGGGAGGTTTTCTAGGTTTCTAATTGGCTTCTTGATTTCCTTTTGAGTTTTAGTCAAGTTTACTGAGTCTTTTAAGGGTTTCTGGTCACCTGGAAGGTGCATACCAGCTTTCCATGCCCTATCAGTCTGCCTAGTCTTTTTATTTTTGAAAAGTCTCAGAGGTGTATGCGCCATGTTCTGGGTCAACCTGTGTACATACACACTCTGCAAAATGGACAACCTGCGTACATACGCAAGCTATTGATGCAACAACCCGCATCTCTGTATCTTGAAAGTGTTTTGAAAAAGAGAGGTTTGTCTCTTTCCTGATAGAAGTTTAGAATTCTCAGGACTTTCTTGAGTTCTCCAGAGTCTTTGTCTTTGGCCATAGCTTGGGTAAAGTTTCGGTTGACTTGTTCCTTATTTTTCTTTTGTTTTCCCTCAAGGTTTAGAGTGAACTTTCAAGCCTTAGATCCTCCTTTTGGTTTATTGTTTGAATCCATGCATTTACGCAGTTGGATTAAGGGTCTTTGTCGATCTTGGTTTTAGTTTCCTCTTTTTTCCTGTTTCTTTCTTTGAAAAACAAAAAACGTTTTTACTTTAGTTTTTCTTGTTACAATATTTCAAAATATATATATATATATATATATATTTTCTTGCATTTAGTTTGGTAAAGTAGCCTAGGTATTTGTTTACAAAAGAAAAAGAGACTTCATTTCAAAGTTCTTTTTGATTTCCTGAAATACAAATAGTTTTTCCTAGTCAAACGAAAGCACTTTTTAGGAAACTTTCTATTACAAGATCTTGAAACATCATTTATAAAAGCTGAATTTTAAAAAGAGTTTTTACAAGATTTGCTTTAATTTCAAAGTATCTTTTCACTTTCAAATGCTCTAAAGTTTTCTTCATTCATCATCTCTTCAAAACACCATTAGTTGCATGACCACATCCTTTGTGTAAATCAAGCCTTAAAATTAATGCTTAGCTTCTAAAATATATTAGATTTTCTATTTGTAGGGTTCGTCAACTAGTTTAGGTTTGTAGAGCCTTAAATTAGGTGTGAAGATGAAACTCTTCAAGGCCATTTTAAAACAAACATTGGAGTTTGAGATAGTGAGTGTTTTAAGTCTAGTGTCGTAAGAGTTATCTGGGAACCCCCTCTAACACAAGGGATAAACATGAGGTCCCGTAAGGAAAGGCATAGGAGATAACCCCTACAAAGTTGGACCGAACATAGTGGGGATTGTGTATTGAGGGTCTTTCTTGGGAACAATATCGATCTCATTTTTCTACGGAGCTTCATGGACCTCGAATCCGTTCGAGATCCTCAATTGTCTTCCGAACCAATTGCTTTAGACGCCCATGAAGGGCTTTGGACTTGTTATCCTACTCATTATGATCTGCCTGAATGTCGATTGTACCCGCCTAGTGACTGACTGTGAACTAGCAACCTAGTTGCCCATATTTTATGGACTTACATAGGTAACTATGGGGGTATACCGCGATACCTAGGGCGGACATCAGATCACGCTTAGCAGAGTATACCCAGAGGGTGATTCTGTGTTTGAGTTGCACTTACATTGGTTAGTTTCTCTAGTGTCGATTAGCATAACCATCCTTCTCACTAGTTATTCGACTGCTTGATTTATCTTTAGGAAATGTTTTTAGTGTGTGCCTTGTGTTCCACGCTAGTCAATCCTTGTGGTTTCGGTTGATCATTTCAAAAATTGGAAGATCAACAGCTCTGTCGGTCACGAAGGCTTCATGGCTTGTCATTGGTTACTATGGAGCCACCTCCACCACCGTTGAGGTGAAGACTTGATCAAGAAGGATTGTTCAAAATGATCGGGCTGCAAGAAGCTATACCCAAGGCAACTCTGAGAGAAGACTATCTAGCTCTGGAGGAATCCATCATTTCTAACTTAGAGAATGAAGGTTTCAGGCCAACAAATCCTCCGATCATCGACTTATCGACGCCAATTTTAATTCAGATAGTCCTCCCTGAGGTGACATCTCATGAACGCTAGTTCAGCCGATGAGCGATGATGGAAGTTAACACTGCTACTTCGTCAGGGAGTCCCCATACTCCCTTTATGACTACCACTAGAGGGTGCATTGTACCTCCTCCCCCACCTCCGCATTTCAGGACCACAGATGTCTTGATACTCACAACTTCAGACAGTGGATCAGTTCCTTTGATGACTTTGACCACTGTTTATTTCACTCAAAGTGCGAAATGCACCCCTTTCTCGTATGAGATGCCTGACTTTGACTCGAATTTAGTTCTTACTTACTCTAGTTTACAGGCCATGGGTCTAGGGGTAGGGAGCTCTAATGCTCCCTTTCAAGGATCAACCATGGGCACTATGACCCCTTTCAATGCTATTCCTTACGATGGGGGTCATATACCTCCTCCATCCCCTTTACTCAATGACACTTTCCAGCAGCCGATCGAGCCTAATTCTAATTATAGCTTATTTAGTGGAGGCAATTCGGGACCTTCATCCTACATTATGTCGGTGGGATCTATGTCATTCTCTTTGTTTGGTGTGTTTGGTAACAAATCTTTTTCTTTGGTTGCTTTCTCGACTGGGGGAAACCCCAGCTTTGGTCAATAGAACCTCGTGCATGGTACCATTCCTTCATAGGGGGTGAGGACTGGAGTATACTCCACACAAGGTCTTTGGAATCCTTGGAAGGGATTTTATAGGATTAATCGGTAAATGCAAACATAAACAGATCTCCCTAGATCCCACTGGAAACTAGAACAAAATAGAACAAAATATGTAACTCTCCCTAAGTTCTAATTATTGAGTTTACTAGTTAACAAGAGATAGACAACATACCTTTTAAATGTTGTTTCCTCTTGCCATTTTCATCTTAGCGCCACCTCAATGCTCTTGTGATATTGAATTTGGAAGGGAACACAAGCCAACCAAAGTGAAAGAAATACAATTTACTCAACAAGAACCTATGCATGTGATCAAGGAATCATGCAATAAAACAAGACTAGTTTTATGGGAGAGAAACATATTGTTGTATCATATTAAATGAAAGTGGAGATTACAACCAAAAGCCTTGATGTTGTAAGGTCCCATTTAAATGGCCCTTTTCTCCAACACACACACCTTTGCTCCAACCTTGAATGAAAAGATCCACAATGACTTGATGAACTAAAATGAGGCTCTCAAGCATGATCTAATGCATAACTCTCCATACAATTCTTAGCCTATTCAACCTTAGCCTTTTCCATGAGAGATCCTTCTTTATATAGAGTGAAAGAGAGATGGGTGAGGAGATTAGGATGATCCCACCAAATCAGAGAAGCAAGTAAGATCCAAACTGATCGGAGGCCACCTCATCTTATAGAAGATCCCCTTCTAGAACATTCATGAAATTTGACTTTTCCCAAGCTTAAATCATCATCGCACCCTAATGCACTAGTAGCCTACAACGACATCGTAGTCTAGGTATGGTGCAACATGCAACGATCAGGCATCATCACACCCCATGAATAGAGCAGTGTGTGAAGACCTTCCTTTATAGGGTTTTCTGGCAAATGAAATCAAATCATTTTTCTCCTAGAGAAAGTCTCTTTTTATATTTTTAGGGAACATGAACACATGTTGTCAAGTGATCACTGAGGTGACCAAAATAATGTGTAACATAATACCCCCAAAAGTATGAAGCTGGAAATCGTGACAGCCAAAATACTTTGTAGAATGTGTGTGTCAAAAACAAGGAGTGCACCGATCGGGAACCTACAAACAATCAAGCATCTGCATAATAATATACTACTGTCCGAGCTAGGCATTCCCATACTTAGATTACAAAATGTCAAGTGAGTCATGGCCACTAAATATACACTGTGGATCCATGTCATTATGAATCGACATAGCCACCAAGAATACACTATGGATCTATGCTCTAAAGAACTCAAATTTGTATATAGCCATGAGACATACAAAGTGGATCTATGTGTCAATACAAATCATGAATACTCTATCACAACCTGGATCAAAATGATAAGATCTAGGGTCTTCATTTCCGTCATCTCTAAGTATGAATCTAGCCATGTGATTACAGGTGTTGAAATCGAACATGGTAGAAACCACTTGATTACCGATCATTAATGAAAATTGTTAACAAGTGCGATGGAAATCACCATTGATATCAATGAATCCCAAGGTACCCTAGGACAATCCAACGAATGTGAATAAATGAGTTGAAGTCGAACACTCAATGGAATCTTCCAATCAGGGGTCAATGATGTGAACCCACTGTTGAAAGCGAAGAAACCTGCCATTGAGGCATGCAAGCTCTAAGGTACCAAATGATTTCTAAGTCTTGTTCTCAGATAATGAGTTGAAGTCGACATGAAAAGACTCGTCACATGAGGGCCTTGATTTATCCCCCATCAATGACATGAAATATGTAACAAATTTTAGGTAGATCAGAGTATGAAGTGATTTGAAACTGACATAGGGAAGGCCGACATGGTAGAAAATTTATAACTATAGATGGCCGACTTGATAGAAGGCTTGTTAAGGTTGGGCTTCTCTTGAACATATGAATGACACAAAAATGGTCTTAGCAGCATTAAGTCAAGGAGGACTCGACATATGCACATGTGGATGATCAAATGAGAGACAAATGGATTTCCCAACACGGATACAATGATGAAGGGGGGTGTCATGTTCAAGAGAGACTATTACTACCACTAACACGAATACATAGACACATTTCTTTCCTAATTTCCCCCCACCATTTCTGGCGAGTACCTCTTTATTTTTACGCAAGGTTGAGGAAGATAAAATCTGCTTGTTGATGTAAGCTCATCCTTCAGACGAGTCCCTCGGTGTATGTTTAACAAACCCTAAGAAGGAGTGGTTAGATCCCATATGGGTCTTTCAATGTTTGTTTAATGAGTCCAAAGAGAGAAAACTCATGGGTTTTTCATTTTTAGAGAGTTTGAAAAACACTTAAAGAGAACTTCACAAGGTCCTTTTTTGTAAATTAATCTGAGGAGACCGAAAAAGTGATAATATACCACTCATTAGATGTTTTATTCAAATACTTTTACGAGAATGAAAATAACAAGCTCGCTCGACAATCGTTTCATGTTTAGGGAGCCTGAAAAGAGCTTAAAGGATAGTCCATAGGTTTCATTTTTTGTGTCACCATTACGAGTTCCAAAAAATGACAAAAGACTACTCAATTACATTCTCATGGTTTTACGAGCATGAGAAAGAATCAAGACTTGGTCAGAGTTTTTCTTGAAAAACCCTAAAAGGATCTGTACATGCGACAAATCTATAAAAACAAACCAAAAAGGTGGACCCTTGTTCCAACGTTTCACCTCTAGACTTTTTAATTTGCAAAAAAATCAATCACTTGCAAAGTTGTTAGGACTTTAGGGTTAGGGTAAAGAATAAAATAATATAATATTCAAATGAATAGTAATAAATGTCAATAAAATAGGTAAAAAACTACATTTCACTATTTTATTTGTAACTTCACCCAAACATTGCTCCAAACCCTCTTTTTACCTCGATTTTCAACTGCAGATTGTGGAGTGCATGATTGATCATTTTGCGAATCATCTCCGCAGAAAAGGTAATCTTCATTTCCTTCATCTTTTCATGGATTAAAATTTGATTTTCATTGGTTGAAAATGTGCTTTTGGGTTAATTTTTTGGGGTTACCCATGCACTGCGATCATCGTAGGTGCCCTATATCGGTACCTGCGACGATCTAGGATTGTCGTAGGTGACCCTATAGTTAGGGAACAACGACATGACACTGTGAAAATGCACAGGCCTGCGACGACCGCAACCCAAAAATTCAAAAGATGAATCCTTAAAGGGAAAACCCCCAAGAAGTAAAATTATGTTGCTAATCTCTTTTTGTGGTTCCTTGGAAGGTCTTCCATGGTTAGGATGTTCGAATGGCATGAGAGAGAGAATGAAGAAGAAGACTACTTCACTGGGAATGACCCGGGAATAATGATGGCCCTCCGACAGTGTGGTTTGTTGAAGTTCTTCAAGATTCAGGGTATGAGGGTCCAGCTGAGACTCCTTGAGTACTTAGTTCACATGTGGGATGTGAATGAGCAGGCTTTTCATGTGGGTTCCCACACACTTACTATAGATATTGATGATATCTACTTCCTAACAGGATTATCTTGCCGTGGATCATGAGTGACACTTACAGGTAGTAGGGGTGGCGGTGAGCCTATTACACATTATTTTGGTCACTCTAATGATGACTTTACAAACATGTAATCATGCCCTCAAAATCATCTTTTGCTTGAGAAAAGTGACTTCTTTCCTCCTCTACAAGACTACTTTTTAGAGGGACGTTGCAAGCTACCCATAGTGTACAGTGCGGAAATCAATGATTTCCGCAGGCTGCTCTATATCTGGCCTGTGGGATTTCCGCAGGCTGCTATATAGACAGGGTGCGACGATGTTTGAAAGACAAAAGAGGAAAGAGGTTCAAGAAAGTTCTAGAATAGGAATCTTCTGAAATGTGAGGTGGTGTCCGCATGGTTACGATCCTACTGACTTTTCTGATATGGTGGGATCATCCTCATCCATTTAACCACTTCAGCTTCTCCTATATAATAATGGGTTTCTCATGGAAAAGGTTAAGCACAGTTAAGCAAAGTTGAGCAAAGGATTGTTGGAAGAATAAGCTGGAGATTGTGTGAAGAATATTATATTAGCTGATGCTTGGGGTCTACATTTTCCCATCAAGCTCTTTAAGATCATCTTCATGCAAATCCTAGAACAAGTATATGTGTGTGTCGAAACAAAAGACCACTAAAAGGGAACTTGTGACATCAAGGCATTTCAGTTGTATCTTCCACTTTTATTCAATATAATACAGTGGCATGTTTCTTTCCCATAAAATTATTCTCATTTTATTACATGACTCCTTGCTCACATGTTTAAGTTTTCATTGAATCTATCATAGTTTCTTTCACTTTGGTTGGTTTGTGTCATTGCAGATCTGGTTTCACAAGAGCACCAAAGCGAAGCGGGAACAACAAATATATAAGGAATCGATCTCAAAAGTAAGTCATCAAATCCTTCTTTGACAATTAGATCAATGATTGTAACTTAGGGAAAGCATCATGTCTTGTCCTATTTTGTTCTAGATCCAGGTGGATCTAGGGAGATTAGTTTATGTCTGCATTTATCGATTTATCCCATAACAAAATTGGCGACTCCACTGGGGATATGAATTGATTGTGTTTTTTTGTTGGCCATTTCATTTTGCCTAATTTTTTTAATCTGAATTCAGTCTCTGAGTCTGTGGGAGATCCATTCAAACTCTTTGAGTTTGAAAGTTCACTCAGAGCTTTTACCTTTTTCTCATAATTTCTTAATTTTCAGATGTGTCCACACTGTACCCTATACCTAGCCTGCAGGAACCTTTGATTTCCACACCCTAGTTATTTGCTTCAGTGCGTACTTTCTGCACCCTGTCTGTTTCTGGCCTGCAAAAACTCTAGATTTCCGCACTGTAATGTGCTATTAGCCTGCGACGACGTCTGTGAAAGTTTTTGAGTGGGGTTTTAACCTCTGTTCATGCCCATCTTTTGCTTTAGTGGGTTGGGGGGAAATTTCTTAGCCAGGATGTGACTCTTTTCTCATGCTTAACACGCTGTTGATTGGTCTTCGACGATCGAACACCTCTCTTAGTCATTTTCTAGTTTTCATTTTTTTATTTTTGACAACAAGGGTATAATCTTTGAACTTGTATTTGAGTGCTTGTTCGATTAAAAATCTTGGATTGGATTTGAGTTTTGGATTGATTACATATTCTGGATTGCTTGATAATTGAGAGGCTATTTCTTCATTTGCATTTGGATAAATACTTTCTCGTCATTTTTTACTTTTATCTTCATAGAAAGTTTGATTTGGGTGCTTTTTGAAGGTATACGTTTTCTTGGATTACTTGTCCTTTCTCGATCATGCCGTTGGTCTGGTCTTATAAAGGAAGAATTTGAAATTATCCATTTTTTGACTAGTCATACATAAGAAAATTTATTGAATTTAAGGGAAGAGAACATCGAAGAACTTCATTGTTCATTGGTTGTTTGAATTTGTGCTCATTTAAAGAAAAAGAAAGTATATCTCATAGCTTACATCATTCCAGAAACACCTTCTCCCTATTGTAGATAGAATTCATTGAACAAAAATTTGTATAATTCATCTCTATTTGCATATTTTTGGGTCAAGGTCTTACACAACATCAGTTTCATTCCCGTCTCCCTCTTGAGTAACAACAACCTTTAAAATATTGCAAAAATCTAAAATTTAATTAGTAATTTTTCTAGGGCTCTTTTACACCAACATTAGCTAGGCTAGAGCATTGGAATAGGCAATGAGACACACTCTCCAAATCACAAAACACACAATAGAATCTTGTGATAGGGAGTGTTAAACTCCATTTGCAACATTTTGTCCTGGGAAACCCTTCTCACAAAAGGGTCAAACCTGAGGTCGCATTGATATTAGCAGAGTTACTCACCTTGCTTTGTTGATCTCGGTGTAGATATTGTGCGTATTATGGGGGTCACTTGAAGGTATACCCAAAATGATGAGTGGAAGCCTCTCAAGTTGATTTCGGGCTAGATACCCTACCCTTTCATGTGGATCAGACTGTCAACTGTCTCCCCAGGAATCATTGTTGTTTTTGGTATCCTTAGTTGCCTATCTTCTTAGGGTCTTACACAAGGTGGTTGTGGAGGGGCAAGTCTCCACAGTACCTGGAATCGACGTTGGCCAGACTCACTCAAGCTCCTTGGAGGGTATACCCACGATTATGTGTGGGAGCTTGCACCAGGGTGTAAATCCATCAAGCAGGTCGACAACGTAATTTTTCCACCCTCTCCTAGCCCCTTCTTGTCTCAACTTTGCAACGTTGGATTTCATCACCAACTAGTGACTTCAAAATTAGAAGGTTTTGTTTGCTTGGTTTTGATCCCTAGATTCTACTAGTGAGTGTTGTTTGTTTACATAGTTGGTCATAGATGTTTTCTGTAAAAAATTTGGTTCAACCAATATTGACCCTCCATGTTGTTCGCATAGGATGCAAGGACTACCTTTGGAAGATTTGGAATTTTCTCAATCCTTGCCCCCTAACCCACCAAAGGAATCTTCTCAACAGAGTGAAATCCAGAACCACATACCTTCGCAGCCGAAAAGAATCAATTCTTTAGAGAGATTTCAAATTGTTTCTGATTCTCTAGAAGCTTTCCACCTACCTCTTGGATACGAGAGACGTATTCTCCGACTCAATTCATCCAGACAACTTGTTGTTGACACTTCTGAATTACCTACCGAACTTCTTGCCAACCTTGAAAATGAGGATCCTTTTTGGACCACTAACATATTTTTGTTGGGTAAATATTCCTATGGACTAGCATTAAGGGTTCTGTAATGCATGCAAAAATGACCTAAAGTGTCCTACTTTCTTCTATTATCCCAATCATAAACCCCATTATTTATATGTAAATACAATTATAAAAGGATCAATTCACTATACCTTGACTTCCACGTTTGTTGTAGATCCTTTCGCTTTTGGTCACTCTTTGATTGCAAGTTTCCTCCCAAAGATGACCTGCATTCACAAACAGACAAACAAAGAACTCCAAGCATGCATTTGATCCATGAAATAATGGGTTAGATATTCTATCAAAATATAATCAATATTAAGCATTAAAAACCTCATATGGCGAGACAGGAAAAGTTATTCTTTTATTAATCTCACAAGAATACCTTACAATTGTGAGATCGACCACTACTCTTCGAATCTAGTCTTGGGCTCCTCTTCAATTGTACTCCAACTACTCTCATATATGCTTCTCTTCACACAATAGTTGCAAAAGGTTGGGGAAATGGGGAATGTAAAATCGAGTAGAGTTTCTTTACTATTATATTTCTCTTCTTAGATGGGACCCCTACCCCTTATTTTATAGGCTAGAAAGGGCTAGGTATTTGGTTGAGTGACTGGTTATGAGCCATAAAAAAATCTAGGTAACTTACCCGAAACTGTGTGTTTTGTCACCAACTTTCTATTTTTCATGCTTTTCTAGGTATACGCGGGTTGTAGTGGGTCAGCTAGCGTATACCCGCATGAAGTAGTGGAGCAGGGTGTGTATTCCTTCAAAAGGGGTGTTTTTAAGAAGCTGTTCAATAGTGTCTTGGAAAAATATGTAAAATGAGATGGATTGATGCCAGGTAAGAATATCTGGTGCAATTTAGGGTTATAACAAATGCCCCCTAATGTGTGAGGTCAAAAGAGAATCTTATGGCCGAAATACATTAACAATATTCACTAATCATATGAAACAAGTGATGCCAGGGACCAGAATTCAGGAGGTGCCATCTGCAAAATAACAATTTGTCTCACTGAGGTGGGCATACCCATGCTCAGGATGAAATAAAATCATGGTTTCCAACCAAATACACTGTAGATCCATGTCATATAACTATATAAAGTGTAGCCATGAGCAATACATAGTAGATCTACATCTTGAAATCAAAAAGATATACATGTATAGTATTCATCTTATAGAAGCTAATAAGGCATAATGGTTGGAGACAAGGTCTTCAAAGCTCGAGCACCAACTTCAAAATCTTCATAACTCGGGTAGGAGTGTAATATGAGTGTACGACTTCACTACCCAGAGGTCTTCGACGACTCGTCGAGAATGGACTAGAGAATCTTGATGATCAGAATGAATTCTTAAGTGATTTCAAACAAAGACTTGATTGGGCTTTCAGGATGGTCGGGCATGAGGGCAAGAGACAAATTGCAGAAGGCTCAACTCAATCTTGGTAAAACATTCCTTTGGACAATAGCACAATAGTTGATGAGACTCATGCATCATGGAATTGACATAAGTTCACGATGCAGGGGGCAACACAAACTCTCCAAATGTTTGGAAGAATAACTAGACAGAGGAGGACACAACTCTATGTAGCGAGAAAAAATTCCTAAGGTCATATTACATCCCAGGGCTTGATGAACAAATAAACAGATGTGCTTTGTCCAAGGGAGACTCATTGTGTTGTCAATAAAAGAAAATATTTTTCCCTTCCTCTTTTTGGGGTGTATTTGATTTTTTTTGTCTTTTTCAAATAATTTTGGAAAGATTGAAAAAAAATAAAGAATGCTACATTACAATGGAGGAACGAGTGTCGCAAACATACTAGTTCTAGGTGCAAGGACCAGATTGATGTTCAAAGAAAAGAGACATACTTGGAAAAATCCCTCCAGGGGTGAAGGTGTCAAGACGCAAAAGGAAAAGTGCTACAAGGCTTGCGTTATAAGGCATGCTTCAGATGGTTTAGTTGAGAGCAACATGGAGCCGACATTAGGCCAAATACGCAGGAATGAAAATGTGGTTAACAAGACACAATGATAACATCCTTCGATGTAATTTTAACGATCCCAGAGAAGGTAAGCTCAGTGTTTTTTAATTTTTAGAGAGTCTGAAAAAATGTAAAAGAAGACTCTACTGGGGTACCTTTTTCAAAGGTAGTCTAGTTGGATCGGAAAAGGGGTAAACTAGCACCGAAAAGATGTCTACTCAATATCATTTTAACGAGTGTGACAAAGACAAGATCACTCGACCATATTTTCATTTTTAAGGAGTTTGAAAAGAGCTTAACTATGGACTCCGTATGGGATGTTCTTCTGGACCATTTTAATGAGTGTGAAGGAACAAGGTCACTCAATGATCTTTTCAATTTTAGGGAGTCTAAAAGGAGCTTAACTATGGACTCCATGGGGGTTCCATTTTCGTAAATTTAGTCCCTTAGGCCCGAAAAAGCGGTAAAATTATACCTGAGGATACTCTTCTAGAGAAGCAAGGCTACTAGAGTATACCTTTGCTTGTATAGTTGACCATCCAGACCGAAAAATGGGTAAACTACCACCGGATAGATGTGACTTCAAATTTCACTTTAGCGAGTGTGAAAGGCCACAATATCGCTCGACAATATTTTCATGTTCTGAGGGTCTAAAAAGGGATAAAAAGGAGACCCGTTGTGTTTTTGGGAGTCCCAGGGGTGAGATCAAGAGTGGTAATGAATCATGCAAATGAGGCTCAAACTCATAATTAGGAAAAACTAATAAGGACTCTCAAGCCTATAGTCATTAGTGACGGCATGGATGCCAAAATGAAACTAGGATCTACCTAGGGCATCCATGTTAAGGTAGGCTCTACCACTAAATTACGACACTTCCAAAGAAGCAATGAGGGTTCTGTGTCACAACTTGGTGGGGTCGATCCTATTCCGCGGTGATAAAGACAACGAGATGTAGAAAGTGGAGGTAGAATCCTAACTTAAATGCAACTAGTTGGAAAAAACAAATTTTTACCAAAGGAGCTTCAAAAAGACCCAAATCTCCAAAAAGTTTTCCAATATCCTAAATAATGCTTATCATGACAATCCATATAAAACTCCTGAACCATACTAAATGATTTTCAATTTAGAAAAACCGACAAAAGGGGCCAAAAAATGACAAAAAGGGGCAAAAAAAATCTATAAATAGAAGCTGGCAGCTCATTATCACCATTGTTAATTGAGGAATTGTCTGTGGAGCCAAAAATACCCCTTTGTCAAAAGTGTTGATTCTAGGATCTTCGGTAGATGGAATGAGGTTCCGATTGGACCAAGTAAGTACATACTAACCCCCCTTGCATTTCAATACTTCATTTAAGTTTTTTTTTTTTTTTTTTGGGGGGGGGGGGGNAAATGGTCGGCCCTACGTATATGTGGGTTGTCTTAGGATATCCAGCGTATGCCCATGTGTAGAGAAAATACTACATGTGGGCATACGTGACTGTATTCATTACAACCCACGTATACCCTCCCACATAGGAAAATTTTTAACAAATGTAAAGGCTAATCCCTCCTGAACTTGTCATTTGCAGGATGTATGTTCACTGGAGAGAGAGAGAGAGCATGAGGATGTTGATACGTCGGTCTGAGAGGACCATGCTTCTATCACCGCATTGGCACAATGCAGTTTACTGAAATTCTTTCAGTGTCCTTTTATGCGAGCACAACCGAGGCTACTGAATGCTTTGATAGATTACTGGCACCCGCATGCGGAAGCATTTATGCTTGAGGGACATTCGTTGACTCCAAGGACTTGTTGGGTATGTGTTATATTCTTTGCATGTGTGTGTGTGTGGGTGTGTCAGATATGACAACTGCGTCTGACGATCCCTTCACCTAGATAGTGTATTTTTCTATTTTTAGTTGATTTTGCTATTTTTAGCTGATTTGTAAATTAATCTCGGATTAAGGGATTAGGGTTTTGGTATCTATGGAATACCTAAAAACATTGTATATATTGTATGGAGAATGGTGAAATTTGATATAATGAAAATAAGAAAGGTTTTCCCGGT
>ML783487.1:92353-135647 GCA_009831015.1 Picea engelmannii | reverse complement strand
TTGGGACATCGTGCATATGGGAATGATAAATGTTTTCTCCTTCTCGTAGCATAGCTTTCATCGAAATGAAAATATTGCATCTTCGTATCTTTGCATAATTTTCGAGTCGGTCAAAACACCATATTGTCCATGCCATATTCCTTTTGAGTAACAACAACCATAAAACAAAGCACTTATAAAAATTGATTAGACATTTTTATATTTTCTAGTAGAAAACCTACATTAGATTAGTTGTAGGGCTTTGGAATAGGTGTGACAGATAACTTTCCAAAGTTGCAAACAAACATAGAATCTTGAGTTAGGGAGCGGTTAAATCCACTTATTACATTTTGTCTGGGAAGCCCTTCTAACACAAGGGTCAATCACGAGGTCGCATTGAGACTAGCAAAGTTACTCACCCTGCTTTGTTGGTCTTGGTGTAGAGATTACGTGTATTATGGGGGTCACTTGAGAGGTATACCCACAATGATGAGTGGAAGCCTTTCAAGTTGGTTTTGGGATAGATACCCTGCCCTTGTGCGTGAATCAGACTGTCGACCATTTCCCCAGGCATCACTGTAGTGATTGGTAACCTTAGTGGCCTTTCTCTCTAGGTTCTTTACACGAGGTGACTATGGAGGGGCAAGTCTTCACGGTACCTGGAATCGACGTTGGCCAAACTCACTCGGGCTCCTTGGAGGGTATACCCACAATTATGTGTGGGAGCTTGCACTAGGGTGTAAGTCCATTAAGTAGGTCGTCAACATAACTTTTCCACTCGCTCTATCTTAGCCCTTTCTTACATTGCTCCTGTGACGTTGGATTTCATCACCAACTAGTGTGTTCATTGTGAGAAGGTTTTGTTTGTTTGCTTGCTTCCTAGATTTTTAGTGTGTGCTGTTTGTTTTCCCTAGTAGACTCTAGGTTGGATTTATTTAATGCGTCAGTTCCTCAAATGACCAATGAAGGAACCTCTGCTCCAGGGGAACCTTTTGTTTTTCCTTCTTATGGAAACATTGGTCCTCCTCACCTCGCTACTTTGAGTCTTCCAGGTCTCACAATTGGATTACTAGTATGGTTGTTTTCCACTCAGGTAATCCTGAATGTAGTTAGTGCTTCAGTCGTAAGCACTTCCCCCCGAGAGCATCAACCTCATGTTGATCCTTCACCGTCTTCACCAGTAAGGTCTTCTTCACCTTCTTCGCTTGCAAGGTTGCCTTCCATTTCATCTTCTTCGTCGAGTGAAAGTTCTGAAGCTAGTAACCCGGTGAATAAGAAGAAGAAGAAAAGAAAGATTAAGAAGAAGAAAGATAAACAAGGGTCAAACCGCCAAACACGGTCAAACATGCTGGAAAACAACCAGTTACACATGATGTCAATATCACCCAAACAACCCGTAAGCCCAAGTACCCTTGCAAGCTTTGTAAGGGTAGCCATCTTCTTAAGGATTTCCCTAGTCTATCCAAGGTTATAGAAGCATGCTCTACACATCCTCGCCAACCCATGTCATTAGCCTCTGAACAACATGCTGACAACCCCCCGTCAACCAGTCATGATACGGTTGGGAAGAAGAAAAATAGAGTCAAGTTCCCATGCATGTTATGCAAAGGGAGTCATCTCACTCACCTTTGCCCTCATATGGATGAAGCCTCAAAATTGTTGGAAGACATGACTATTTCACAGCCTCAACTTCCATCTTCTTATCACAAGCTTTCTCTCAACCCACCTGTAGTTGATGGAATGATCACTCCGGTCCCTTCACCGGTCAATTCGGTTGATCATGTCGTCAATCTAGTCACATCCTTAGTTGAAACAGTTGACAAAGTGGTTGATCTGATACCATCCTCAGTCAATCCCACTCTCCCCTCAGAGAGTGAAACCCAAGTGCTCGATCTGTTTCCACCTGTCGACCCCATTCTTCCCTTGGAGAGTGAAACCCAAGTGGTTGATCTGATCTCTCCATTGGTCGATCCTACTCTCCCACTAGAGAGTAAACCCGATACTGCTCATGTTTTTCTTGTTGATACGGAATTTCCCGTGCCGAGGGCTATTCCTCCTTCTCCCGTAGGACCCCCTCCAAGTAATGAGGCCATCCATTTTGATTGGGGTGTACTAAATGGACCTCGTCTTCCCTCTTACATTCCTTTCCAGATTATAGTACAGGTTTTTGGTCGGGACGTTCCTCAAACATTGATAGATGAAGGTTCGTCTATTAGTATTTTGTCCTCTATTGCTTGGCAAGCTTTGGGTTGTCCTCCACTTGCACCAATTACGCAGAATCTGTTAGCTTTTAACAGAAGAACTAGTCAACCTTTAGGGACCCTTCCTTAGTTTCCTGTAACTTTGGGAGGGAAAACTGTCTTCATTGATGTCATGGTAGTCCAAGACCCCTTGGATTTTTCTTTTTTTCAAAGTTATTTGATTTTTTTTTTTATATATATATCATTTTTTAGGTGTATCAGAGTATTTGACAACTATGTATTTTTTTTTTTTTGCAGATGTGGGACCAGTGCATCTAATCGACTTCACGAGGACCAGGCGACGTCCTCGGCTAGAGGCAGGACCAACTACAGTTGGTGGACTAGGAGCAGTATGGGGACCTCCAGCCGGAGAGGCTGAGATAGTATTGAAGCAGGTATAGCATAACTTTACTGCGCTCACTCGGGTAGTCCCTATGGCGGAGATCGAGGATCTCCCACCGTCGATGCAACATCATGTAGTGGGTGTGCCACAGACGTGGGCCCGACTTTTTTGGCATTTGGCAAATGTCGTTGATCATTATACCAGGGCCTATAGGCCTTGCCCTTAGTTAGGTTGGACTGCTGATGTGTCAAGGGCACCATTTGTATATTTTTGAGGGCATAAGCCCCGTGACTCTTTACTGGACATATTTTTGAGGTGCTTGCGCCCACGCATGTACTCTGATATTTTTGATATTATATATGGATTTTTATGTCTTTTTATATGTGTTATGGACTACATCTATTTCATAAATGTATTTTACATGTGTGTGTGTGCTTTTTCTTACATGTGTGCAATATTCCAATCTAATACATGATTAGCTAGAGTATCTGTGATCTGATTCATTCTCCTAGGAACATGGATATACGTAATGTAATCACATCTTCATTCCAAGGGGTGTACCCTAAGGACTCATCGATGTAGAGTAGGATCATAAATGTGATAAACCCCATTTAACCGAGACACAACCAGCTGAGCATCTAAGTAGACCCAGAGGTGAGAGATACCATGCAACAAAGCATCACGAAGCAACTCTAAGACTACATTGTATTTAACAACATTGTTTGTGGAGTCACCTAAACAGATACCTCCTGAAGATAACAACTGGCCTTGAGGTGTGAAAATCACCCAAGCTGCGGAAGAAAGCCTTTGAGTGTGTCGTCTTGCGTTGGCTACGAACCCAATGAACACCGCAGATTCACTTGACATCTGCCACAGTGAAAAAGATGACATTAAAAATGACATGTCCACAAAACCATAAGGATAACAAACTGACAAAAGTAGGTGTACAAGAACTATACATATGTTACAAGAAGTCACCCGAGGCAACCCACCTATGAGTAATACTTCTTGAGGTAAAGCCCATTTCTAGGCTCTGCCAAAGCATTTCCCTCAAAGTCTGTCAGATGATAAGTTCCCTTCTTTAGAACCTCTTTGATGATGAAAGGTGCGAACCACATGGGTTTGAACTTGCCTGCCCCTAGGGGATCCTTGTCTTGGTCATAAACGAGGACAAGGTCGCCTTCAGAGAAAATCCGAGGACGAACGGACCGATCATACAGACACTTGACTCATTTTTTGTGAGCCTCGTTAGCCAAGGCTGCATCATGAAACTGCTCATTGAGCTACTCAAGATATAATAAACATTCCTCAAGTGGTGAAGTGTCTAGCAATAACTGTATTGCCAACTTTAGAGATGGGATCTGACACTCTATAGGAAAGAATGCTTCCAACCCATAAACGAGTTGAAAAGGTGAGAAACCTGTTGTAGTCTTAACAGATGTTCGATAGGCCCATAATGCCGAGTATAACATCAAATGCCAATTTGAGTTGGTCGAATTGATCTTTCATTGTAAAATGGTTTTAAGAGATTTATTGACAGCTTCCACCTGACCATTCACTTGTGGGTAGTAAGGTGATGAATGTTCTTTCCTCAAACCAAGCTTTGATGTTAGCTCGGTCATCATTGTGTTCTGAAAGAGATTGCCATGGTCAGTGACGATCTCTCTCGAGACGTCGACCTTGATATTATCTGGTTGAACAAAAAGAGAGTTGCAGTCTCTCCATCATCTTTAAACATTAGCATAGCTTTGACCCACTTTGTGAAGTAGTTAACGACTACGATGATATAATGGTGCCCCCTTGATGAAGGAGGGTTGCATGTAGTGTAATGAATCCCCCACTTGGTGAAGGCACCAACTGTGATGATAGGAAATATGAGAGAGGGGTGTGCCCTCATCTTCCAAGAGAAGATCTAACACGGGTGGCACTTCTTGATCGATTCAACACAATCTTTGATTAGTGTCAGTCATAAGTAACCAACTCTTAGAATCTTTTGGGTTGTTGCCAACCCAGAAAAATGATCGCCACATGCTCCAGTGTGGAAATCGTTAAGCATGATTTCTACTTCTTCATGAGTGAGACATCAATGAAGGATGCAATCTACACCTCGACGATACAAAGTGTCCTCGAGTATGAGATAGTACTTGGTCTGATGGCGTATACGAAAATGCTCATCACAAAAAGAAGAGGAAGGGCACTTCAAAGTATGGATATAGAGAAGTATATCTCCATACCAGGGATCTGAAAGCGTGATCAAAAACATGTCTCCTTGAATAGGTGACTCTTCGGGCATAACGTCACCTGATTTGACCGAAAGTTCCAAGATGAGTTCCGTAAAGACCAATGACTTCTTGGATTTTGACGAAACAAAATCTAAGTCAAATTCTTGGAGGACAATGATCCATATACTGATCTTTCTGCCAATTACTCGTCATGTCAACACGTATTGAAATAGATTCACGACAACAATGACAATGGTCATGCGAAACAAGATATAATGACAGAACCGTTGGACATCATGAACTGCTGCCAACGCAAGTTTTTCAATGTGGGAATAATTGAGTTCCAGTCCAACCAGGCCTCGACTCAGGTAATAAATCACATATTCTGAGAGAAAATCATCCTCCTGAACTAACACCATACCGATGGTCAACTTTGCTGCAACCAAGTACAATAAGAAGTCTTTATTATAATTGGGTGGCCGAAGCAGAGGGGCAGTCGTGAGGGTGCATTTCAATGCTTTGAAAGAGCATTGAGAGGCTTCATCCCAATGAAAAGGAACATTCTTCTTTAGTAAACACATAAATCCCTTTGTAATTTCGGCACAGTTTGCGATGAAACACCGCAAAAAGTTCGCTTTTCCTTGTAAACTTTGAAGATGAAGGATTGTACGAGGAGAAGGCAACTAAATTATCACCTCAACCTTGAGAGGATCGACCATGATCCCTGTGGTCGAAACTATGAAACCTAGCAGACGGCTCGACGTCACACAAAAAATACATTTGTTGGGATTCAAGCGAATCCGGAAGTAGTGACATTGCTCAAAGATGATTCGGAGGTGTGTGGGATGATCAGATCTCTTACGAGATCATGATGATAAATCATCTAGGTAGGCTTCGACTATATGTTTGAGATCGTGGAAAGAAAAAGATATGGCCTGCTGAAAGGTAGCTCTAACATTTTTCGGAACAAAAGGCATCTTGCGATACGTGAATGTACCCCATGGACAAATGAAAGTTGTTTTGTGTTGGTCTTTAGGTTTGATTTGTATCTGATTGTATCTCAAAAAACCACCCATGAAAGGAAAAGCCTCACATCCTGTGCATTCATCGACTATCTAGTCAATAAATGGTGTGGGAAAATTATCCTTTGGGCAGGCTTTGTTCAAATCACGGAAGTTCATACATACGTGAATCACACCCTTTTTTTTTTTCAATCGGCATGGGATTTGACACCCATTGGGTCAAATGGATGGGGTAGATAAAACCTGCTTTGAGTAGTTTTTCTACTTCAACCTTAATAGCTATTGATTTCTTAGGATTAACTGGATGAAGTTTCTACCGGACTGGCTTGGCAACAGGATAAGTCGTGATTTCATGTTCGACTATTTTTGGATCAATGCCTGGCATTTCCTCGTAAGACCAAGAAAAAATGTTGCATAATTATTTAAATAAATCCATGTAGATTCGAATCTCTTCAGGGAAATAGTCAGCTCCGACAAAAACATTCTCCACAATGCCAAGGGTTCTAGAGATGTTAATAGGTATAGTGTTAGTGATGGTTTCCATATTACCCTCGTCGTAAACAACATGCGTAGCCAAGGGATTGATAGGACACAACTTGTCTCCAATCATAGTCAACTTGAATTCCCCTGCTTCAACTCATCTTAACTTTGGGAGGAAATAAGATCTGTGATGGAGATCATCCCAGGGTTTGTTCGAACTAGCCATTGCTTCAATAATTGCTTCATCTGAGGGCAAGACTAAGTCTAAAGAATTAGTATCGGCAAGGGAACCTTGAGCCCATATAGGCTCTAGAATCAGATCGAACTCTTGTGTTGGAGTCAGATAGGGGTCAGCGGAAGCTTGCTATACTATTGAGTACGCAACTTCTATCGTGAACAAGGGCATGGCCATACCATGGTGCCCTGTCTCTTCCATCGTGGTCGATGGGGAAGGAAGAATCCATGGATCATTGAAGTAAGTCGTGTGAAATGACGAGACTTGAAAAATTTCAACCCTATGGTGGTCTGATATGAACCTAACATCTCCTTGAGGAGGCAGGTAGTTGAAAGTACCCATCAAAGGTGGGCACAAACCAACCCCTACGTTGATGATGCCAGGTTGAGGATTATCAATCATCAAGACTGCGGATGCTCCCAATGAAGGGTCAGGACGGGAGAAATATAGGTGATCAATGGTCATGATCCGACCCTCATGTGGAAACAAAAAGACCTAGAAAACTGTAGCGACCACTACTTTCATAGCATAGGTCCAACTCCTTCCTAACAAGAGATTATAGTCAAGAGACACATCGACCACTTCAACCTTGACACACACAGTTTTTCCTCCTAACTGCACGGGCAAAGAGGGGATGATGCCATGTGGTCGGAATGAACAACCGTCGAACGCGGTAAGAAGAGTAGATGAAAAAGACAAATCGGGTTGGCCAATGGCCTTCCAACACGCCAAATACATTATGCATGTCGAGGCACCCTCATCAACCACTGTGCGGAAAATGTTCCGAGTAAAAGTTTTTGTGGTGTAAGCCACGACTATTTGGAACGCTACGTGGTAGGGGAGACAAGGTTTTAAGTCAGTTGTATCAATCATGATCGTACTCGTATTACAAGTCTTGACAGATCCTAGGGCGGCTAAAAAATCCTTTCTTTGGGAAGGGAATTTCTGGAGGACCTCCAAAGCAGACATCGCGCAAGGGGTTTGAGACAAATACTCCACCACAGAGTAGTTTTGGGCGGCCCTTGCATTTGGATTGTGAGAAGCTTTCTTAAACGCACCTTTTGGGATGCATGTCATTGTTTATCCCAACATCTTCTCGATTTGGAGAGGAAGAGATGGGATTTCGGCTTCTTTACCCTTCTCAGAGGTGCTTGGATTTCCATAGTCATGTGCTCTAGTCGATATATATATGCATCACCTTTCATCATATACACATTCCGGGATGAAGGATTACTCGAAGACAGAGGGGTCCTTGACTGTCCCCTTTCGTGCTTGGAGAGGCTTGAGTTAAATTTTTCCCATGTTGAAATGGGTTTGTTAACACATCAGGCTGTTGCTGTGACAATAACTTTTGGGCCTCCGCAAGCCAAGGGAACTGGTGAGTCAGGTGGTCTTCCACACACAGGTTACACAGATACTTCACCTTCCTCTTTTCGGTATTGCCCATGCTAGCATCATTAGTGGGTTTCTTATCCCCCTTACCCTTTTTTCGTTGTTTATTCTTTCCATCAGGCTGTTGGGTGGCCTTTGGGTTTGTCAATTTTATACTGTGTACATCCAATGTTTGGGTAGGGGGAGAAACCGTACTAGTGGTCTGGCTGGCTGCTGTGTGTTGTATCGATAATTGCTGCAATTTTTTTGTCAGCTGATCAATGGGATTTTCTTGTGTTGAACCAACAATACCATTGGCATGTGGTCTCGTTCATTATCTGGTTTTATCAAGTATTGACCGTAGTGCATTCGGTAAAATTTCATACAGTAAACAAGACTAAGAGTAAATAAACTCTAGTTGTTGATCTCTCATGATTGCATCTTCTTTGAAAACCACTCCCGATATTGCGACATCTTTGGATAACTATGGAACCAAAGACTTAAGGAACCACTCAAGCAAGAATGCTGGTGGGACTGGCACTTTAATCAAACTCTTCTGGCATCTCCATTCTCGGATGTGATCAAAGATATGGCTCGCCTTAGTCTGTTTGAAATTGGCCAGCAATTTTGTGTCAGCATTGTATCTCACAGGTAATTGGAAATGGTTTAATAAATCCATTTCCAATTCACCAAAGGAAGAGTATCTTGAGAAGTCGAGCTCAATGTACCATTTCACAGCACTCCCAATGAGAGTGCATTGAAACAAACACAATTGTACGGAGTCGTCTTTCAACGAATTAGACAAGCACCAAAGGTGAAAGGTAGTCACATGATCTCCTAGATCTTTATTAGGCTTGGCTTCTAAATTTGGTATGTACGAAGGTAGCTTGGTCGGCATAGGAGGCCAATGCGGATTGTGACAAATAGGGTCATTCAACAATCTTGTCAAGTCTGGCAAATGTAACGTTGCCAGAAATGGTAATTTGGGTTGTTGGTTATAACCATGGAAAAAGGGGCCTGGAGTTTGATTGGCACCAGGTTGCCAGAAAAATTTGGGTTGCTAGCTAAGGTTTTGGTAAAAACCATGGCTGTGACTAGTGTACGGATTCTAAATTTGTGGAGACGTCATCGGCTGATTCCTGAAATAGGACGTAGATGGTTGAGCATGCATTTCATTCAAAGGACTTTGGGAAGGATTTCCCCATGCCGATCCCATGGGCATAGTTCCTGCGCCTTGCCCGGGGTTCCATTGGTTGTGAAAAGGGTTGCCCTCAATCAACATTCCTGATGAGGGAACTAACCCCTACCAAGAATTCAAAGGTCCATGTGCGGAAGGAATTCTGGGGTTTGCCCCCTGTGCAGGAATAATACCCTGCATAGGATTTTGTTGTCCGTAATCGGGATTGCCCCCAGTCAGGAAAGCATTGGACGAGAAAGCGCTGTTACCAAACATGCCAAACAAATAGAATGATGTTGAACCTATCGACATGCTATGAGAAGGTAGTCCTTGACTCCCTGCTCCAAACGAACTATGGTGTGTGTTCGGTCCGGCGAAATGATGGTGAGCATCGTTGAGTGAAAGGGACGAAGGAGGTATATGACCTCCTCCATAAGGGAAAGCATTAAAAGAGGCTACAGTTCCCCCCATAGTTCCTTGCAGAGGATTATTAGAGCTCCCTGCCCCCATACCTAAAGTGTGTAAAGTGGATTAGGAAAGTACAGGGCTTGTACCTAAGCTAGGCATCCCATATGAGAACGGAGGGCTTGTCACACTCTGTGTTAGAGACCATGGTGGCTCAGACTAGCAACGATGGGTTAGGAGGTGGAACACCCCCTTTGGTGACAACCATAGTGGGAATATAAGCATTCCCGAAAGAAGTGGCAACATTTGTTTCCATTGCTGTTGTGACACTGTATGGCGCTTGTAAGGATAAATCTGTACGACAACGAGCGCTGACAGATTAGTGATTGGAGGATTATAAGGACCTATAGCTTCTAATCCAAGGTCTGATATGGTTGGTTCCTCTGAAATCAAAAGTTATTCTCTCATATTTTGGTCGGGAACAGTTTTCTGTGACCTGGTCACCTCAAAAGACCCTTGCTGATCTAGTTTTCACCTTAGCGGTGGCAGGGGTGACTCAGTTGTACCTGATGGCAGGCCAAGAAGCCTTCGTGACCGGCAGAGCTTCAGATCCTCCACTGTGTGAGAATATCAATGACACACTAGGGATTTCTATTCATCCAAGAAAAAAACACACTAGATAAAGTCCCTATGAGATAAGACAAACAATCACTAACTAGTCAGAAGAACAGTTACAACAACCAACACTAGAGAAACTTACCAGTGTAAGTGAAACTCGAATACGGAAGCACCCTCTGGGTATACTCTACAAAGCGTGGCCCGATGTATGTCCTAGGTACCATGGTATACCCCCATAGTCACCTGTGTAAGTCCCTAAAATAATGGAAACTAGGTTGCCAGCATGTAAACAGTCACCAGGAAGGTACAATTGACAGCCGTGTGGACCACAATGAGTAGGGTATCAAGCCTGAAACCTGTCAAGGGTATCGAAAAAAGTGGTTTGGAATACAACTGAGGACATCGAATGGATTTGAGACCGACGAAGCTCTGTGGAAAATGCGATTGATGGAATCCAAAGACAAGCCCTCTAAATGCGTTCCCCACTATACTTGGTCCAGCTTTGGAGGGGTTATCTCCACTACCTTTCCACAAGTGACCTCGTGTTTAACCCATGTGTTAGAGGGGGGTCCTAGATAAATTTCACGATACTTGAATTTTAACACTCCCTAGCACAGACTCTTATGTATGTTTTGCAGCCTTGAAGAGTTTCCTCTCCAACCTAAGTCAAGGCTCTAGCCTAGACTAGTTGATAGACCCTACAAACATAAAGTCTAGTTGATTTTAATTAATCATTAATTTTTGTGGATTGTCTTGAGTCAAAGGTTATGAACGTGAAACTATTGATGTTTTGAGAGATGAAAGAGAAGATAAATAGAAAGTTGGAAACAAAATAACTTCTTCTTGACAAATTCAGATTTGCACTTTTAAATTCTTTAACCAACTTTTCAAACTATTATTTCTAAGATCTTTGATCAGCAAACTCAACACAGGATTTCACTCGAATACGATCTATTTATTGTACTAAGTTAACAACCAAGAACTTATGAAAGAAATTTTTTTCCATAATTATTAATGCAAACAACCAACTACTCAATCAAACAAAGAAATGAAAATTTCCAACATGCTTTGAAATAAGAAAATTGAAATATGAATTCCTTTTCTTTCTTCTAAAGAAAGAACAAAGATAAAGTGAAGACAAAACATAAACCAAAATAACTTCTGGCCCTACTATGGATCGCAGGGAGTCACTTGACCAAAAACCTCAAAAGTTTAATCGTAAAAGACTCACTAATTTGTCTAAGACTCTATTACAAAAAAATCAAGAAATATTTTTGGAGGAAAAAAAAAACCATATTATGGTTAGACCTGAGCTAAAGACTATGATCACAGAGACCAAAAAGACCACTGAAAATACTAACTTCTGACAGATAAGAGGATGACTGCCTCTCTCCGTCAAAATACCTCCCCTAGACAGACAGACGACTGTCACTTCAGCAGCAAGTGTATATACACGGGTTGTCCAAAGGCAGAGCACATATGGCCATGTGCAGAACTACTGTAGGGAGCGTGTAGCTCTGTAAGTTCTCAAAAAAGTGAAAAAATACAGTCTAGCACATGCAGGGAGCACTAGTATTGAAAACTAGATTCCCTCAGAAACAGAGAAAAATACTTTGGCAAAGAAAATGCAAGAAAACTTTGATAAAACAAAGCTAAGCTGAGGTTATTCCTAGGCTATAGACTGCAACACAGAGACTATGATCAAATCTAGGAAACCCCTAAGAAGGATACTTATGATATGGAAAGACGATGATTGCCTCTCTAAAAAACAAATTATGGACTTAAGCACACAATTGAAACTTCAACATCCCAACAGATATAGGCGGATTGTATAAAGCTAGGGCGTGTGTATACATGGACAGGGCTTCTGTAGGCTGCGTATACCTCTGTAAATTTCCGGAAAGAAAATCAAATAGTCAAGAAATCATGTAGGGAGTATTGGTATGGAAGACCAAAATACCTACTAACTCAGACTCTTGCAAAAACTCAGAATAAAGGTAATAAAACCAATTCTAAAATACCCCAAAAGTATCCCCAGAAAACCCTAGAGATTCCCCAGTATGGTCGCCAATTCTTTTGTTGGGTAAATCTCCCTACGGACTAGCATTAAGGGTTCTGTAATGCATGCATAAATGACCTAAAGTCTCCTACTTTTTTCCATTATCCCAATCATAAACCCCATTATTCATATGTAAATACAAGGATAAAAGGATCAATTCACTATACCTTGATTTCCACATTTGATGTAGATCCTTTCGCTTTCGGTCACTCTTTGACTGCAAGTTTCCTCCCAAAGCTAACCTGCATTCACAAACAGACAAACAAAGAACTCCAAGAATGCATTTGATCCATGAACTAATGGGTTAGAGATTCTATCAAAATATAATCAATATTAAACATTAAAAACCTCATATGGCGGGACGGGTAAAGTAATTATTTTATTAATCTCACAAAAATACCTTAAAATTGTGAGATCAGCCACTGCTCTTCGAATCTAGTCCTGTGCTCCTCTTCAACTTTGCTCCAACTACTCTCATATATGGTTCTCTTCACACAATAGTTTCAAAAGTTTGGGGCAACAGGGAATGTAAAATCGAGTAGAGTTGCTTTACTATTATTTTTCTCTTCTTAGATGGGACCCCTACCCCTTCTTTTATAGGCTAGAAAGGGCTAGGTATTTGGTCAAGTGACTGGCTATGAGCCATCAAACAATCTAGGTAACTTACCCAAAATTGTGTGTTCCATCACCAACTTTCTATTTTTCGTGCTTTTCTAGGTATACACGGGTTGCAATGGGTCAGCTAGCGTATACCCACGTGCAATAGTGGAGCAGGGCGCGTATGCCTTCAAAAGGGGTGTTTTTAAGAAGTTGTTCAATAGTGTCTTGGAAAAAGATGTAAAATGAAATGGCCTGATGCTAGGTAAGCATATATAGGGCAATTTAGGGTTATAACACATATCCCAAACTCCGAATTCTAGACGGAACCCTCCCGTCTCAGAGACAGGAGCTGATATACCTGTCGTTTCTGAACTACCTGTGACATCTACTACATTTACGTTACCTTTAGATCACTTTAACAATACAACTTGCTATTTCTTTGCTGGTTCATAGAAACTGTCAGCTGGTCCTAGATCGACTATCCCTCTTCAAAAGGCCCATTCCACAATGGTCCCAAACACTACAATTATCCCCACAGGGAATACGGTGGCTAGCCAACTTCCTATTGGCACACCACTTTCATCTAGACAAATCCTGTCACTCCCTCTTGGGTATCATGCTTTGAATGATTCTATCCCCATCTGTTATCGATATTTCTTGTAAGGGGGGATAGAACACAAAAGAATGGGTTAAAACCCACTTGTCCAAGGTTTCGGATGATAATGCACCCAAGATAAGTCACAAGAAAGTCCGGACGGCAAGGATCGCAGCGCCCGGATCAACGACGCATATTGGATTCCGGACCCCCTTGCCTTTCTACCTTTAAGCAGGGGGGGGGGGGTCCGGAATCGGGGGTGCACCTCTCCAATGACCCAGATCAGCACGCCTAGATCAACGGCGATGAGGACAATTCCAGACCCCCTGCCTTTATACCTTTAAGCAGAGGGGGGGGGGGTCCGGAATCGCAGATGCAACTTTCCGACGACCGAGATCTCAACGCCAGGATCAACAGCGCTCGTACACTTCTGCCCTTCTCAGCTGTTCCATGTTTAAACCCACGTGGGCCCTTCTCCCATCATGTCATCTCCCTTCCCACCTTTCTCCTGCTGCAGTGTGTCATCATCCGCCTCCCCACTTTCGTCCAGGTGGCCCATCCTCCGTCTCATCGTCCACTCACCACCTGCCATGTGTCCTGCTACTCCACTTAGCCCCTTTTTTCATATGTCATCCTCGTCCAACTTTCTCACACCTCATCGTTTCTTGCTCCACCCCCGTGGTTGTAGCCCCGTCACTCTGTTTCCGAGCCCCCATCTTCCCCCACGTTGGCCTCCATACCCATCCTTCAAGCCATTCAGTTGTTCCAGGTGGCAGCGTGAGAAGTCTCCCACATCCCAAAGCGCTGAGTTAGCCAAGCAGTTATTGATGCGGTTGGTGGTGGTTAGATATCGTCTCCGCCATAATGGGGATGTCCTATAATGAATTAAAGGCACGTTGATTTGCCGATAAAACTGTCAGAAGATCAATCGCGTCTGCCATAAGTTGCATGATCATTCAAAGATTGCAGCTGTAGATTGTCAGAAGCCATGCAGACGCAAAGATTTCAATGCAGTTTCTTGGTTCCGCTGCTGTTGTTGTTTTGAGTATATGTAGGCATTTTTTCCATTTTTGTATCTATCGATGGCAGAGCTAAGCTCCCGACTGTAAAGTTCCAGCAAACATTCTGGTTTCCTTGTTATGCCTCTATGTTTGAGATTTCTTGGTTTATAACAAATAGTTCTCCCTTTTCCATCTATCTCATGTCGGGGAGTTCATAGTTGAATGATTCACGTGGATTGTTATAGTTATGTTATGATAAAGGATTTGTCGTGACATTTTTGTATTCTCTGGTTTTCAGTGTTTGAATATAAAGAGACTTTGTGTTCGGATGATCTCTCCTCCAGTCTGTTACAAACTTGATGTCTGTGATAGACCTCTGCACTCTTCTCATGAAAGTCTTCCCCCTACTCACCCTTTATTACGACTCACTGTTTGGAGTTTATCAAGACCTCACTCGTTCATGCATGCCTGGTCTGGTTTCTGAGTTGATACGATGCTGTCCTGAGTTTTCCTCCATTTGATCACCCTTTAAACAAACCGTGACATTAAACTGATGGGTGTCGGGCTCTGCTCCTGTAAGAAATCCAGAGTGACCTCCGATAGCCAACATTTTTGGTGCCATTGCCGGGGCCGAAGTTGAATATTTTCTCCGGGATTGAACAACAAAGATTAAGATGATTCTGAAGGTGCATCAGATATCAAAACTTGAAGATTGCTACTGTGCACCTGGCGACTCCACTGTGACGACTCCATTGCGACGAACCCATCGGATTAGTTGTGGCTTCCGGCGGCAGACACATGCGGTCCCATCCACAACTGCCTCTGGCTGCTACTGAAGAAAATCCAGAGGCGATTCTCAGAAAAGGAAAGGCTTCTCAAGAAGAAATCTTCGTATCAGAATCAGGTATTTACCCACCTCCCTCTGTAAGAACTCCATTTTCTTATTCATAGTTTCCTGGTCATCCTTCCTCTGAGGTTTCCCATTTTCTGAACTTCGGGAGTGTTCCTGCTGAGTTTTCTCCTCCTAGTCCAGTATCAGAGGGAGAGATCCTTGTCACTCCCCCTTCCCTGGAGGTTGTGCCCCAGTACAGACCTCAGGCTGTAGAAGGTTTCACTACTCCTCCTTTTATTACTACTACTGCACAGAGAGGAACACCTGCACATTCGGGTCCCTTAGACCTCTCTCTGTCTTCCCCCTCGTCCCCTTTGAGGACCTATTTTCCTACATCTTCTGTTCACACTCCTTCTCCTCCCAATTCTCCTCCACCTAACATCCCTATGGCTGGTGCTAATCCCCCACTAAATAGAATGGATTCCATAGTCGCAGCTAGATATGCTCCCCTAATCCTACCCCATCCTATGAATCCTCTCCCTACTGGAGACTACTTGAAGTACATGCCCAAGTTCATTGGGGAAGGGGACATAACTACAGAAGAGCACCTGGCTGCTTTCTACAGTTATGCAGACAATCTGAACATTGAAAATGAAGATGTCTGGATGAGAGTCTTTGTTCAGAGCTTGGATGGTGAGGTGAGGAAGTGGTTCAGGGGATTGGCCCCTGGATCTATTGCTGGAATTGAAGCCCTGGACGTTGTTTTCCTGAGGCAGTGGGGAGATAGAAAATATTACATATATTACATGACCGAGTTTGGATCTCTGAAGAAGCAGGAAGGAGAGTCAGTCTAGGACTTCTCCAAAAGATTCAATAAAATGTATAACAAGATTCCTGCAGAGATAAAACCCTCAGAGGCCTCTGCCCAAGTTTCCTATGATGGTGCATTTGACCCTGATTTCTGTCTTTTATTAAGAGAAAGAAGAGCCACCTCTTTGGCTCAAATGCAAGATGCAACTATAGAGGTGGAATCCAATATATTAGCAGCTGACAGACTAAGGAACAAGGCCGACACAGACAGAAGAAAGGAAAAATCAGAATCCTCGATTTCTGGCTCCAACATTTCTGGCCCGTCACTCCCCCACCCTCAAGTAAATGAGTTGGCCCAGGTGATGAGCTTTCTAAAAGAAGAAATGGAGAGATTGAAATTGGAAAGGAAACAAATGAACAAGGGCCCTCAGAACACTGAGAACAGAATAGGTTTCAGAAGACCAAATAATTTTGCTCCCCCAACTATGCATAGAGAGAAAGAAAGAGACATGGATGACCAAAGGATTCAGGCTCCCTTCCATAAAAATTTTGTGGCTGATGAAGAAGAAGGAAAAGCAAACGAGCCTGAACCTAAAATCCACTTTGTAGAAGTCACTCCTCCTTTCCCTCATCTGACTCAATCAGCATACGAGGAGTCTCTCATGAACAGTCAGCTAAATGAATTGAGCAAGGGAGACAAAGTCGGAGGTGGCCGAGGCAGGTATAACCTGAGATCTGACAAAAGGGCAGCAACACCTGATATTCCTAAGTCGTCCACTAGAGTAGATAAGCCTACTGATGAGGTAGTAGACAACCACAGAGGTAAGAAGGCCCGACCCCTCTCTCCCATTGTCCAAAATCATGTTCCTGAAATTAGAGAGATCCCAAAGCCTACATCCTCTTTTAATTTCGAGCATGAAATTCAAAAGATCAGAATCCCTGTGCCCCTCACTGAGCTGATCAAACATGGTGAATTCAAAAGGCGTTTCTCTGACTTTTTGAAATCTGAAGCCTCAGGCCCATCCATAGACTTCATAAACCTCCAAGATGAAAAGCCAACAATTGTCCTAGGACCCATGGTGGAAGACAGATATGATTCATCCCCTCCCTTCTACACCTCCTTGAACATACATGATAAGGTACTACACAACTGTTTGATGGATTCAGGAGCCTCTCACAACCTCATGCCCAAAGCTGTCATGGAAGAATTAGGACTAGATGTCACCCGAGCCTATCATGACCTATATTCTTTCGACTCCAGAAGAGTGCAGTGTTTGGGAGTCATCAAGGACCTCGTAGTCTCTTTGTTTCAGCTGCCCATGAAAAGTATGCTCATGGATATTGTGGTAGCTGACGTTCCTCCAAAGTTTGGCATGTTGTTGTCAAGGTATTGGATTAAGAGGCTTGGAGGGACGTTACAGATGGACCTCACATATGCCACCATCCCAGTCTTTGGGGGAGAACATAGAAGATTGTACAGAGAAGCTCAGCTGGCCTACATTGTCAGTTATGAAGCAGACCCCACTAATCATCCCATCTTTGCACTTGACAATGGCTTAGGGTCTAGCTTGTTACAGGTCACTGAGACCCCTGAGGCCCCTTTGCAAATCAAAAAGCATCCCACTATCAATCAGGAATTGCCTCCCCCAACCACCTCTGTTTGGAAAATGTTCTTTGACGGAGCTTCTTCCAATATAGGTGTAAGCGCCGGAGTGGTACTCAAATCCCCCTCTCAAGAGACTATATCTCTGTCATACAAGATGGAATTTGAAGTCACCAACAACGTGGCAGAGTATGAAGCTCTGGTTCTGGGATTAAGAGCTGCAAAGGAGATAGGAATCAGGGAAATGGCTGTGTTTGAAGATGCAGAACTGATTGTCCAGCAGGTCAAAAACGTTTACCAGGCTAAGCACCCTCGACTCAAGAATTACAGGAACAAGGTATGGGACCTAGTCGATAATTCTTTCCTGGATTTTAACATTTCTTTCATTCCGAGGGAAGAAAATGCCCCAGCCGACTTTCTAGCCTTCTCAGCTAGTCTGTTCGAAGTTCCTGTGTCGCCCACTGCCCAATCTGATGTCGAGATTAGATACAGGCCCGCTGTACCGGACAATGTCAAACATTGGAAAGTATTTGAAGATGATCAGGAGATCGAAAAGTTTCTCCAATCAGTTGATGAATTTTTTGCATTGCACATAGATGAATATCCCGACGTGGAAGATGGCCATCACCTCGAGGGGTTTCTGAATGAAATTGTTGACCACCAGATTATTCAACTGCCGAGCAATCACATACCAAAAGGTCTGATCCCATTAGAGAGATTGTTCGATGGGAATGATGTGGCGATAAAGGGTAGAGTTTTAGGTGATGATACTGACACAACTGAGTGCAACATAGGCACACCAGAGGAGCCCAAGTTGGTCAAGTTGTCAAAGAGTCTGACCGAGCAGTAGAGGATCGAATATACTAAATTGCTGAGGGATTTTGCTGACGTGTTTTCATGGACCTACAAAGACCTCAAGACATATGACATGTCAGTCATTGAGCACAATATCCCACTGAAAGAAGAGGCTAAGCCATTCAAGCAGAAGCTGAGACAGATAAATCCCATGCTCCTACCTGTCATGGAGAGAGAGGTGAAGAAGTTGTTGGATGCCCAAATCATTGTCCCCTTGAGATACTCTAGCTGGGTAGCCAATTTGGTCCCAATGAGAAAGAAGAGCGGAGAAATTAGACTCTGCGTCGATTTCAGGAACCTGAACAGGAGTTCGAGGAAGGAAAATTACCCCCTACCCAACATGGAACATATATTGCAGAAGGTCACGAGCGCATCCAGGATATCCATGATCGATGGTTTCTTGGGTTACAAATAGATATCGGTCATGCCTGAGGATAGAGAAAAGACGGCCTTCACCACTCCTTGGGGCATGTTCATGTACGCCAAGATGCCTTTCGAACTGATGAACGCGGGAGAAACATTTCAGCGGGCCATGGACATAGCCTTTATCGGGGAGAAAGATAACTTTGTGGTGATTTATTTAGATGACATAACAGTCTTCTCCAAGACTGACAAAGAACACTGCTACCACTTGAAGAAGGTTTTTCTAAAGTGTCGAAGGTATGGCCTATCTTTAAACCCCAAGAAATCATTGTTTGATATGCAAGAGGGAAAATTACTAGGCCATATAGTGTCAGCAGAGGGGGTGATAATTGATCCTAGCAGGGTAGAATCTCTTCAGACTCTGTCACTTCCCAGGTCTAAGAAGGAGGTCCAAGCCTTTTGGGGGAAGATAAATTTTCTGAGGAGATTTGTCTCGAATTTTGCTGAGCTGGTGAAACACATCACAGCCATGCTCAGAAAAGGAAATGAAGTGAAATGGACTACTGAACCTAGGGAGTCTTTTGAACAAATAAAGAAGGCATTGACTGAGGCTCCTGTGCTAATCAGTCCAGATTATTCTAAAGATTTTCTAATATCTTCTTTTGCTTCCTGTGACACAGTAGCGGCAGTTTTGTTGCAGAAAAACGATCAAGGACGAGAACAACCTATTTCTTTCTTTAGCAAGGCACTGAGAGATGCGGAGCTCTAGTACGAGATCATGGAGAAGGAGACTTATGCCTTGGTGAAAGCTCTCAAAGCTTTCAGAGTCTATGTCTTGCATTCAAAGATCATTTCTTATGTCCCTTCAGCTTCTGTGAAGGACATTCTTATTCAGCCTGACATAGATGGAAGAAGAGGTAAATGGATCGCCAAGATCCTAGAGTTTGATCTAGAGATTAAGCCCACCAAGCTAATAAAGGGGCAAGGTTTAGCCAAGTTGCTGGCTGAATCAAATTGCAGGGCCTTGGGAATCAATTTCATCAATGAGCAAGCTGAGTCATCCAATAGGTATTCCCAAAGCACTGTACCACTAGCAGCATGCCCCTGGTACAAAGATATCTTGTATTTTTTGCAAGAAATGAGGCCTCCTGATGGGATGGAAAAAAGCAAGGCAAGAGCATTAAAGCTCAAAGTTGTCAAATATTGCCTCATAAATCAGGCCTTGTATTGGAAAGACCCCCAGGGGGTATTACTGAGGTGTCTAGACCCACAGCAGGCCCAGAAGGTTATATTCGACTTCCATAGTGGTCTCTGTGGAGGTCATCATTTTTGGAAGACCACAGCTCAGAAGATCCTCCGAGCTGGGTATTACTGGCCCACCTTATTTCCTGATGTTTGCAGGGAAATCTGAGCTTGTCTTAAATGCCATAAATTCTCAGGGAAGCAATAGCTCAAATCCCTACCATTGAAACCTGTGGTGGTCTCAGCACCCTTTCGGCAGTGGGGATTGGACTTCATTGGGGAAATTCATCCCCCTTCGAGTGGCCAGCACCGATGGATTCTGACAGCAACCGACTACTTCACTAAATGGATAGAGGTTGTCCCTACCAGAAGCACTTCTCACAAAGTAATCATCAGCTTCCTGGAAGACATCATAGCTAGATTTGGCTGCCCTAGCAAAATTGTCACTGACAATGCTTCCCCATTTTGGTCTGAGCCTCTAGTCAAATTTTGTGAACAATTTGGAATTTCACTGATTCACTCCACTCCCTACTATCCTCAGGGGAACGGACTGGCAGAGTCCTCCAATAAAATCCTAATCAATCTTATCAAGAAGCTACTAGAGGACAATAAAAGAGCCTAGGACTCAAAGCTCAAATTTTCTCTTTGGGATGTTCGGGTGACAACAAAGAAATCGTTGGGCATCTCACCTTTCCAGCTGGTTTATGGAATAGAGGCCGTTTTCCCCACTCAGCTTGCCTTACCTGTGGCAAATCTCCTCCAGGACTATGAGGGAGAACCTAACCATGTGCTCAGAAGAATTCATCAGATGGTGGAAGTGTAGCAGATCAGAGAACAGGTCTTGGACAGAGCCTACAATCATCAGCAAAAGATGAAGCAGGCTTTTGACAGGAAGAACAAAAAGAAGGAATTTGAGCAGGGTGATCTGGTGCTCAAATGGGACGCACCCAGGCAGGAAAAGGGTAAACAAAGTAAATTTGATGCCCTCTGGTTTGGGCCTTTCAAGATCCTTGAAGTGTTTTCAAACAACACTTACAGGTTGCAAGATCTGGAAGGAAATGAAGTTTTTAGTGGCCCAATCAATGGGCATTTCTTAAAGAAATGTTTTCTGTGAGCCGCAGTCGGCTCTTTTTGTTTTGTTTCGTAAATATTGTTTATGTTTCTATTTTTCAGACTAATAAATGACTCCATAGCCCAATAGCGAAGGCACTAAGTCTGCAAAAGAGTTCTTAGAGCATCACAGGGATGACTCTATCCCCCATGGAGCCAAATGTTATCGATATTTCTTGTAAGGGGGACTAGAACACAAAAGAATGGGTTAAAACCCACTTGTCCAAGGTTTCAGATGATAATATGCCCAAGATAAGTCACGAGCAAGTCCGGACGGCAAGGATCGCAGCGCCCGGATCAACGACGCATATTGGATTCCGGACCCCCCTTGCCTTTCTACCTTTAAGTAGGGGGGGGGGGTCCGGAATCGGGGGCGCACCTCTCCAACGGCCCAGATCAACGCACCTAGATCAATGGCGATGAGGACAATTCCAGACCCGCCCCCCTGCCTTTCTACCTTTAAGCGGAGGGGGGGGGGGTCCGGAATCGCGGATGCAGCTTTTCGACGACCGAGATCTCAACGCCAGGATCAATGACGCTCGTACACTTCTGCCCTTCTCAGCTGCTCCATGTTTAAACCCGCGTGGGTCCTTCTCCCATCATGTCATCTCCCTTCCCACCTTTCTCCTGCTGTCCTGTGTCATCCATCCGCCTCCCCACTTTCGTCTAGGTGGCCCATCCTCCGTCTCATCGTCCACTCACCACCTGCCATGTGTCCCGCTACTCCACTTAGCCCCTTTTGCCATATGTCATCCCCGTCCGACTTTCTCACACCTCATCATTTCTTGCTCCACCCCTGCGGTTGTAGCCCTGTCACTCTGTTGCTGAGCCCCCATCTTCCTCCACATTGGCCTCCATACCTGTCCTTCAAGCCATTCAGTTGTTCCAGGTGGCAGCGCGAGAAGTCTCCCACATCCCAAAGCGTTGAGTTGGCCAAGCAGTTATTGATGCGGTTGGTGGTGGTTATACATCGTCTCCGTCATAATGGAGACGTCCTATAATGAATTAAAGGCACATCGATTCGTCAATGAAACTGTCAGAAGATCAATCGCGTCTACCATAAGTTGCATGATCATTCAAAGATTGCGGCTGCAGATTGTCAGAAACCATGCAGACGCAAAGCTTTCAATGTAGTTTCTTCGTTCCGTTGTTGTTGTTGTTTTGAGTATATGTAGGCATTTTTGCCATTTTTGTATCTATCGATGGCAGAGCTAAGCTCCCGACTGTAAAGTTCCAGCAAACATTCTGGTTTCCTTGTTATGCCTCGGTGTTTGAGATTTCTTGGTTTATAACAAACAGTTCTCCCTTTTCCATCTATCTTTCGTCTCATGCCAGGGATTTCATAGTTGAATGATTCACGTGGATTGTTACAGTTATGTTATGATAAAGGATTTGTCGTGACATTTTTGTATTCTCTGGTTTTCAGTGTTTGAATATAAAGAGACTTTGTGTTCAGATGCTCTCTCCTCCAGTCTGTTACAAACTTGATGTATGTGATAGACCTCTGCACTCTTCTCATGAAATTCTTCCCCCTACTCACCCTTTATTATAACTCACTGTTTGGAGTTTATCAAGACCTCACTCGTTCATGCATGCCTGGTCTGGTTTCTGAGTTGATACGATGTTTTCCTGAGTTTTCCTCCATTTGATCACCCTTTAAACAAACCGTGACATTAAACTGATGGGCGTCGGGCTCTACTTCTGCAAGCAATCCAGGAGTGACCTCCGATAGCCAACACCATCCCTATCCAAGTTCCATCTAGAGCTTCTGGAGTCTTTACTCCTCCTATGTATAATGGTGCTTCCGGTTCCATTCTGACACCATCCCATTCCTCTCTGGGGGGTCTTATCCACCTTTTATGGGAGGTTTTGGCCCCAGTGGCTCTACTCCTTTTGGAATCTCTGCACCATTATTCACTTCTGGTTACTAGATTCCCACTGGGGGGAAATATAACCCAGGGGGGCACACTCAATTTGGGGGTCAAACCCAAATTGAGACACCATCCTTGCCTGGAGGACAACCCCTACTTGGAGGACAAAACATCCCTAGATCATTGGCCCAGTATTGGAACCTTCTCATCTAGGTAAATCCATAATCATCTAGGGGAAAACAACCTTAGGTTAGCTCTTTCATACACTCTAGTTCAGGCTAATTGTATCTCGGTTCTTCCAATCCCATTTAGGGTTCGAACGCTCAATCTAGTATCCCTTTTCAAGGGAACATCCCCAATCAGTACAACCCTATGGGCTACATGCCTCCACACACATGTCTGAATCTGTTAGGACCTTCACCTCACATGTAGAATGCTTATGGTCCTACTGGTATACTGACGAGACTCCCTCCCCAAAGTCAGCAGTATCCTCATGTGAATAGACAACTCCCCTTTTTAGCCACTTTGGATCTCCTTGACTTGTCTAGAATCTTGAATGATCATATCCTGCATTCTCCTCACTTACTAGTTATACCAGCCAAACTACCTTTCCGACATTCCAAAATTTAATGGTAAACCAAGAGAGGATCCGAACAACCATGTCATGACTTTTCACCTTTGGTGTTCATCCAACTCTTTAATGGATGATTCCATTCGGCCGCGTCTCTTCCAACAAAATCTCACAGGTTCCGCTGCAAAGTGGTATATAGAATTACCAGAGGTTTCTTCATTGATTTTAATACCCTTGCCATGGATTTCCTTATGCACTACCAACTGTCAATCCGTTATGAAACATGAACCAAAATTTTGAGTTCCCTCAAGAAAAATAAGGCCACTCACATCTTTGATCACATTCATGAGTGGAGACAAAGACGACGTTTGAATAAACTCGATCTTCCTGATCAGTTATTGGCAGAATGGTTCACGAAATCATTCATGAATAAAATCTCTCATGATATTTCCATGGGTGGCATTGCCACCGAAGAAATGGAGATTAGTTGTGCTCAGTATCTTGACCTCGTTTACTCACAAACAGGTACTCTTTACGACTTACTCCCTGATGCACCTCGCCCTTCTACTATCGTTACCTCAACTATCCCTGTTGCTTCTCATGCGTCTGATGGTGTGATTGGCACTTTCCATGCTCAAACTTAAACTACGCAAGCGTCTCCCACCAACCCCAAGTCTAATGCTTCTAATGTTCAAAATTCTCTGTCTCCTACTCCTCCCACCAGCAAGACCTCTGAGGTTAACTCCGTTCAATCTACCCCTTCCAAGAGTTAACATGTGGCTTGACATGCTTGTCGTATTGGGATTTAACACGTTTTTTTTTAGTTTCAATTACTAAGGAGGCATCACGACGGGTTTCATCTAAATGCATCAAGTACAAAAGAAATTCTTCTTTAGGAGAGGTGTTAGGGAGAAGGTCGACAACTAGTTTAAATGATGGTATCTCACATTCAATCGAAAAAATTTCTTTAATACCATATACTAACTGGAAAGGTGTGAATCCTGTGGAAAACTTAACGAATGTCCGATAGGCCCATAATGCTGAGAACGACATCATGTGCCAATTTGTCTTATGAATTCCTATCATCCATCAAAACATGGTAGTGAGAACTTTGTTGATTTCTTCAACCTAGCCATTGGCCTGTGGATAATAGGGGGTTGAGTTTTCATGGTGAAGACACAACTTTTCAGTAAGTTTAGACATCATAAAATTATGAAAATGACTACCATGATCAGTAACGATGGCTTGAGGGACACCAAATCTAGTAATGATATGATTGAATATGAACAGCGCTGCAGTTCTCCCAGTATTATTGAATGTAGGCATCGCCTGACCCATTTAGTGAAATAATCCACAACTAGAATAATGTATCCATGCCCCCCGACCGAGTGAGGGTTACATGTCATGAATTCGATGCCCCATTTAGCGAACAGACCAACATAAACTACAGGGTGAAGAGGATAAGGGTGAGATCGAATCTTAGGGTTATATGTTTGACAAGCGTGGCATTTCTGGACGATAGTAATGCAATCCTTAAATAACAAAGGCAAAAAATAACCAGCTTGTAAGATATTTTGGGTAGTGGCATACCCAGACATATGACCGCCACATGCTCCAGAGTGGTAGTCATTCAAATCTTTCTTAGCTTCATCGTAGGTGAGACATCGTCGAAAAATGGATTCAATACCATGGCGGTAAAGAGTATCACCGAGGATGATGTATTGACTGGCTTGATACCATATACAATGATGATCTGTACTAGAAAGTTCTGGTCGAAAAGTTTGATTATGGAGATATATGATAACATCTTTGTACCATATGTCATCAGAATTGATCATAAAGAGGGATTCGTTAGGTAATGAATCCTTTGCCACATTTTTTGTCTCAGTAGAGGGAAGGTCACATATCAATTAAGCAAAAAACAAAGATTTATTTGACTTAGCACATTCAATCTCCAAGTCAAACTCCTGGAGAATAACTATCCATTTGGAGTACTTGCCCCCAAGCAATTGTCGAGTAAGGTTATGTGGTTCTGCGTAATAAAATGTAGTGACTAAAACGTTGAACAACTTGAACAGCTGCCAAGGCCAATTTCTCCACATGTAAATATTTGGTTTCAATAGTTGTGAGACTCCTTCTCAAATAGTATATCACATGTTCATCCTGTGAATCATTCTCTTGGACTAAAACCATAGCAATGGTAGAGTCTGAAGTAGCTAAGTAGAGGAAGTAATCCTGGCTATAGTCAGTTGGAAACATTAATGGTATACAGGTTAAGGCGAGTTTCAAAGCTTCAAAGGATTTGTTGGTAGTGTCATACCATACAAAATCATAACCTTTCTTGAGTAGTCAAGTAAATCCTTTCGTTAATTCAACATAATTGGGGATGAATCGATGTAAAAAAATTTCCTTCCCTTGAAAAATTTGGAGCTAGCGTAGTGTGGAAGGAGGAGGTATATTAAGAATAGCCTCAACCTTCAAGGGGTCTACTCAAATCCCGTGTATAGAAACGATAAAACCTAGAAGTCGGTCGGATGCCACACAAAAAGCACATTTGTGTGAGTTCAAATGTATGCGATAATAACGACAACATAGGAAAATGGCCCGTAAATGTGATGGGTGATCTTGACGACAAATAGAATGCATCGGTAGATCATCTAGATAGGGTTGTACGATGTGATTAATATCATAAAAAGTGTAAGACATAGTGCGCCGAAAGGTCGCACCAACATTCTTTAGACCAAAAGGTAATTTCCGGTACACAAAGGTTTCCCAAGGGAAAATAAAAGTAGTCTTGTGTTGATCCACTGGTAAAATATTTATTTTATTATAGCCGGAGAAACCGTCCATCAAGGAGAATATTTCAGTCCCGTCATAGTCATCAATGATCTGGTCAATGAAAGGGGTTGGATAATTGTCCTTAGGAAAAGCTTTATTTATATCCCTATAATCTACACAAACACGGATCGTACCTTGTTTATTATTTACCATAACAAGATTGGATACTTAATCAGTCAAAGCCACAGGATAGACAAAGCTAGCTTTAAGAAGTTTCTCAACTTCAAGCTTGATAGAAACAAATTTACATGGATGTACTGGGTGAAGTCTCTGTCGAACAGGTTTAGCATCCAAATAAGTCTTAATCTCATGCAGAACGATATCAGGATCAATACCTGGCATTTCTTCATAACTCCAGGCGAAAACGTCACGAAATTCTTGGAAAATGGATTTATAAGTGTGGACCTCATCAGTAGAACATGAGGCCCCGATATGAACATTCTCCATGACTCCGAGTTTAATCGATATGTCAAGAGGAACGATAGGTGAAATGTTACTCAAGTTCCCTTCGTACATAACATCGTGCGTTGACTCGGGAACGAAAGAAATAACAACAATGGTCGACAGAGTCGAAAACTGTTGGTAGCTCTCTATGGTATCACGTTATAGAAAGAGAATGGAACGATGATGCCCATCGTTCCATGGAGTATCTTCCATAGCCATGACTGACATGATCATCTCATTAGTAGGAAAAATCATGTGAAATAGATCGGGAGATGAATCACAGAGAGAAGGAGGAGAGGGGGTTGTCGATTGAATAACTTGATAAGCTGATTCTATCGAGCTTAAAGGAATTCGGTCACCGTAACGAAGATAATTACCAGAGTTAGGTACTATCCATGGGTCATATGACTTAGGGGTTTCATGAACAATGGTGGATATCATGTTAATCGAGGAAACAAAAGGAGGGGGAATATCAGGTGGTGGGATTAGAAATGTACCCATCAAAGTTGAATATTTTAAAAGACCCACGTCGACATTCTCATAACCAGGAGGTGTTTTCAAGATAAAAGGTATGTTGCTAGTACGAGAATCAACATTAAAGAAGGCTAATTGGTCAACAGTGATGACCTTTCCTTGGTGTGGGAAACGTAACACGTGGAAAAGGGTAGACACAACTACGCACATGGAATCAATCTAGTTATGGCTAAGTAGAAGGTTATAATTAAGAGGTTCGTCAAAGACCTCAACCTTGACATTGACCGATTTACCTTCTAACGTAATAGACAACGAAGGAAGAACACCGTGAGGTTTGAAACCTGTACCATTGAAGGCCTTAAGGGTATTGTGTGACTCAGTAAGGGAAGGAGAGACAATAACTTTCCAAAAAGTAATGGACATAACGCAAGTCGAGGCTACTTCAACAATAACGGTTTGACAACTATCTTTATTTTCCATGACCACTTGGATATGAAACGCTAACTAAGGAGGAAGCCTTGGAATGTGATCTTCCAATTCAAATATTATCAAATTGGTATCCGTAGGGTCAATTCCACCAATGGCCTTTAACACTGCCTTCCATTGAGCGGGACAAATTTGAAGGACTTTGAGAGCTGACATCCCGAGGGTGATTCCGCAAGGTCTTCTACAATACTGTATTTTTGGGCAGCACATGTGTGAGGATTAAACAAAGAATTTCGAACAACACCCTTTAGAGAAGGGTGAAGATTTGTATCGAGACCTGGTCATTCAAGATGAAGAGGACCATTTGGAGGTGAAGTTGGGGGAGGAGGTTGAACCAATGATGGTGGTAAATCATCAACTTTCTCTTTTGATGGAGAATAATCTTTGGCTTGAGTTGCGACTACAACTTCATTCTTTTTAGGTTCACCAGTACACATAAGGACATAGGATGTCGTAGAAGGAGAATCTTGGTCACGAATTGCCAATTGGGCCTGCTACTGAGAAGGGAAAGGTTGTGGAAAAACGACAGGTGTAGGAGGCTTTTCGGTCCCTTGGAGGAACTTAGTAACCTCAACACGTCATGGACAATATTTCATGTAATGATCGTCACCACAAATAAGGTAAGGGTAACGAGGTTTACATTTATCTTTATCATCAACGGACTGCGTTTTGGGCTTCTCAGATTGTGGATTATTATTTTTATCTTTCCTATTCTTACCCTTCCTTTTCTTTTTATTTTGGTTTTTCCTGGCAGGTGTGGATTGAATCGAATTAACTTCATAAGTCCTACCGGAGGAAGGAGTTGGAGTAGGGGTATTTTGTATATTAGAATTATTAGATTTAGGATTGGTGTGACTGGCTTGGGTAGACTGAGTCTCAACATGGAAGGTGCCAATCACACCATCAACAACATGAGAAGCTATTGGATGTGTCGGGGTAGGATTCATGGATGGATGAGGAGCATCAGGGATCAAGTCGTAAAGCATGCTTGTTTTTGAATATACGAGATCTAGATACTGAGCATGACTAATCGCTTGCTCTTCAATGACAACACCACCCATGGCAACATCACAAGAAATAGGACCAATGAGTGATTTGGTAAACCACTCAACCAATAGTTGATCAGGAAGGAGAACTTTGATTAACTGTCTTCTCCTCCTCCACTCATGGATGTGATCAGAAACATGAGTGGAAGAAGACTGTTTAAAAGAACTCAAATTTCAGTTCATGTCTCATAACGAATAGGCAATTGGTAATGCGTTAAGAAAGCCATGGCTAGGGTATTAAATTCATTAAATAAACCTCACAGTAACTCAATATACCATTTTTTTCCGAACCCGTGAGAGTCTGTTGGAAAATTCATAATCTAATGGAGTCGTCCATCAATGCATTGGATGAACACCAAGGATGAAAATTCATAACATGATTATTCGGGTCTTCTCCCGATCGACCATCAAACTTAGGAATGTTAGATGGTAATTTGGCTGGGATGACAGGCCAATAAGGAGAGTGTAAAATAGGATCATTCAAGATCTTATACAAATCTGGTAAATCCAAAGTGGTAAGAAAAGGAAACTGTCTATTCACTTGAGGGAACTGGTAGTTTTGGGGAGGAAGTCTCGTAGGTATACTAGTAGGACTGTAAGCAGTCTACAAATAATTAGACAATCCTGCCAGATTCAGTTGTGAAGGGTTTTGAAGCAAGTAGCCAACAAGGTTGGGTTGATTAGGTATGTTCCCTTGGAAAGGAACATTAGATTGCAAATTTTGACCCCAAGTAGGATTCATAAAACCTAGGTACGCTTGAATGAAATTGGGAGGTACAAAAGAATTAACTTGAGGATGTTTCCCCCCAGTCGATTGTTGATTCCCTTGGAAAGGAAGATTCCAAGGTTGACATTGTAACACAGGTATATTTTGTCCATAACTGGGTTATGGACTCCAACTTGAGGTTTCCCCTGAATTTGAGGTTGTCCCCCAACTTGAGGTTGCCCCCCAAATTGAGGTTTCCCCCCAACTTGCGGTTGACCTCCAACAGGAATCTGAAAACCAGAAGTGACAAAAATACTGGTGCCTCCAACTAGATTGGAGCCACTAGGGCCATGATGATTAGCTCCTCAAGACAAAGGTGGAGGAGGGACAAATGACTCTCTAGAGAGAACCTCGGTAGGTGTAGGCACAAAACCAGTAGCAACATTATACCCAGGAGGAACAAAAATATTATGCCCTCTAGATGGATTCTGGGTAGGGATAGTGATGGAAGTGTTTAAAGCCTTATAACTAGGGGGAAGTGGCGAATTTGGTCTAAGTGGAAGTGGAGCTCCAATAGGAGCTTGAGTGATAACCACATTTCCGGTAGAAACATTCGTAGCTTGTGGGACCATAGTAGAATGGGTCATCTAGAGAGGAAGAATTGAGTGAGAGCCAACCAACAATCGGTCTGAAACTATGGTGACACTACTAGTCATGCCAGTAAAATGGTCTAAAGGTACTGTATAGGTAACATACGTCTTGGGCATTTGCGATGCCATAGGTTGATCAGGACTCACTCCTAAGTTGCCATAAAGATCGCGCATTGACATAGGGGCAGAGCTAGGATTAAAAATTCCAGTAGTGTGAGTCGGGATTCTAAATGATTCACTTTGAAAAAGTGGATCCTCTACTCCATATCCTACGTTAGGTCCAGTAGGTACTTCAGTGTTGTCAACAACAACAATTTCTCCCGATGAGTTCATCCAGAGAAAATGTGCATCATGTCTAATACTCAATAATGGATTTGGGGGAAGTTTGAATGCCTCTAAAAATCTGAAACAATTCAGAATCACTCAAAAGAGTCTGAACTTCCAACCTGTGAGGCTAATTCATTATTGACTGCTCCCTCATGAGAGCCTTCTGGTGAGTTGGGAAGCAAAGGAAGGTAACCTTCCAGATATTCCAGAGGTAGCCCTTGCATCCTACATGAATGATGAAGGTCGATGTTGGATGAACCAAATAAAGAACAAAAAAAGTCTATGGCCAACTAAGGAAACAAACAACACTCACTAATAAAATCTAGAAATCAAACCAAGAAAACAAGCCTTCTTATTTCGAAGCCACTAGTTGGTGATGAAATCCAACGTTGCAAAGTCAAGATAAGAAGGGGATAGGATAAAGTGGTTGAAAAAGTTACCCTGACGACCTGCTTAATGGACTTACACCCCAGTGCAAGCTCCCACACATAATCGTAGGTATACCCTCCAAGGAGCCCGAGTGAGTTTGGCCAACGCCGATTCCAAGTACCGTGAAGACTTTCCCCTCCACAGTCACCTCATGTAATACCCTAAATAAATAAGCTACTAAGGTTACCAATTACGACAATGATTCCTGGGGAAACAATTGACAGTCTGATCCACGTGCAAAGGCAGGGTATCTAGCCCAAAATCAACTCAAGAGGCTCCCACACATAATTGTGGGTATACCCTCAAGTGACCCCAATAATAAGCGCAATCTCTCCACCAATACCAACAAAGCAGGGTGAGTAACTCTGTCAGTCTTAATGCGACCTCAGGTTTGACCCTTGTGTGAGAAGGGCTTCCCAGGACAAAATGTAGCAATTATATTTGAACTCTCCCTATCACAAGATGCTACTGTGTGTTTTGATGCTTTGGAGAGTGTGCCTTACAACCTATTCCAAAGCGCTATCCTAGCTAATGTTGGTGAAGATAATTTCTAGAAAATAAAAGCTACTAATAAATTTTAAATGATGCTATATTTTAAAAGCTGTTGTTAACTCAAAAGGGAGATGGAGATGAAACTGATGATGTTGTGACCTTGACCCAATAAAATGCAAGAAGAGATAAATATGCAATCTTTCAATTCAATGAACTCTAGTTACAGTAGGGAGAATGTATCTCTTTTTGAAGTACAAACGCTACGAAATACAATTTCTCATTTCTTGAATGAAGACAATTCCAAATAATCAAAGACTACAAAATTTTTCCAACTTTCTCCTAACAAGTATTTTGAATGCAATAATTTCCTTATCAAAGATTACTAAAAAGAATAAATGAATTCAGTTCTTCCTTTCCCAAATCAAATCAGAGACGTAATGAAGAAAGGAAAGTGCAATCTAAGAAAATCACCACATTCAACACAATTCCCAAATCAAACTCATAATGTAGACAAAAATGAAAATGATTGGAAGGCTTTTTGTCAAATGCAAACAAAAATGTTTCTCAATCAACAAACAATCTGGAAAGAAAAATCAATCCGAAACCACAAATAAATCGAAGACCCTTTGTCAAACAAGCACTCAGATCAAGATCCAGAGATTATACCCTTGTGACAAGAATCAAAAAGAAAAAACTTGAAAAATTTATAAAGAAAGACTTTCAATTACTGAAAACCAATCAATTGCAAGCTTTAAACTCATAAATCAATCAAACACTGGAATCGGAATTTCACCCCATGCAACTAAGGCAAAACTGGGTGAAAAAATAAAAATTGGCTCACTCCAACAAATCCTACAGGAGTCATCGCAGGCTGACAGTAGGGCACAGTGCGACGAGCTAGGGTCGTTGAGGGCTACCAATAGGGCACAATGCGACGACGTCGCACTGGATTGCACAAGAAAGGCACGATGTCAGAGGGTCATCGTAGGCTGACTATATAGTACAGTGCGAGGATCTTTGTAATTAAGGAAAAAATGGGAGAAAGGGAAAAAATCTAACTGAACTTTTAGACCTAGGGAGTCCAGATGGACCACCCACAGACTCAGAGAATGAATTCAACCAAAAGAAGGAAAACTAAAATCAAATGAGAAGAAAAAAACCAAAAGAGTGTTGTATCCCCAGTATGTTCACCAATTTTTTTATAGAATTAATCAGTAAATGCAGACATAAATAGATCTCCCTAGATCCCACTGGAAACTAGAACAAAATAGAAAAGAATATGGAACTTTCCCTAAGTTCTAATTATTGAGTTTACTAGTTAACAAGAGATAGACAACATACCTTTTAAATGTCGTTTCCTCTTGCCATTTTCATCTTATCTCCACCTCAATTCTCTTGTGATATTGAATCTACAAGAGAACACAAGCCAGCTGAAGTGAAAGCAATACAATGTACTCAACAAGAACCTATGCATGTGATCAAGGAATCATGCAATAAAACAAGACTAGTTTTATGGGAGAGAAACATATTGTTGTATCATATTAAATGAAACTGGAGATTACAACCAAAAGCCTTGATGTCACAAGTTCCCCTTTCAATGGCCCTTTTCTCCAACACACGCACCTTTTCTCCAACCTTGAATGAAGAAGATCCACAATGACTTGATGAATTGAAATGAGGCCCTCAAGCATGATCTAATGCAGAACTCTCCATACAATTCTTAGCCTATTCAACCTTATCCTTTTCCATGAGAGATCCCTCTTTATATAGGGTGAAAGAGAGATGGGTGAGAATATTAGGATGATCCCACCAAATGAGAGAAGTGAGTAAGATCCAAACTAATCAGAGGCCACCTCACCGTCTAGAAGATCCCCTTCTAGAACATTCGTGAAATTTGACTTTTCACAAGATTAAATCATCGTCGCACCCTAATGCACTAGCATCCTGCGACGACGTCATAGTCCAGGTATGGTGCAGGATTTGACGATCAGGCATCGTCGCACCCCATGAATAGATCAAGGTGCGACGACCTTCCTTTATAGGGTTTTCTGGCAGAGAATATCAAATCAATTTTCTCTTGGAGAAAGTCTCATTTTATATTTTTAGGGAACATGAACACATGTTGTCAAGTGATCACTGAGGTGACCAATATAATGTGTAACAAGGGATATGTTCCCTTGCAAGGGATTTTGTTCAGGGGAAACCCTTTCCATACTCAATGAAACCCTGGGAAATGTATGGTACCTATGCCATGAGGATCAGTTGTGGGCATCCCCAACCAAGGCCCTTGGAACACAACACAGGGAGCAATCCCGACGCAAACTATGTCGTCAAATTTTGAGTTAGCTGATGATGCAACAATAGACGCAACTTCCTTTTTCTGGTCAAGGCCATGGTTTTTAATAAAAACCTGGCCAACAGTCCAACTTTTCCTGGAAACCTGGTGTTGGTCGAAATCCAAGGCCCTCTTTTCCTGTAAATAATCCATAACCAAGATTACCCTTTTTGGAAACCCTACATTTTCTAGACTTGTTGAGATTACTGAATGACCCGATTTGTCACGATCCGCATTGTCCCCCCATGACGACAAAGTTTCCTTCGGATATTCTGAAATTTGAGGGCAAGCCTGGCGAAGATCCATGTCATCATGTGACTACCTTTCACTTATGGTGCTCGTTAAAATCATTGAAAGACGACTCCATTCAATTGCACCTTTTTCAATGAACTCTTATAGGGGGTGGGATGAAGTGGTATATCGAGCTCGATAGCTTGAAGTACTTTTACTTTAATGACCCGGCTATGTTTTTTCTGAACCATTTCCAATTACCACTGAGATACGATGTTGGCAAACTCCAAGAAAACCAAGGATGACCACGTCTCTAATCATATCCTAGAATGGCGGTGAAGAAAGAGCTTGATCAAGGTCAAGGTCCCTCCTTCTTTCTTTCTTGAGTGGTTCTTGAAGTCTTTGGTTCCATGTGTATCCAAATACGTAGCAACATTCGGGGTGTTTTCATAGGAGGAGGCTATTATGAGATCCCAACAACTAGAACTGATTTAGTCTCGGTCTAGCATGCTCTATGAGATATTACCAGATGTGCCACAGTCTACTCTCGATAAGGCCAAACAAAAGTCTGGGCCCCACGCTGATGGAATAGTGGGCTCAACAAAAAGAAAGATCACGGATCTATTGTCAAATCATTTGCAACAATTTCTGATACAACAGGTTGTGGCCAGCCACACTCCTAGTTCGACTATCCCCTCTACCCAGATTTTGAATGTAAACAGTGTGCATTCAACGACTCCCAAGGCCAACCAACAGACCGAGGGAAAGAAAAAATAGAGAAAAACAAAGGGTAAAGGGGATAAAAAGGCTGCTAAAAATGATGGTGGGGGAAAAACTAAGAAGAGGTCGAAGTATCCATGTAATATTTGCGTGGAAGCCCACCCACTCACTTATTCCCTTGGTTTGCAGAAGCCCAGAAGCTACTAGTACAACAATAGCATGTTATGTTGACAAAACCTTTCTCACAAGGGAAAAATATGTCTCAGGATTCCACATCCACGAGCGTGGCTGGGGGCAGTCAAGGGCCCCCCGTGCTTTCTACCAAAAACTCGGTTGTGAACATTTACATGATGAATGCCAACACTCATGTAGCCACTAGGACTTGAGACTACAAAATGCTGGAATCTGTCGAGAAGGGAAAGGAAGTCGATAACCCATTGAATCCACTCTAAATTGAGAAGATAGTGGGTGAGACAATGACTCGCATCCCTAAGGGCGTGTTTAAGAAGGCTTCCCATAATAAAAACATAAGGGCCACTTAGAACTACTCCATCGTGGAGGATCTGGCATAGACCCCTTGTGAGATGTCGGATTTGGAGGTTCTTCAGAGTTTCCCCTCACAAGAGAAAATCTTTGTTGTCCGCCTTGGGAGCGGCAAAGACTAGTAACCCAAGAGCGATCATTTTCGATCAAACTAAACTCAAACCTCGTCTTCCTCATCATGTCGCCTTTCAGATAGTAGTGGCATACACCATGAAATATTTGATGTGAAACATTTTCCGTACGGTGGTTGATGAGAGTGCCTCTACTTGCGTGATGTCGTTGGCATGTTAGAAGTCCATTGGCCATCCTGAGTTGTCTCTGTCTCCTACAATTCTTACGAATTTTGATGACCGATCATTTAAACCACATGAAATAATTCCTTCTTTCCCCATGCTTAGGAGGTAAAATTATGTACGTCGAGGTTGAAGTGGTCGATGCACCTCTCGACTACCATCTTTTGTTAGGACGGAGTTGGACCTACACAATGCATGCAACAGTTTCCACTATCTTTTAGGTCTTATACTTTCTGCACGAGGGTCAAATTATAACCATTGATCAGTTGTCTTTATCTCATCTTGACACTTCATGAGGATCTTCCATGGTCCTGATGGTTGATAACCCACAACCTGGAACTGCCAACTTAGGTGCTGGATTGTTTCCGTCATTGATGGGAACCTTTGATTATCCTCCACCTTCTAATGATGTAAAGTTTATATCAATTTTTCTTGACCAGTCGAAGGCTGGAATTTTTCAAGTATCATCTTTTAAAATGAGCTACTTTTATGACCCATGGACTTTACCTTTCCCATCGACCTCGATGGAAGGGATAGGGCATATTTCCATAGCCATGCCCTTATCCTTGGTTTAGGTTGCATACAAAACTGTCCAACAAGCCTCAACCAACCCCGATCTGGCCCCCTCACAAGAGTTAGATCCAGTCCTTGAGCCTATTTGGGTTCAATATTCTCTTTCCTATCAAGATCCTTTAGACTTGGTCTTTCCCTCTGACAAGGCGATTCTCAAGGCAATGATTGTTCTTGATAGACCTTGGGATGATCTGTATCATAGATATTATTTTATTCCCAAGCTTAGGAGAATGGAGGCAGAAGAGTTTGTTTTGACCATGAATGGAGATAGCCCTTGTCCTATCAATCCTCTAGCTACACACAGAATTTACATCAAGGTTAACATGGAGATCATTGCTACAAGGATTCCAATCGATATCTCTAGAAGCCCTGGTGTCGTGGAGAATGTTTTCGTCGGAGCAGATTGCTCCCCTGAAGAGATTCTAACTTACACCGAGTTATTCAAGGAGTTTCATGACATTGTTTCCTAGTCTTATGAGGATATGCCAGGAATCGACCCACGAATTTTCAAACATGAAATCAAGACTTATCTTGATGCCAAACCACTTCGACAGAAGCTCCATCCGGTCAATCCAGGAAAAGTAGCATCAATCAAGGCAGAAGTAGAGAAACTGCTCAAAGTCAGTTTTATCTACCCTGTACAATTGATGGAATGGGTGTCAAACCTGGTCCTTGTCAACAAGAAACAAGGCACGATTCACGTTTGTATGGAATTCCATGATTTGAACAAGGATTTCCCTAAAGTCAATTTTCCAACCCCGTTTATTGATCATATTTTCGATGAATGTGTGGGTTGTGAAGTCTTTTCTTTCATGGACGATTTTTGGGATATAATCAGATTCAAATCAAACCCAAGGACCAACATAAAATGAATTTTATTTGTCCTTGGGGTACCTTTGCATATTGAAAGATGCCTTTTGGTCTGAAGAATGGAATTCTCTTATTATTTCTTGGGATTGATTTTCATGGAATTCGATGATTAGTTCTTGGGCATGATTTTCATCGACGCATCTTAGCAATATACCATCAAAATTTATTCGGAAAAGTATGTCAGTAATCAACATGTATTGATTCACCTTCATCTTCAACATCCTTCTCTCCTTGGGATTCATGGTGACAGGGAATTGCCCGGACCTTAAGTAGAATATAATATCTCTATACCATTCTGAATCAGCTAGTGGTTCTCTGACTGATATTGAAATCATCCCATCGACCGAATCCCCATTTGATATGAGTTTACATAAACCTTGTCCCTTGATTTCCATTAAAGGTTTAATATCGATACCATATTCTTGTATATTTTCCAAGTAGTTAACCCATTTTCCTTCTCTCAACTGTTGATTTAGAAACATCTTCACTAGTGATGAGGGAACATAAGCTACAACATGGGAGTTTAATATATACGTCCAAAAATGCGCCACTGATTTTACAAGGGCCAAGGCTTGTTTCCCCAGTTATGAATACTTCAACTCATATCCGTGTAGAGTTTTTCTCATGAAACTTATTGGGAGTTCTTCTCCTTTGCTATTTTTTGGGTGAGCATAGACGCAACAACTGTCTCTTTAGAAAATGAATAGATGATGAAATCTCTTTAGAAATATGGGTTGATGAGGACAGGAGCAGTGGTGATTTATCCTTTAATATTTCTTAACACTTCCTGAGTATCCACTTTCCATTCGAACCTCTACTCCTTTTTCAGTAACAAATTGACCTGCTTTACGATGCTCGCGTAGTCAGGAACAAATCTTCGCACAAAATTGATTTTTCCGAAAAATGACTGGAATCCCTTCTTAGATGTCGGGGGATTGAGCTCATTTATTTCTTTGACTCTTTTCAAATATATGTAAATCCCTTCCTTGCATACAACATGACCCAAAAATTTTCCTTGAGTCACAACGAACAAGCATTTCTTTGGATTCAAAGATACACCATATTATCTAAAACTTTCAAAAACCTCTCTCAAATGATGGATATGATCCTCCCTTTTCTTTGAATGCACTGTCAGGTCATCTTGGTATTCCACCAAAAAATTCCCTATCAACCCATTGAACGCATGATCCATGGCTCTCTAGAATGTGGCTCCAACATTCTTCAGACCAAAGGGCATTCTTGCATATCCATATGTCTCCCATGGTGTGATGAATGTTGTTTTTTCCCTATCTTCCTCATCCACCAAGACTTGGTTGTATTCAGAGAAACCATCCAACATGGACATGCAGGAAGATCCAATGACTTGTTGTAGTAGAAACTTCATATTAGGCAAAGGATAATTATCTTTTATGCTTGCTTTGTTAAGATCTCTGAATTCAACACACATCTGGATCTCTCTAATATTTTTTCTTACAATCACTGGATTTGAAAGCCAGTCTGAATGTTTGATGGGATAAATTATCCCTGCCTTCTCCAACTTTTCCAATTCGATTTTTACCAAAGGCTTCAGCTTGGGATTCATAATCCTAATTATTTGTTTCACTAGTTTTTCTTCTTCCCTCAAAGGAATGATATGCTAGAATATAGTTTTATCGTAAGCTTTCAAATCATCATAGGTCCAAGTGAACACATAAATATATTCCTTGAATAAGGAAATATATTGGTCAATCTCTTCAGTGGTGCAATCAACTCCCAAGTTGACATATTTCGGGGACTGGTCTGTTCCAATATTGAATTTTCTAGTTTCTTGCACTTTTTGAACTGAAACTTCTTCAAGGAGATTCTTGGCATGATCATCTTTTGTAAACAAAGATTCAAATTGTATACAATCTTTTGGGATGGAGGATGATCTATCGTCTTCTTCATCATCATCATTTAGCAAAAAATCTTCCAGTTGTTCATCGTTCTCGAATACTTGCAAGTACTCGATGTTATCGGGTACGGATGGTCGAAAAACTCTTTCTACTTGGAAAGACATTTTACTTTGGACATCGTATAGATTTGATAATGAGGCCGCCAAGGTTAGTGAATCAGCCTTGTGATTCTTGTCTCTTGGAATGAAAGAAATGTTGAAGGAACTGAAAGATTCCATTAAATCATTAACTCTTTTGAAATACAACTTAAGTCTTTCCTTTTTGATTTTATACCTCTGGGTAACTTGATTGATGACCAGCTCCGAGTCGCCAGTTACAATGACATGTTATATTTTCATTTCTTGTGCAAGGATCATCCCTTGGATCAAAGCTTCATATTTTGCCTCGTTATTTGTGCATGAAAATTCCAGTCTTATAGCATGGGGATGCATCATTTTATTTGGACTCAAAAGAACAATTCCAACTCCATTCCTAGATTTAGAATAGGGTCCATCGAATGACATCCTCCAGTAGCCTTCAAACAAATAATCTTGGTTCCCCATGCCTCAAACTCTCTCCAAGCTCTTGTTATGCTCCATGTCTAAGATAACATAATTTCCATCAATTCATTGTCCCTTTTCTTGAAAGAGAATGGGTTTCTAGGTTCATGGGGTACTTTAATCATCACTCCCTCTTTGCCTAGTAGCATCATACAACTTCCATCGTTCATTATATATCCACCCATCATGGATGCCCAATCTCTTCCCAACACAATTCCATAGATTAGGGGAAGGTCTACCACAATAATATTAAAAACTTTAATGATATGGGGGGTTGCTGTAATCCAAGCATAGAAATCCTTGATTTCTCCGTACGTTGGCACTTTTGTAGAATCGATTGCATATATGCTCTCACCAGTTTCATAATACTTAGTGCAACTCATGCTCAATGCCTCCATGACCACAAGAGACATTATATTATTTTTTGCACCAATATCAACTAAACAATTATGTAAAGCAACATTGAGAATTTCAATTGAAATGTAGAAGGGAAGAACCTTACCTCTGATTTTGGAAATTAATGGGTTCTGGCTTTGTTTGGGAATAGTAACGACCACTTATGCTCTCTCAGATGGATCATCTAGCAATTTCAAAATGTTCTTCCTTTACTAGGGAATCTTCACCACTTCTGTAAATAATAACATTATCCTCAATTTACTTAGGTCTTCCACGACATTATACATGATTTGAGTGGAGATTGGCGCTAGGTGTTTCCTTTTGGTTCCATCCGTCACTTTCTCATTCAACACTTTTTCATTTGTTTTTTATTTTTCCTTTTCTTTTTGTTTTTCCTTGTTAGAGTCACCTTTATTCTTTGGTCTATTTACAAATCCTCTTGTCTGGGTGACATTTTCTTACGAGTTGGGATCATTATCGACCTCTCCACATATATACATGGGTGTCTTGCATTCCTCCATTTGCACAGTCTTAGGGATTTCATTAGGTAAGTAATAAGTTTCTTGCTCAACTAATTGCTTGTTGTAGACATCATTCAGAACAACTGCGTTTGGAGTAGGCTTTCTGGGAACCCTTGGTCTTTGTGGGTTATCAATGTCTTCAAACCTCACTCTATTTTTTGGGGGAGGGTTTCTCCTTTTCTCTGGGATTTGCATTCTTGGATTTGGCATGTAATTATCTCTCCTTCTTAGTCTGGTTATCTTGTTCTGCATCTTCTTTATAGTTCTATTCATCTATGCAATTTCAATCTTTTTATTCATTTCCTATGCCGCCATAAGGTCAACCTTTACATCGAGTATGGTTCCTTTGAAAAATCCTCCTCCCGTCGTTTGATTCTAGGCCACCTGAGGTTTGAATTCTTCATTCTTTCTTGAACTGGAAGCTCCTTGATTATCAATGCTTAATCCTCCCATATTCCTTTGTACTCTTCCCAATATGATGTCGGGGTCGACACTTGTTTCAATCATGATTTCTTCCATCTCAATGGATTTATTCATTGCCTCCTCCAAGGTATCCATTTGGGATGTTCTGTTAACGTATTTCACATTCAACAACATTACATTTTTATAACCACCGAGAATAACTAGGTCATTTGTTCTTTTATCTTCTGGGATTCTAGTTAAGTTTTTATTGAACCTGAGATTGAAATCTCATATTCTTTCATTCTTTCTCAAACCAATCTAGTTCAAATCAGTGAGAAGGGTATGATAAGAAATTGGAGGGGCGAACATGGCCAAAAACATAGCTTCGAGGTCATCAAATGAGCGAATTGATCTATTGGGAAATGTAGTATACCATTCATACACTCTTCTTGATAAGGTTTGTAGAAACAACCTTACCATGATGTCATCATGATCAACATGGTGAAAATCACAAACATCAAGAAATAAGTGCATATGCCACTTTACATCAATTGCTCTGTCTCCAGAAAATTCTCTCAGAATGCCTTTAGGGAGAACAGGGAGATCATGTTGCTCACCTATGAAATTTAGAGGGGAATCTCTTACCTTCCTTCTATTTTCAAATCCTGGGTTTCCTTGATTTCTTGCTGCATCTCTTCCACCTCCTTGTCTCTCCTCATGATGTTTCTTCCGAGGTTGTTCATTCCTTTTCGCCATGTCTGGGGAGACTTTAGGTATAGACTTTTCACTTTTATAAATAGAGAGTTGCTTGTATTTGCTTCTAGTAATGGGTCCCTTGTATTCATCCAACTTCAATCCCGACCTTATTCTCGTGCTGCTCTAGCTAGCCTTTATTTTTTATTGATCTTGTCGTTCTTCTCTCCTTTGTATTTGGAGGATTTCTCTTTCTTATTCTTAGAATAATAACTGTTAGGACCCTTCTAAATCTTCTCGATTCTGGGATGTTGTTATTACTAGATTGTACAACTGGTGTAGAATGCTTCATTGATTATTCAATCCAATTTCCAATGGGGCTGATTACCCTAGGGTAAAGTCATATATTCATTCACAAACATTTGGCCAGGTTCTGAATTTTCAGTTAATGTCCTCAATATGGTCGCCAAAAATGTTGATGCTTGAATCCGTTAAGACCGAAACGACAACCTCACGAGGATACAAATCCCCCTGCGTTTTTATAGAGGTGGTACTCCTCTGTTATGATTTCCATGGGACACTAGGACCTCAAAATGTGGGACTTTTACTGAAGTCCATCATGGTAATCAAAAGAAAAATTAAGATGCAAAATATAGAAAAATGTTTTTTGTTTTCTTTTAAAGAAAGTTCTTGAGAATGGACCAGGAACCACACACACATTCACACATCTAAAGCAAATAAACAAAAATTCCTCACATCCGTCATAGTTGGGATAAGGATTTATGATCACACAAAAATAAAAGAAAATGGTTTGCATGCATAAGAGAACTTTAACAGAGTGATACATGGGCAACTCAAATAAAGATATCGATAGATCAACCTCAAATACTTTATATTCAAAAAACCGAGTTACAAAGTACAGTCGAGATTGTTCCCAAATTAGTTCTCTTGGAATTTCGAAAAGTATATAGTTCAGTACATATTCTCTGAAATTAAAATGTGTTTGTCATAATGAATGGGATTGGGCTCCTGCGGACCATAAACCAAATATGTATAAGAATTAAGTTTATAGAAAGAAGAGAGTGTGCGACAGAATACAACAAGACCTGGTAAGAAGAAAAAGGAAATTATTAGTCTTCGGTTAAACCTTTCTATTTAAAGAAGTGGAATAACTAGATGAAGGACTTGACAAAGAAAGAAGGATGTGATCAATATGGACTTACTATCATGGTATCCTATGACTGTTATTTGATTGCTAATGTCCTTTTATGGCTTTCATCGATGGTTATAGAAACCGTCTCAACTACCTTTTGCCCATCATTGGTAAGTTTGTCGACAACCTTTTTAAACCACTCCTCGATGTAGCTTCTCATTGGTTCCACGTTGATTTCATGCTGGATTTTTATATTGAAAATCTCGCCCTCTAGGTCCCTTAGATCAATGGAAATATTCTGCAAAGCTTCTTCAATATCTTGGTTTTTCACTGAGTAATCCACTAGCCAGTTCTCCACGTCATCTTCACTATACTCAAGAACACCATATAATTTTTTGAATGATAACCCTTTGAATATCTCAACTTGTTCGTCAAAGGATAGCTTGGTTAGGAACAAGGAGTTGAGAATCAATTTAGGGTCTTGGACCTCATTGGTGCTCCCGACTAGGTCTATCTCAGTCAACCTTTTGAATAATTCTTCTCTTTTAGTTATGGCTTGGCTGCATGCTTGGACAATGATGTTCAAGTTCTTAAC
>ML783487.1:72104-89057 GCA_009831015.1 Picea engelmannii | reverse complement strand
AATCCAATTGCCAATAGATGTTCTACAAAAATCCCTCTAAGGTCGAACCCTTTTACCCTTTCAACATATCTTAGATTCAAGCGATGGGAATGTCCTACAAATTCATCAATCTTGTTCATATTTCTGAATATGAAGTCCCTAACTTTCCAAGGAAAAGGTATGAATTGCTTTTTTCTCTTTTCATGGAAAAAGTGAAACCAGTAGTTATACTTCCTTGCTATTTCAATAACAAATGTTTTGTCAGATATCTGGTATGGGAGGAAGGAAGAATTTTCCTTGGAGCCAAAAATCCTTATGATGTTATAATTCTCCATTTGTTCCAGTGTCCCCTTCCTCTCTAGGAACTTACTCACTTGGTCAAACATCCGGGGAGCGTCCTTTTCAAACAACAAGTCTTTAAAAACTGAGACAAAATCATTAAAAACTTCCTAAAAATGTTGGGAGGCTTTGTGCCTTCATAATGTCTGATACCAGAAGGTTACCAAATCGAATTCACAGTTTACCTTCTTACACACATAAAATCTCGGAAACTGACAGAAATGTGCTATCACAAAAACCAAATAAGATGACATAAATAATTTCTTTTCCTTCTTGTATTGTGATAATTGGGAAGATATTTCAATGGAAATCAACTTGCCCCAATTGAATATGGCATGTTCCTTGACCGTGAAGTATAAAATCTAAAGAATCATGCAGGAAATACTGGCTGTAGTTTCTTGTCATGTTATCCTCGTGAAAAGCCAGATAATTTCCTAGAAAGGATTTTGAAATGAGCTAACCTGTAATATCATGATGTCCTTGAGGACGACCTCTGGGTTCTTCAAGAACTCAGGTAAGAGGTCCAACCCATTTTCATGCTTCTTTAATAATTCTCTGCAATATTCGCCTTTGAAGGTAAGCGTTAGCTTGGGAAGTCTCAACATCTTACGAAATACTTGAGGCGACATGGAAATAGGGGAATGGTCACACAATTGGATGATCTGTTGGCTTGGAATATAACTCTCAGTGCACCAGACGACCAACTCCTTACAGTTAAAGACTTCTGGGACGCAACCTGCACGTTTATGGGATGAGTAGTAACATATTCTTACTACTCATATCCTAACATTAATTGGTTTATGTCATCTCATTGTTTATGGGATAAGGGAATTCACTAATTTAAGTTAAACTTAAACACACCTTAATTATAAAAATAAAATCTTGAATAACAATTACATTACAATATACTTAGTGTAAGTAGACAAAAAGGAATGACTTATCATTTGGAGAGTTAGGCAGATGGAGAGTTTAGGCGGGACACCATTTTTAGTATCTTTTTTGAACTTGGCTATAGTCTATCATGGCCGATGTCTAAATATAATAACTGGTTCAATTCTATGGTGCAGTTTTTCATAAGTGTTTTGAGCTGACACTCTAGCAATATCATATGGAAGGATCATATGGAAGGACTCCATTTTTTATTTGGCCTGGGTCCCATTTATTTTAGACTTATTGTTTTTGGATATGAAATCAACTTGGGAGTCTGGCCCACTGCTTTGGAGTAGACTTGGCTATGTGCTAGCAACATTTTGATTGGGGGAACTAGTCCATATCATGTCACAGGAGCTTAATGCCCCCATGGGCGTTGCCGACGAGGATGCTTGGGAGCATGAAGTTTTTTTTAACACCATTGATAACCTGTCCAATGATTTAGGAAGTGTTAAAAACTTAAATGAGCCATTAACTCACACAGTTAATGCTCCTCTACCACCTTCCTTGGATTTCACTAGGGTGGCAGCAAAGGGCTCACCGGTTACCAGGCGAGAGGCTAGTAACTAGGATAATCTTTTTTATTGCAGACCGGGTTCAGTCACCATTCAGGGGATTCCAGAGGCAGAACCCATACTAGTGGTAACTTCCCACGAGACTCCCAGTGTGAATCACACAAGGAGTAAGACTTCGGGCAAGGTTTGGAAGCCAAAGAGACAATGGAGACGATTGGTGATTGAGATGGATATTGGGTTGGAGGAAACGTGCCAACTATTGCTCTGTGTGTTAGTTGGACATTTTGATTACAAGGCTAGGAGATCTATCACTTTTTGCGACTGGATGCACAGCCACTGGTTACCAATACTAGGCTATGTGCCAAAGCATTGGACCCTCACATTTGGCTGGTTTGGGTTAGTTTTCAACTCCCTGGAAGATGCATAACTTATACTTTCCATCTTCTGGGAATTTGAAGGTGGAAACATCATGTTAAAGAGATGGCGCATAGGCTTCAATCCAACTACAAACTATTTCAGCCATCACCACATTTGGGTTCTTCTCCCAGGGCTTCCACTTAACTTGTGGAATAAGCCGACATTGAGGGTTGTTGGTAATCTACTTGATCGCTTCCTTAAATTCAATGAGAAGTGTCTTAGCTCCCAAGACAAATGCATGGTGCGAGTCTTGGTTGATCTTGACATACACGCCATGTTGATGGAGTCTTTGGAACTTGAGTGGCATGGCTAGATTATGATCCAAATACTGGACTACTTGGGGATTCCCTTCCACTGCTCTAACTATCGTCAAAGGAGACACCTCATAAATGATTGCACCTTCAGGTCAGGTATTGGGAGGTCGAAGAAAAATTTGGAAGAGAAACACTCTATTTCTTACATGAGTGAAGAGGAGAATGTTGGCTTGGAAACATTTTTGGTGGATACAGAAGTAGCTACAGAATTTATGGGAATGCTCATTGGTAAGTTGAAGACCTACTACCCAAATCGTTTTTTCAAATTATCAGCCTGGGAAAGAGATTTCTTAGAAAATTCCATAGACTTGAATAAAGTGACTACTTCTACTCTTACTACCTTTACTAAAAAGTTATCCTCGAATATTATTCAAGCTTTTGAACCGGTAGAGACACCAACTATCCTTCCTTGTGCTGATATTCAGACATCACAACCGGTTGATGTTGTGTCACAAACCCCACTTGTTAACCCTTCCCCATTACTGAGTCGTCCACAGGGTTCCACTGCTCACATTGCAACTATTGTTTCCCCGGTTCCCTCCCGCAGTGATTCGGATAGTCCTACACAACTACCTATTTACTGGGATTTATATGCACAGAAGGGGCTTTCACCTAGCCTTAACAAAAACTTGCCACCCTCTCCTTTTGGTCAATTGAAGGGTTCAGATAGTAATACTAACACTGAATCCTTGGTACCTATCTGTAATGACACTGAGAGCACCATTCCACTTCCTACCTCCTAGGGGTTGAAGGTGCAACAAGGGGGTCCAAAATTGCCATCTCAGCAGGCCCTCACTAGTTTGAGAAACCCACCAGGGGAAGACTTTAGCCTAGTCACGAGGGATGGGTTTGGAGATCTCTCTGATTAAGACCTGAAGTGCCTGCAAGAAGGCAGGGCAAACTCCTTCAGCTACTGTTCAACACTCAACTTCAACTTCTGACACGAGGGCACTTAGAGGAATGAAATCCCTAGCCAGGGATAAATCATGATCCTCCTCTCCCTTAACATCAGAGGGATGGGAGGGCCCCAAAAATTTACTTCTTTACGCAGACTACTATATATTAACAAGCCTAACATTTTTTTTTTCAAGAAACCTTGGTGAATGAAGAAAAGGCTCAAAATTTTCTTTACTCTCTTTGCCCTTCTTGGATGGTTAGTGCTGTCAGCTCTGTGGGGAAATCGGGAGGACTTCTAGTTGCATGGAATCTTAATTTATTTTATATGAAACCTTTTCTTTGTGTAGGTGGAATCTTTTTAACAGGTACACATATTCCTAATAATAAAAAGATTTCATTTATCAATACATATGGGCCGTGTTCTAGGCATAGACATTTCTGGGATTGAGTACAAGCCAAAGGTCTGTTATCCATGGATACTCTCATTCTAGTAGGGGATCTTAATTTTACCACTAGATTTGAGGAAGTTTGGGGTGTCGGGGCACTTATGGATCTTATGGCAGAATATTTCACAGATTTGTTTGCTAAAAACCAATTAGTGGATGTTCAGCTGACATAACTGGTGCCTACATGGCATAATGGTAGAATCAGGAGCCAGAGTATTCAAAAACATTTGGACAAAGTTTATGTTTCATCTTCCCTTCTAGATGATATAGTTAGGTACAGATTGTGGGTGCACTTTTCGTTTGTTTTGGATCATGCACCTGTTTTTTTCAACTGGATTATGGACACAAGAGGATTGCATATCCATACAAATTTAATCCAGCTCATATGTGTGATGAGTTTTTTGGTGATCTTGTTAAATCAGTTTGGTGTTCTAATCAAGATTTTAGAGAGGAAGGTGCACAACACAGACTCGTTGACAAGCATATCAGGTTAAAAGATCAGGTGAAAACCTGAATTTTAGAAAAGAAATAGAAGGAAGCCTTACTCTATGAAAAATTAGAAGCAGAATATGCAAGGCTATTACAATCAAGCCTAGTTATTGGTCATAATTCTGATCTGGATATCATATTAAAATTTTGTGAAACCGATCGCAATAAATTACTGATGGAGGAAGAAGAATGATGGCGCCTAAAGAGAAGGGCCACGTGGATAAAATCTGGGGATAAAAATACAAAGTATTTCCATAGTTTTGCAAGCCACAGACAAAACAAAAAATACCTATGGGAAATCAAAGATGACGAGGGGTAGATTGTAATATCCCTAGGCTGAACCCAATTGTAAATGTAAATGCAAATGTACTTAAGCTGGTGAGATGATTGATATCATTTTTGTATGCACATTTCATGGCATAGTGCACGCATGTACTGCACAGTGAAATGATGAAGTGTGCACATTCCAGGATACCCCACGCAACATCTTAAGTGTGCATGATTGTGAGGCCAGCGAGCCTTTGTGTATATGGTATGTTTTATAGGCTGGTGAGCTAGTTATTATAAGCTAGGATGTTTATGTTTTTAATAGGCCGGAGAGCCTAGATGTTAAAGGCCAGTTCTCCTATTTTTTTATATGTCTCATAATTAATATAAAATACATCGTTGTGTGCAGATCGACCACAATAAAAGAGATGGGGGACTAAAATCCACTGGTTAGGGAAAGGGAGGGGCTAAGTTAAGGAAAGGGGCTAAGCTAGGGAGCTTAAGCCAAAAAGGAATAAAATATTAATATTTCTTAAATATAAAGTATGGATGATTATTTTATCCTAAGTTCTAAAGTTGGGGACAAGTGGGCCAAAGTAGCTCCCAACATGACAAGTGTCAAGTTGGGGACATGCATACATATTGCTGGGACTTAGTTCATTTCCTAGCATCTTTTCCATAATTCATCCATCATTCTGACCATCATTCCTACTATCCAGTCAATCATCCATGAGCATTCACACACCATTGAGCTATCTTTTGTATCTTCATGATAGTACCTAAACCTGTATCCATAACCATTTTTGTGCTGGTGTATCTGGTTAGCTTGGGAGTTTGAATAAAGAAGTAGGTTCTCATGCCCGTGGGATATTGAAGAGGCAGGTTGTCAGGCTCGTGAGCAATTCTCTGAGTGAGAGATTTGTTGGGAATTGATTTCCTGAAGGTGCTAAACTACAACTACAGGGCTCTGAGACTTCCTGTTTGGCCTGTTGTGGAAGCCTTGGAAGGGAACTGGGAAAACCGAGGGACTATTGAGCAGAGAAGGGGCACACTTCCTTGGGTGGGACAGGCATGTGGGGAATGAGAGACAGTAGTTTGTTAGTTTGAGTTGGCACCTGAGATGGAGTCTTTCCTGTTGTCTATGAGCCTTTATCCTGGTTAGGAATCCCTTTACCTGGGTGGATTTTAGTTCCATCTCGAGGGTGAATCATTGTTGAGAGTGATGAACAATGTGGTCTAAGGATGGGAGGTTTGTGGAAGGTCTGCACGCAGTTGGTGATATTATTACAAAGATAAGTGCCAATTGTGTGATAAATTTACATGTTGCATTGTTATTTACGTGCTTATTTTTATGGGTTTCTCCTATGCATAATTATAACTGTCTATATGTTTATGGGTATTTCCTATATATGCTGGATGTTTGTGTTTACTTTTATTTCAGTATGAATTCATTCATTTACATAAAGTATTTGTCTGTTATGTTTTATATATATGCTTCCACAAGAGATCTGTCTGCATATAATTTAATTGCATACAGTTTGAAAAATTAATGTGGCATAGCTCAGTTAGATGTTGGGTATGTTACAGTATGTTTCTCAGAGAGAACATAAAGAGTTCTCTGGCGTAGCGTGGCCTGACATGGATGGTCGGGGACATTACATAGATTCACCTCGGCCAAGAAGCCATAAAAAGAGAAGCAAAGAAACACTTTGCTCCTTTTACAAAGAACTGGAACAGAATACGATAGTAGACCAAGTTGATTTAGTGAGGCTGTATCCTAGATTGGTCATGGAAGAAGACATCATTACTTTAGAATATGCTGTTACAAAAGAGGAAACTTTTGAGGTGCTAAAAGGTATGACCAAAGAAAAAAGCCCAGGCTCTGATGGGTGGACTTTGGAATTTTACACTTCTTATTTTCACCTGGTTGCTAATGATTTGCTACAAGCCATTGAAGAAGCACGCCTTAAGGGTGATGTCATCAGATCATTTAACTCAACTTTCATTGCACTAATTCCCAAGGTGAATGGTCCTACCACCTTTGAATACTTCTGATCGATTGCATTATGTAATCTATGCTACAAAATCATTACTAAAATCATTGCCACGAAAATCAGACCAATCCTGTCGTGCACACTTTCAAAGGAGCAGTTCAGTTTCTTAAAAGGAATATAGATCATAGATGTGATATGAGCTGCCCAAGAGTGCCTTCATAACATCAGAGGAAAAAAACTACAAGCTCTAATACTCAAGATCGATTTAAAAAAATCTTATGACACTATCAGTTGGGACCTCCTCAGACTGGTTTTATTACAATGTGGCCTTGGCTTACTGACTACCAAATGGATCATGCGGTGTATTACTTCTGCAAATTTTGCAGTGTTGATTAACGGTGAGCCCTCGACCTTCTTCCATAGTGAAAGGGGGCTCAGGCAAGGTTACCCACTCTCACCTTTCCTATTCATTTTGATCATGGAAGGCTTGAGCCTGACACTTAAGAATAGACAAGAGGAAGGACTTCTGACCGGAATCAATGTTTCAAGATGCATTAAAATACTACATATTTTATTTGTGGATGACGTCCTAATCATGAAAAAATATTCCATTGAGGAATGGCGGGAGAGTAGCAAAGTCTTGCATCTTTTCTATAGTGCAACGGGCCTTCAAATAAATGCACAACAATATACTTTCTTACAATTTGGTGTTAGTCAGCATGTTCTTGATGATTTAAAATCACACTTTCATTATCAAATTCAGGATTTAGCAAAGGGATTCAGGTATCTTGGATATTTTCTGAACATGGGAAGGTATAAAACTAAGGATTGGTATTGGCTATTAGAAAAATATGAAAAGAGAATTAGACACTGGTGTGAACGATGGCTTTCTATTGGGGGCCGTTTAGTCTTGATAAAAGAAGTTCTTGAGAGTCAACCAGTGTATTGGTTGGCCTTATCAAACATACCAGCCTCAATCCTCCTTAGGATCCGACAACTTATTTTTGGTTTCCTTTGGTCTAAATGCAAGAAGAAAAAAAGTTTCCATCTTTGCAATTGGAACCTCATCGATCGCCCTAAGATATTCGAGGGGTCGAGACTGAGAAACATTCATTTTTTTAGCAGAGCATTGGCAACAAACACCCTTTGGAGGGCCTTGATGCACAATGGTCTTTGGCACCGGGTTTTAAAATCCAAATATTTTCCATCTGTTTCAATGGATAGATGGTTTCGTATTGTCAGCACTTCACGGACAAAAGGATCACAATCCTAGTCCTATTTATTAAAATATGTGCATATTCTTCTTCATTGGATTGCTTGGAGACCCGGTACGGGGCACACTATTTTGATCGATAGAGACCTCATCCTGGGTATGGGGGGGTCGGCCTTACTATCGGAGGAACTTATAAAAGCCATCAATCAGAAAGGGATTCACTATCTCCACCAGGCAATTGAGGATTCCTGAGCAGGTTTGGTAGCAACTAATTGGTACTCTAAAGAGGCGTTAGAACTAGCAGGGCCTCTACTTATTGAATGGAAAAATTTCATATGTGGCCTCATCAGTTCAAGCATTCTCTTACATAATTCACCAGATACTTTGATCTGGATAGGTGGAGACCAGATAGGAATAACCTTGATTAAAAATGTCTACTTGGCGGTGGGAAAAATGAAGTGGATCCATACTATTCGAGGGTGGAGAAAGGCACTTTGGTCCTGGGCCTTCCCTTTAAAAATTAAAATTTTCATCTGGATGGCGGTTGAAAACAAAATTCTTACTTGGGAGGTTCTACAACAAAGAGGTTTCACAGGACCTAGTTATTTTATTCTTTGCAAAAAGAATCGTGAGAACACTCACCACTTGCTGGTTGATTGTGAATTTACATTGGCGGTTTGGAGCAGATTATTATTACATATTAATTCATTGGACACTTGGTCCAGCACCAGTCTCGGGGATTGCTTCAATACTTGGTATAAACACAAAGCACTTCATGCAACATTGCCGACATACATCTGCTGGTTTGTTTGGCAGGAAAGGAATGCAGTGCTATTTGAAGAACAACACTCATCCGTTCAGAGGGTGGTCCACCGGGTTACAACTACTTTGAAGAAACATATATAGAAACCGATGAATGTTTATCAGAAAAAGGGGTGAAGCTGCCACACTTGGGGTGGGCCGACTAGCTGGTTTGATGGGGTAGCGGAGTCCTCGAGCCTAAATACTGGTGCAGGAGGCATTATCAAGTTGGATGGACATTGCAGCTATAAATGGCTCATCAATTGTGGGCAGGGGACAAACACCATAGAGGAATTGTTGGGAGCCTGGGCACTTCTCACCCTAGCTTCCCGGCTTTCCATCCAATCCATTCAAGTTCAGGGTGACTCCAAGGTTATCATAGACTGGTTGAAGGGGAAGGGTCACCTCTAAGTTGTTGCATTGGATTGATGGAAACTCAGACTAAGGAGACTAATTGATCTTTTCCATCCTATCTCCTTTGCACATGTTTATAGAGAAGACAACGAAGTGGTTGATAGCCTCTCAAAGCAGGCACTTCTCAAAGATCCTGGGAAGATCTACTATTTCTAGTGTGTTGAGGAACATGAGGGTCCTCTTTTATCACTTGAACTTTACTAGATGCTTCGATTTTTGAGTTTCGACTTCACTTTCTGTTTTGGGATGGGATAAAGATGCTTTTGTTATGGAATTTCTTTCAGCTGCCTTGTTAGTTTACTTGTAAATCTTGAAATACCTTTCTCCTATCAACCTCATGGAAGATTGATCCTTTTTGTTGAGGTCGTAGTGTGTATTGGGACTTCAGTCTGTCAGTTTTTTCTTTTTTTGGTAAAGGCATTGTTTTGGAGATTTGATGTATGGGAACTCTATGTAAAGACTAGTTTATATTTACCATATAAATATAAAGTGAATTTTTTATGTAGAAAAAAATAACCATTTTTATCTCAAATAATCATTATTTTTAATAATATAGTTATTTTTAGGATTATATAAATTTAAATTTCTCAAGATGAGAAGAGTTTATTAGATGTTATATTAATATTATTTATGGATTTTTTAATCACTCAGTTTTTAATAATTATTTTGTTAAATGTTATATTAGTATTATTAGATTTTTTAATAACTTTGTTTTAAAATTATTTTGTTTTCACTATAAATTTATAAATAACTATTATATTTAAAATTTAATATTAAAATTTTTAACTACTATTAAAAAAATTATTTATATTTTGATGGTTGGGCATCCAATAATTATAAATTGAAATCATAAAAAATCATATAATATTATAATAATAATCTATTTTTAAGGTAAGATACCTTTGAGTGGTAAAGTCTATAAAAGTATATATACCCTATCCCTTTGGATTTGAACCTATGACCTTTTAAAGAATAAATCAATCTAAATGAAATTAATAATAATATCTCATTTTCACTACCTTACAAATACCTTTTAAAAATTTCTTCATCATGCATATCAATAAGGTCTACTTTTACATTTTTTTTTTACATTTACATTAATAACATTAAAAATTTAAAATTATTTTGATTATAGCTTTTTTTTTATAAACATTATAAATATTATTCACATTAGAAATATTAAATTATTTTGATTATAACTTTTTTTTATAAATATTATATATTAAATTTTTAATAAATATTACGGTAAATCTTTGAATTTTTATATAAACATTATATATTAGATGTTTAATAAATATTAATCAAATTACAAATATTAAATTATTTTAATTATAATATTTTTTTATATATAAACATTATATATTAAATTATTTTGATTATAACTTTTCTTTTTATATAAACATTATATATTAGTTGTTTAATAAATATTTATTGTAAATCTTTATCATCCCTATTTTTTAGCATCTCAAAATTAATCCCAGAATAAACAATGATTATTTAAACAAATGAAATTATAATGTTGTTGTACTTTATTAAATATTGCAATTACATTTTAACACCAATGAACTATAAAATAATTGTTAGTTTTGTTGGAGCCGCCTTTTTCAGTGACTTTATATTTTATTTTTATTTTTTCTTTTTCTTTGAAAGTGAAACTTGGTTTTTTAATTTTCCTTTTATTTTGTGCGGGAGTATCTGAAGTCCCATCATGCAAAACAACGATGATCGTTATATTCTCAAAACACCTTTAAATCAACTAAACGAGCTTTGCACTTTTGATACCTCGGGATATCGCGCTTCGGGAGTTATAGGTTACATATTTTTCAAGTCCTGAGGTGCGAAGTTGCGAAATCTTTCAAAAAGTTACCCGGGTCAAAAGTCAGAGTTAAGTTACTTTCGAACCCTAGTTGTGGCTTATCGGAATTTCGTGACTTCGACGCTCGCGTCTCCTAAAAACCTTACCTCTGTATCCTTGAGGTGCAAAGTTACGAAACCCTTCAAAAGTTACCCGGGTCAAAAGTCAGAGTTAAGTTACTTTAAACCTTAGTTAAGGCTTGTCGGAGTTTCGAGACTTCGGCACTCGCGTCTCCTAAAAACCTTACCTCTGTACCCCTGATTTGCGAAGTTGCGAAATTATTTAACAACTGATTAATTAAAACTCTTAATCTAGTTTATATCCTCACTTAGTCAGATCGCGTCATCGCGATCTCAGGTTTTAGGGGGTCGAAGGATAGAAATAATTTCCCCGGTGTGGCGAACGTCGAAAAGGGGTTAATTAAAGCTAAATAAGCCTTAATTAAAAGAGTTAAGTAATCAATGCATTAATACAAGTTTTAAACACACACAGTATACGGATAATTTCAAATATTTGTGTCGTTTGTCTCCTGAGTCGTAAAATATTTATGACATTTATTTTGAAATAAGGTGAAATGACAGATGAATATTGTGCTTTTACTACTAAAATCTTTCCCGGAAAATGATTTGACCATTCTGTTCGTAAGGACGTTGGGGTTTTTAAATACTCGAAGTATAGAGTTCTGCCTCTCACTGTTTTCAAATTTCATTTCTATTTTGCGCAAAAGAGGTTTTTCGTCCGGCTAATTTCTGTATGTATACGCATTTTTACTACAGAAGAGCTAAGTCAGAATCCTCTGCCATGGCTCCACGAAAAGCATCCAAGGCAACCGTCGAGAGTTATGGGCAAGGCAATGATAATGTTTCTGATACTTCACTCAGAAACATTGATTCTATTAAGAACTGGTCATACGTCTCGAAGGTTCTGCAGTCTAAACTGTTGAACTATTCAGACGATTCTAGCGACAATGAAAAATATGACTTAGTCACCAAATACAAGATCGTAGTCCAGGTAGAAATGCATAAAGTAGCAGCTAGGCCGCATCTTCTTCCTTACTATGATATGATCCGATGGGCGCTGGATCATGTAGATATTCCAACCAGGACCATCATCAACGAGTAGAAGGTCACTATAGGGACCTTTAGACCAGAACATTCGCATGTGATGTACAAATTGTTGTCCGCACCAAACTTCACATACAATGCAGAATTTTTGGAGGGTTTTAAACAAAAGGAATGTGAGCAATATGACAAGAGCCTATCTGATTTAATCAAAGATTAGGTCTCCCACCCTGTGAAGTTTAGGGCAGATAGTAACATAATTTATTCCATTTCCTCCTTGGAACCGCAGTTCAAATACATAGAGATGATGACCTGCAGATTGTACGGGAGAGAAGACATCACACATTTCTTCCTTCCGTGGGTACCCCTGATTCACACAGTCGCCGAAGGTTGTTCTTTCGATTTGGCCAGGCTGTTGTCAGACAGCCTATCCAATTGGATCACAAAATATCAGACACAGAAGCCAAATGGGAAGGTGACCTCATTCTTCATGTCCGCACACCTCATGGATGCCATTTGTTTCATAACACCTTTTCCCTTGATGAGCTGGAGCTGGAATCCATCCGAAGTTGACCCCATCCATGTCTACCATTCAAATCTTTGGGAGAATAAGGCGGCAGACTTTATGTACGAAATATTCAATTGGGTAATAGTACCAATGCATGTCATCATTTTCGGTAATCCACCACCTAGAATTTCAGATAGCATCGTGCAAAATGTAAACAATGTGGTCGATTGGTATCTAGAAGTAGAGTTTTCATATATCAGGGTTTTCGGCGCTTCTGTCCCACCATCTGCTCTACCATTGTTTATACACGATAGGTTGGCTTGCCGCTAAATCGCTAGGCAAACCGTGATCGGTGGCATTAGCAAGGAACTTAAAGGATTTTCAAAGAAGGTATGGCCACCTTTCCCTATTCATTTAAACACCTATTATTTATTAGATTTCGAGCATGCAAAGGCTGAGGCAAAAGCCTTAGAAGATATTAAATTGGTCCATATTGAATTTAAGAAAAATGATCCACACCGGGTCGTGAGTAATCACCTGGCTAGCTGTGGCCTTAAAAGATTTGAACATGAGAATTCGCCCCATGATGATATTTTCCAAGGCGCGAGGTCTTATGCTGAAGTTTTGAGCTGGGTAAAGGCCCTGTCGCCCGAAGAGAGCATAGATTTCTTCAGGTTCCAAGAACATAGGCAAAGTTGCCTTCCACCAGTATTACATGGTAAGAACCTAATGGCCCCATAGGTGCAGCAAATGAAACTTGAAAGCTCCAAAGACTCAGCACCCGACCGAAAAGGACATCAAGAAAAAAAAGAACAAACTAGGGGCCTGAAACAAGAAGTAGAGACTCTCAATCCGCCAAAAATGTTGACCCCGGTTGTCACTCCGGGCGAATCATCTAAGCAGATCGAAAACCCCATCACCTCTATTACCCCCCTACAGTCCACAAAGGGGACCCCAGATGTAGGGTGGATCTTTGGCGAGGAATTAAGACCCACAACTATGGAAGAGCTTCCTCCAAATGAGTTCTTCTTCGATAAAAAGAGAAAGTCTATTGTGAAAAGAGAACTCTATCAATAAGTAGGCGCAGCGGCCAAGAAATTTAAAGTATTAGCCGACAGGAAGGCTATGAAGAAAGAAGAGTTTGCAACAGAAATAGCAGGAACATTGGGAGATTTCGCTATGGAAAACCAATATTCAGTCGGGGCTTTAAAGGATCAGTTGAAGAGGAAAAATTGCCTGATCAAAACATTAGAAGCTAAACTAGCCACAGTAGAGGTAACTGCCAAAGACCAGGCAAATACAGGAATGGAGCAAGCAAGAATAGCTGATAAAAAGGAAATCGAGCAACTCAAAGCTGATCTCGAACAAACAGAGCTGGTGGCTCAGACCAGCCAAATACAGGTAGGCCAACAAAGAGACTTGATAGGGCAGCTACAAGCTAGATTAGAATTCGTTGAAAGCCAAGCTATCCATATCGAGATATTTCAATCCCAAGCTATAGAAATTCAGAGAAGAGTTTCTACAGCCCAACAAAGTTTACTTGCAAAGGTAGAGACTATTCAGAACAACTGCCTACTTATTGATCAAGTATTGGAAAACCTATCTTTCAGAGAGAAAGAAGCCGGGGAAGCTCGGGTTTCATTCCAAGAGGCTGTAATAGCCACAACAAAAAGGGAAATGGAAAATAGTTCCAGGTTTTCAATTTCGAAACAGACCTGAGGTAACGTTCTGCTGAAAGAATGGGAGCGCAACATATCAGAAGGAAAACAACAAGCTAAGAAGGTAAGGAAATCCTATGAAGAGACTTTCGGTTCTATATATGGAGGTCTGTTAGGTCTCGATAGTGAAAGCAGTGCTAAGACACTGGGCCGAATGAATATAGTGAAGCTCTTGCTCGATATAAATGAGAATGAAGAAAGAGATTCGACCGAAGTCTCACAACTAACCCAGACAGACATAGTTCAAATAGATAAATGGCTAATTAAACCAAGTGTACAATTATGCGCTATCGGCGCCCAAGACCGACAGGCGAAAGAAAGGTTGCTACAATTGGTGAGAGATTGTTATACTTTTGAGGCTAATTGCCAAGTAGAACCTTCCAGGTTGATATCTCAATTGGTGGAAAAATGTGTCACCTGTACCGAGCATGCGAGGGGGTAGGTTTCCGGTACCAAATAAAGACAGAGATAAAGAAATGAAACGATTAATCTCCTTCTTGTTGTAACCGAATATTCTGGAACGATTGAGATTCCATCATATGTAAACTTGTATAAATATACAATTTGAAGAAAGCACCAGTGGGGCTGGACCTTTTTGGTCGATTGTGAGAGTGGCTTTCTCCTATTGAAAAATTAATACGAAGCAAATCCGAAGATTCCCAATTCTGTCAAGACTGTGTTATGGTTTTTATTTTCCTTGTCACTTTATTTTCAATTCCATCTCATATATATAAATTCTGATGAATGTTTAACCACAATTTAGTGCAACTACTACTGCGGTGATAAATGATTTTGGTTTTCTAGTCATTTACAGTTTTTCCTCTGTATCGATTATCAACAGGTACAAGACCTGTAATTTGTTTAGATTTCTATATACATTTTGTACTTCATCAACTTTTTTCTTTCTGTTTTCTTCTTCTGTTTACAAGGTGAGATTCTCCCTTGATAGGAGCCTCACATTTTTAGACAGCTTAATGTTTTTCTTACATTTACATACACATTTAATTTGAAATAGCTCAGTTACGGAAAAGGGCCTTGGGTTTGCATTTCTATCTTTGATATCGGTATAAAGTTCTCTCTCATACGATCAGAATTGAGGCAGCATTAAAACTTTAAACCTTTACATTATTTTTGTTGTTCCTCTATGACTGTCCGTGTGACAAGACAACCCAATATTGAACCGGGTTTATCAAACCAAACACATATCGCCCTGAACCTTTTTAGTACTATTCTTAAAACAGCCAGCACCTGGGTAGAACTTGAACGCTCTTGGGCTGCAATTGAAAGGGATATTAACATCAAGGAACAACAGGAAGCGAGATGACAATAACTTAGAAATCAACATTATCTTCCCCTCCCGAAAGTTGATGCTTTCTTACCCCATATCTTATACACACTTTGGGATGCCTAGACACTGTACTTTTTAAGCCTTAAGTACAGACTCTAGAACAACAAGTTTAATATTTTAAAATCATATATGGAAGCTACTTTGAACCTAAAAAGTTAAGGACCACCAAGCTCATAGTTTTTCCAATTTTAAAATCAAAATTGAATGCATTTAATACGTTTGGCATATTCATATTTTTGAAGGTGGAAGTGTGTTTTTTTAGATTATGAGTGTAGTTATGTTTAGTTTTTTTAAGATTATTTGTTTAATTTTGTTTTATATGAGGTAAATTGTTGAATTTGTATATTTAAATGGTTAAATATATATAATTCAAGTATTCTAATATTTTTAGACATATTAAATTTATTTATGTATTAAAAAATATAATTTAAATAATAAAAAAATGCTATTTCACTTAAATTTATATCTAAATTTATATGTACAAAAATACCAAAACATAGAAAGTTTAAACAAGCACATTCTCCACCAGTTGTAAAGTGTCTGGTTAATAAAACATTTATTAAGGGAAATATAAAAGTGAACAAGTACTTTCACTATACGAGACTGGTGCTCAATCAATATTTATGCTCCATCAATATTTTTGGGTACATCTGATTGAGCATCTTGTCCGTGAGTAGTCCATTTTTTTCTTTGGATACATCTGTCAGTGCATTTGCATAATGGATCATGATGGCGAAATTGTTTTCCTTATACATTGTATGTGCTCGGGTGAAAGCTACAACTTAAGGCTCTTACCAGTGTACAATTTTCTTATATTTTTCTCATTGGATGCGTATTCAAGTTGTACACCGCATTCAGTTGGGCCCAGGGTCTACAATATAATGTGTATGGATCCCAATTGTAGCCCAAATGCATTGTATCCTTGGATGGGTGAAATCTATACAAGGTGTACTTTTAATTATTTTTTTGAATGCATGTCAAGTTGCAGACCATGTGAAGTTGGGCCTGCAAGATAACGTGTATTAACCCATACAAAATAATTCTAGTCATCGATGATGGTTGCCCCCCACACGTGGAACATGATTGACTGTATTCCATCAATCATGAACAAGGGGTGAAGGGTTTAACAGGTATATATATTCAAAATATACGAAACAAACATACGGTGAGGCTACGCTCACTTCTCACTTATTCAAAGAAGACAGATTACATCCTTATATAGGAAAAGACTCTACCAAGTCGGTTACATGCAAACCAAAGACAACTAGACTCTTAACATGCCTACAACTGACTCTCACAACTGACTCTCACAACTGAAGCTTTTAATTGGTGCTTACTCCATTATTTCCAAGTCTCCCCCTTAATGGAGAATGGATTGACTTCTACACCTAACATCTCCCTAAACAACTCAAACTTAATCTTTCCAAGAGGCTTAGTGAAAATATCAG
>ML783487.1:32786-43125 GCA_009831015.1 Picea engelmannii | reverse complement strand
AGAGAGAGAGAGAGAGAGAGAGAGAGAGAAATTTTTTTTATTTTGCACCTATTAATTCTACTTTTTATAAGAAAAATAATCTAGATAACAATTGTCCCTATAATAATTTAGAAAAAAAAATTTATAGTTTAAAAAATGAAGGTAATATCCTCGTGCTAGGAGACTTTAATGCTAGGACTACAACTAAACAAGCTACTCTTTTAAGTAATGATTCCAACCATAATTCTTTATGGCTAGATGAGGACCTTGTTTTATCTAATAGCTACAAAAGAAGCTCTAAAGACCTAATTGAGAATTTGTTTGGTACTGAGTTGGTTAAGCTCTGCAGCTCTCAAGACCTAATAATTTGCAATGGAGTAATGAAGTGGCCAAACTCCAACTAGATGACTTGTATTCATGGGATAGGTTGTAGTGTTGTAGATTATGTGATATCTGATATCCCCGTTTTCAACCAAATAACAATTTTTGACCTTTTAAATGACCATAAGCCTGACTCTGATCATAAACCTTTAACCCTAACTCTAAACTTTTCCATGCATAAGAGTGTCATTGAAGAGAATTATGATAATCAAAGGAATTTGCGCTTTGAAAAAAGTAAAGTTGACATTTTATTAAAGGATTTAAATAGTAAATTAAATATCTTAACTTATAAAGACAACATTGAATAACTCTATCATAATTTTACAACTACCCTTTCCACTTCTATTAACAAGTTCTCTTTCGAGGTGTCCTATAAAAAGAATAATAGAAAGACCAACCCTTGGTATGATAAAGAATGTAAAATTGCTAGGAAATCCATTAGGCATGCCTCTAATGAGTCCTTAAAACTTGATAAGATAAATACCTACAAAGCCCTAATTAAAAGGAAAAAAAGGCACTATATCAATAAAAGGCAAGAGCAACTTTCACAACTATATAAGCTGGATCCTAAGAAGTTCTAGAGAAAAATTATAAACTACAATATTACAGAAAATAATAGGATTCCCTTAAGGGACTGGAATTCCTACCTTAAAAGTATTTATGGGTTCCCTAATGCCATGGACACCATTCCTATTGTCCCTACAAAGGAAGATGTTTTTTCTTTATATGACATAGAGTTCGGGGTTAAGCGGCTTGCAAATGGGAAAGCTAAGGACATTGAAGGCTACCAAGGTGAAATTTTTAAAATCGGAGGGCCAATCCTTATCCCTCACCTACACAAGCTCTTCAATTTAGCAATCAAGTAGGGCTTCCCTAAACCTTGGACGCAAAGCCTCATTGTTCTTATTTTAAAAAATGGGGATAGAAACATTCCCTCTAATTATAGGACCATTATGATTAGCCCAATTTTATCCAAGCTTTATGGAATTATTTTGGAAAAGAAGATTAGCCTTTGGCTAGAAAGTCACAGTAATAGAGCTAAAGGCCAGGTCAGGTTTAGGAGATATCATTCAACTGTGGAACATCTAATTACCTTTAGGATCATTGCAGAGGAGTACCACAATACTAAAACCAATCTTTTTTGTTTTTTTGTTGGTCACTATAGAAAAGATTTTGACATGGTTCCTAGGAAAAACCTTTGGAATTGGTTGGAAGAGATAAAATTGCATCTCGAGTTGAGGGTTGCTGCAATAAGGATGTATGAGAATGTTTTTGATAAGTTTAAAAACACCAAGGGTTGTTCAAAAGAGATTAACTACAATATCAGAGCCAAACAAGGTTGTCCCTTGTCCCCTACCCTTTTTGGCATATACATTGACAAGTTAGAAGATTACCTGGAAACAACAGGTTGTGTCGCCCTTACTCTCACTAGTATAGTCATCAATATTCTTCTTTATGATGATGATATCGTTCTTATGGAAAGGAGTCCCCATGATCTTGAAAACCAACTAAGAACCCTCAAGGATTTTTCTCCAATATGAGTATGACTGTTAATACTGATAAGACTAAGGTCATGATTATTAAATCCAATAATATCCCTTGTGATACCTTCGTATATGACAACAAAAACTTGGAGAAAGTGACTTCATACAAATATATTGGAATTGATATTCACCACAAGCTCAATTGGAATTATAGCATTGACAAAAGGATTATTGGGGGATGGAAAGCTCATTATGGGCTTGAAAACAATTGTAAATCAACTGATCTTTGGAGTTGGGATAAGAAAAAATCCTCTTTGAGACTCTTGTTACACCTATTATTCTCTATGGATGTGAAGTCTGGGGAAGTAGTATCTCTCGTGAATCCTAGAGAAAGATAGAGAAAATACAAAATAATGCTATAACCTATAATCTCAAAATTAAAGGAAATACGCCCTATCCCATCCTCCTCTTAGAAGCAAGCCTCTCCCCCATTGAGAGGATGGCTATGACTAGATACCTAATGTATAAGAACAAGTTAAACAACATGGAAGACAAGAGAATTCCTAAAATTGCTTCAAAATCGAGTCATAACCACCATCGACTCAAGCGAGGATGGCATAAAGATGCTCGGTCTTGGCTAAACTATTGGGGAATCATGGAAGACACCATTTTTTAGAATAAAGATACTATTAAAAAAAAATGTCAAATCAAAATTTAAGGAGAAAATGTGGTGTGATAAAGAGTTAGAGGAAAAAAAAATTAAGGTGTTATGAGGATGTAATCAACCCTAATCTAGAATATCAAAATTATCTCTATGTTTTGCCAAGTGTAAAGAAAAAAATAAGCATTGCTAAGATAAGAACAAATTCTCACAAGCTCCATAGTGAAACTGGGAATTGGTCAATTCCTAAAACGCCGTGGGATGAAAGAGCGTGTCTCCTTTGTGACACTAAGAAGGTTGAATATGAAAATCATTTTCTCTTAGATTGTCCAACCTATACCCATATTAGATATCATTTTCAAAATATTTGTCACACTACCAACCTTCCTAACCTCTTAACTCAACAAAATTATGGTGATCTTGGAAAGCTTCTCTTAATGCTTTTCGAGCACAGAAACAAAATTCTAAAGAATCACAAGTAATAACTTACCCTCTTAAGTTCCGATAGACCAATTTGGTCTTAGTGGACGTTAATCATCATCATCATCAGTATTCCAGATATAAAATAGTATGCAAAACAAAATGATTTTAGCATAGAATGTCAGGCAGTTGCCTTAGGTTGATGGATAGTTGGTATGGATTTTTGGTTTTCATATATTTCAACCATTGGAGAGTGATATTGTATATTGATTTCAAACCTTGGAGAAAGTCTGGTAGCAAATTACGGTAGCATAAAGGTTTGGGTAATGGACCCAAGGTTGTTTCATGTATAATGGTATGAGGTTTAATATATTTGAAGGTTATACTATTCTATATGGATAGTACATGTCATTCCATTTGCGGTGGTATGTGTAACGTCACATAACTCCTCACGGTTAGAGAGTTATGGCCATGAGAAGTTGGAGAACCCAAGTTTGGGTAATGGACCCAAGTTTGTTTGATGGATAATGGTATGAGTTTTTATATATTCAAATGCAAGACTATTCTATATGGATAGTACATGTCATGCCATTTCCATTGGTATGTGGAACGTCACATAACTTCGCACAGTTAGAGAGTTATGGCCATGTGAAGTTGGAGAACCCTCATGAGTCATCTAGAAGCCCCAAAAGGTCAAAGTAGTCAAAGTGGTTTAAGAGATTTTTAGAAGGTAAATAATAAATTGAAGTGACGAGTGTACTATAATTCAAAGTGAATACAAAATAAATTATTTAAATAATAAATATAATGGAGAAATTACTAAGTTAACAAGTGGCTAGAAGTGGATTAGCCCTAAAATAAGGAAAGTGGTTTAAAATGGTTAGAAGGTAACCCCTTGAGGTAAAGTGAAGTTATGAGTATACTATAAGTCAAAGTGGATACAAAATAAATTATTTAAATAATAAAGTTAATGGATAAATTACTAATTGGACAAGTGGTTAGAAGTTGGTTAACTCTAAAATAAGGAAAGTGGGTTAAGATGGTTAAAAGGTAACCCCTTGAGGAAGTTACATGAAAGTATATATAAGAGGCAAGGCTCTCTCATTTTATATCACACTTGAGAATATTGAATATCTATAGGTGAATGATGTAACCAAAGGATATCTAAACCTAAATTCAGAGAGAAGGTGAAGTAAAGAAGGCCAAAATTCAAGGGAGGATAAATTCTTTTGATGATGCTTTCTAAGGTATGTTATTTACAGGTCATCTCACCATTTTCGCAATAAATTATTTTCTAGAATGCTTCAGACCATTAAATTGATAGGACATTGAGAAAACATATCCAAGTAGTTGTGGTACAAATTTCATCTTGTGGGTCGTTTTATTTTTAAAGTTACACTCCGTGGAAAATAGGGTTTGTGGCTAGTCCTGAAACTAGTCTAAAACAGGTGTTTCGGGTAAAAATGTCATAAATTTTTCATAACAGATCCAAATTAAGTAAGATAAAAAGTGTTGGTTAGAGTACAATATTTAGTATGTTTTGTAAAATGTTCAGATCCATACAACAAATATTCTGTGTGGGGCACACTCTACAAGTTCGCTCTCTAAAATAAGCCAAAATTCAACAAGGTATGTCGTTTTTGCTATAACTTATTTTCTGAGAGGTTCCAAGTAGTGACACCTATCCAGGAATTTCATAAAAAACATTGAAGAACATTGTGTACTATTTTCAGATCTTTATTCATTAGAGGTACATAGTTATGATTATTTCAAGTTAGAATTGTTAACTAATCCAAAACTAGTCATGTGAGACTAAAGTAAAGTTTGATGAAAATGCTAGTCTCTTGTTGTTAAAGTCAAGGAAGGTTTGTAGATATGTGATCATTTAGAAAAATTCTATTATAGAGCCACAAATCATATTTGGATGATGAAATTGATGAGGATTTTGGTTGAGGTACATGTTGGGTACATGGTTGAGACAAGTAGTTGATGAGTTGGCACATACATGAGGTGTATAGTTGATGATCTTGGTACATATTGATGAGTCATAGTTAATGAGTAGTTGATACATGATTGGTACATACTTGGTACATGGTTGGAGGCACTTGTCAGTAGTATTTTTTACACATGGTGTATGGATGATGTAGCATACTTGTATTGGTATATTATTAGAAGCACATATTGATCTTGGTGATGATTATGAGTTGTTGTGTTATTATTGATTGATGCACAACTTTGAGAGTTGTCTTAGTGATTGATCTTGGTGATTAGATATGATTTGGTTGATAATATTGATGAGATAGGTTGTTGTGATAGGTTGTTTGGACAGGTTGTTGTGACAGGTTATTTTGTATAGGTTTGGTGCATGGTTGATGCACTTGTTCATGGTACAGGTTTTGTATAGGTCGGTGCATGGTTGATGCACTTGGTTATGGTACAAGTGGATTACAAGTTGAGGTAAAGGTTGGTGTATGGTTGATGAAATTTTTTATGGTACATGTTGATTACAGGTTGATTGGTACAGGTTTACAGCAGTATATCTCACAGTGATAGTGTGACAGTGGTTCCATCATTCTAATTATACACCAAGGTGGTTGGATGGGGCAAGGACAGGTGGTTGTAGCCACCTTCTGGTTGTAGTCAGAGAACATAAGGGTTTGTAGCCTCCTTCTGGTTGTAGCCATAGAATTGGGGAGTTGGAGCTTCCCTCAGGTTGTAGCCTGAGAAACTAGGGGGTTGGAGCCTCCTTCCAGTTGCAGTTGGAAAAACAAAGGAAGTTGGTGCTTCCAATGATTTAATTCTTCAAGACATATAAGAAAAATAATTCTGTGGTTTTCTCCCGCTTTGGGTTTCCATGTAAAACATTGGTGTATTGTGTATGTGTATGATTTTTCATTTGTTCATTGCTTATTTACTCTGCAATTATTGAATGATAATGCTACATTGGTATAACATTTTTATTATATGGTTAAAAAGGATTAAATTTCTCTATTATTGATTCACCCCCCCTCTCAGTAATCCAAAAATTGGTAACAGAGTTGGCTCCTTTAGGAAACAGTTTAACCACTGGAAGGAGATCATGGATTATTCTGAGAATGGAGTACCAATGTTTAATGGTCATAATGGTTTTAAGTATGATATGTGGAGCATAAGGACGAAAGTATTTTTACAGGCACAGAGACATTATATTTGGCTATCAGTTTTTATAGGATATGATAGTTCAAAAAGGGCAAAGATTGCATCCAAGAAGGAATTAAGGAAGAATAACAAAATAGCAATAGATTTCATCTGGGAAGGATTACCTAATCCGGTAAGAGAAAAGGTTGGTAAATGTTCATCAACAAAAGAACTTTGGGATAAGTTTCATGGCATATATTCTTCACCCTTCACAAATTCAAAAAATGTCAAAGAAGATGCAGGTACAAATCAAGAAGAATTATGTTCACCATGTCAAGCAGATTCAGAAGATGAAGAGTACATAATCACCAGAGGTATGTCATTTTGTTTTAATTGTGAAAAACAGGGACATATTGAAATAGAATGCCATGAAAGAAATGAGATAGAAAAACTAATTGAAAAGGAAGACAATTATGAAGAAGAATCGATTAGTGCTTTGGATGAACTAAGAGAAGAAAACAATTCACTCAAAAAAGAATTGATGAAACAAAATGAATGTGTTCACATTTTTTAAGAAGCCCAACGTGTCATCAAGAACTTAAGAACTCATCTAGAAAAATCCAGAAAGATCGAAGAAAATCTTGAATATAAAAAACAGTGTTTGGAAACCAACATAGCAGCACAGAAGGAAGAAGCAGAAATGAGAGAGAATATATTGACAGATCATCTTAAGGAAATAACTAACGATCTAAACCAGCTTGAGGTAGAGTTTGGTCAAGAAGAGAAAGGACTTGAATAAGAAATAATCACATTAAAAATTCATCTTGAAGAAGCGAAAACAACAGAAGAAGTCATGAAGTCTTAGATAATGAAGAAAGAAGAAGAGGTTGAGAAGCTTGAAGAATAAGTTGTCATATTGAGAAGTAAAATCATCAATCTCAACAAGAATGTTGAAGAGACAAAAACATCCACATCAGTTATAGAGAATGAAGAGAATCACTCTAGGTTGCTAGAAAATAAGAATGAAGAAAATAAAAAGAGTTATGCAAAAGTACTCAAAGGAAGGAATCATGGTCAACCAGAATCTAAGAAAACTATTGAAGATACATCTTAAAGAATACCATCCATGTTCAAGACACAAAGAAGCTTCAATCATGATCATGATCAATCAAGGAAAAAATTCAGAAGGACTACGCCACAAAGAAGATCATTCACTCCCAAGTATGCAAATTTATTTTATGGTCATTGTTTTTATTGTACTAACTTTGGACATAAGGTTGCAGATTGCGGGAATTATAAAAGAAATGTTAAACCAAGAGGTGCGTATGTGGTCACATGCAAAATTGAGTGTTACAAATGTCATAACTATGGACACATAACCAATGATTGTAGAATCATGATTGATACTTCCATGAAAGAGATTACTGATATCAGATATAAGAAAGTATGGATAAGAAAACAGAAAGAACAGGTGAACAAAGACCAGGTACCAGAGATCGAAAGATTGGCAATAAAACGAGATGAAGAAAATTCTACAGAGAAAAAGAAAGATGTCAGATACATAAAGGTTTGGAAAATAACTGAAAGAAAGGAAGGATAGGTAAATAAGGAACATGTTCAAGAGATTGTACTTTTGGGCATTGCAGTGAAAGATGAATCCACAGATAGAAAGAAAGAAGTCAAAGCTCAGAGAGATAATGAATCTACCAATGAAGATGATGATGAATAAACATCATAGCAGGAATTGTTCTGAGCCATACAGCTTAGAGACTCTCAAGTAATATGAATATTAGACAGGGGGAGTCTATACGATAGCTGTGACAGACCAAAGAACCATCCTTTGAGCAGCTTGCAGAGTTTGAGAAGACAGATTCAAAGAAATCAGTTAGTAGAAGTGCAGTTTGATAGATTAATCAAGACTTCATGATAGTATAGTGATAAATGGGTCACCATTATGGACAATTGCGCAAGTAGAGTCTTGGATAGTATGGACAGAGATGGATTCGTAAGAACACTTAGCAGGTTTGGACAGATATATGATAGTGGACGAGAGAATGGATTCATAGATTGGTTCGGAGAGTGGTTCAGAGACAAAGGAACATTATCATAATGAATGATAATTACACAGAAAATGGCTTGAACAATGCTAATGGATTCCAAATTGACAGATATTTTTTGGACACATGCAGTGCATACATCGGTTTACATTCAAAACAAAGTAATGCTCAGAAACAACAATGACAAAAGTCCCTACGAACTATGGAAAGGAAGCGTAGACAACAACATCTACATCAAGGTAACTCGAGGTAATATTTTATTAATTGAAATTTATGTTGATGATATTGTTTTGGAAGTACTAATGATAGGTTAAGCTAGATATTTGCAAAGGATATGCAAAATGAATTTGAAATTTCATTACTTGGAGAACTATCCTTCTGTTTCTATCTTCAGATATGTCAAAGAAACCAAGGAATTTTTATCTCTCAAACTAAGTATATCAGAGAAATGCTAAAGAGGTTCAGAATGGAATATTGCAAACCAATTACCACTCCTATGCAAACCAGCTGCAAGTTGAGCAAAGATGATGATTCAAAGTCTACAGACAAGAGGAAATACGGGTCAATGATTGCTAGCTTACTATATGTGACAACATCTAGACCAGATGTAATGCAAGTAGTTGGACAAGTGGCACGATTTCAAGCAGCACCAAAGGAATCACATGTATTAGCAGTGAAGAGGATTTTCAGATATCTCAAAGGAACATAAGAGTTTGGATTATGGTATCCAAAAGGAAAGGATCTATCACTTATTTCCTACACAGATGCAGATTGGGTAGGTTTCATTGATGACCGATGAAGCACTAGTGGAACAACATTCTACTTGGGTGAGTATTTAGTATCTTGGCTAAGAAAGAAATAATCATCAATGTCCTTATCTACAGCCGAGGTAGAGTATATTGCAGCAACAACATGTTGTACATAGGTTCTATGGATGAAACAAACTTTGACAGATATACAGGTTGAGTATGATGAGTCCATTCCAATATATTGTGATAATACAAGCGCCATCCGTATCTCAAAAAACCCGGTGATGCACTCCAAGACGAAGCACATTCCAATCAAGTATCACTTTCTACGAGAACAAGTTGTAGAGAAGAACATCAGAGTTGAATATGTGGAAAAAAAAGAACAAGTGGCATACATCTTTACAAAACCGCTTCCACAGGAAGCCCTTGAGTATCTTCACCAGAGACTAGGAGTAATTTCTACTCCAAAATGAATGATTTTGAATGCTTATCTTATATGTCTTAGATGTACATGAGGAAGCACCATAAATAGGACAAAGGGGGAGAGATTTATCAGATGCAAAGGTAAATTCTTGGAGAGAGAGCATAGAGGCATGTTTCCAAGGGGATCAATTATCATAAGGGAAGAATGAGCGATATGAATTCAGAGTGATACCCTTTGTCAAAGGGGGAGATATTATTCACATGAAGGTAAAGAGAGTAATCAGAGGCTTATAAACAGAGGGGGAGAAGCCCCAAGGAGAGTTCAGTCAGGGGGAGCATCCCCAAAGGGAGATACCCTTTTCCATTGATGTCAAAGGGGGATATATAAAAACATTGATGAATAGTATAAGCATGAATATTATCATGACTAAGTGTTTACATCAATGTTGGTGTTGCCATCAATGTCAAAGGGGGAGATTGCCATACAATTGGCTTAGGTTGATGGATATTTGGTATGGATTGTTGGTTTTCATTGATTTCAACCATTGGAGAGTGATATTTTAGATTGATATCAACATTTAGTGATTGATGTCAACACTTGGAGAAAGTCTAGTAGCGAATTTCGGTAGCACAAAGGTTTGGGTAATGGACCCAAGGTTGTTTCATGTATAATGGTATGAGTTTTAATATACTTGATGGTAAGAATATTCTAGATGGATAGTACATGTCATTCCATTTCTGGTGGTATGTGGAATGTTTCATAACTCCTCACGGTTAGAGAGTTATGGCCATGAGAAGTTGGAGAACCCAGGTTTGGGTAATGGACCCAAGTTTGTTTGATGGATAATGGTCTGTGTTTTTATATATTTTAAGGCAAGACTATTCTAGATGGATAGTACATGTCATGCCATTTCCAGTGGTATGTGGAATGTCACATAACTACGTCACATAACTCCTCACGGTTAGAGAGTTATGGCCATGTGAAGTTGGAGAACCCTCATGAGTCATCTAGAAGCCCCAAAAGGTCAAAGTAGTCAAAGTGGTTTAAGAGATTTTTAGAAGGTAAAT
>ML783487.1:12163-25428 GCA_009831015.1 Picea engelmannii | reverse complement strand
AAATTTGTCGAAGTACGATTGGAATTGTTGTTTGTATCTTCTTGTTTCTTCTTGGACTTGGAAGACAAATTTGTCCAAGTGCAATTGGAATTGTTGTTTGTATCTTCTTGTGTCTTCTTGGAATTGGAAGAAAAATTTGTCCAAGTGCAATTGGAATTGGAATTAGATGTGTCTTCTTTTGTAATACAAGAACAAAATTCTCCACTTGGTTGTGCCTTATTACATAATAAAAAGAAAAATTTGTGGTGGGTGTTTGGAAGCCAATTCTTATCTTTAAACATGGGGAACCACCAGAATCGAGAATTAAATTCCTCGATAAAAAAGAAATCGATCGAAAAGGTAGAAGAAGAAAGAGAAAAACAAAGTTACGTATGTCAAAGCCTAGGATTTCACATGAGGGAAATCCAATTTCTAGTGGAATAGATGTCGCTATTGTTTCTCCTCCATCACCAAAAGAAAAGCGTAAGAGTTCATTAGAGAGAAATACAAACAATATCTCATCAGGAAAAAATTATGTGGATGACTAGATGATGGAGGATTTGCTTGGAGCTGATTATACAATGGATGAAATTAGAGAAGCAACTGGTGTACAAAATTATGGTGAAGAAGGTCTTGTGGTGCAATCTCTTGTTGGACAGTCAAATGTGCACTCTCCTCCCACATATGATCTGTCAATAATTGAAGGTGTAAGAACTATAACATTATTAACTCCACAACAAGGAGGTCAAGAGTTCCAGAATAGGGGTTCATCGTCCCTATCTATATTGAGCATTGCACGACGAAGAACTCCTAAATGCATTCAGGTCCATGAAAGTGGTCTAGCATCACTTGAATGCAAGTTACCTAACCACACTATTCATTATCACTCTTATAAAATCATTCAATAATATTTTGAACTAAAATCCAATGCTGCTAAATGTAAATTATTTTTATCTTTGTTAAAATCTAGAAGTTTGAGTGTTGTTAGGAGAATTTTAGGCATTAAAACAATCAAAAGTGTAGAAACAATTCATCGTATAGTATGAAACCTTGTAGATGATTTTCAAAGAATTGGTAAGAAGTCTCTTTCTAAAGACCAGAATGCAACCCAACGTGTCTTGTCCCAATCAATTGTTAGCAAGATTACAAGAAAACATCGTTTGCTACAACAAACCTCTCACCTCTTGAAATGCAATGTCAAAACCCTTAGAAAATATTCTCATAGACGAGATAGCCTTGACATAGGTTCCCCAACATATTTGTGGGCCTTCACTGGAAGGCTACCTTGTTCTGACTTGAAGTTAATTGGAGCGGTTAAGGGACTAGTTCAAGATTTATGGCATGATAACACAAGGTCCTCTTCCAACAAAAAAGATGTACTAAAATTGAGAAGGGGATATAGGGACCATGAACCCCATATTAAACACTATCTTGGCATTACACAAACAAAATTGTATGAGAGATTCAAAACAGTACATAATGCACTTAGCTTAGGGAAAACATCTTTCCATAAATGCAAGCCTTGGTATGTTTGAATAAACACAATTCGTAACACATGTTGTTGTAGATATCACATTGAGTATGATTATTATTATGACACACACACACACACACACACACACATTTCGTTTTTTGCACAACACCCTTTTGCAGGAATGCCCAGTTATATTTCCACCGTCGTCATCTAGAGACTTTATTCACATCATGTTGTGTACAAGGCCAAAGGGTTTTATATTTTATGAAAATGCATGTTTAGATGGGAAATTCCCCAAGTGCGGTGGAATGACATTACTAAGAAAGTGCATCCATGTAAGCGATGAGTATGAATTGGGGAGGAAGTAGGTTGCCTTGCAAAGCTTTAAATATGTAACATATGGTATTGATGGAGGACAGGAAAGAAAAAATATACAATTGGTTACTTCCCAAGTACACGTTTGTGACTTCATGAAGGACTTCGTCGAAAATACATGACATTATGTTCAGCATGTCCATGTGGCTCGATGGCAGGACATGAATTTTAGAATATGCAGAGATACATTTCCTATTGGTACTGTGTTATCAGTGGTTTATTTTGCCGATAACTACACCCTTCAACCACAAAATGAGATTCAAAGCCAATATTATCACTCAAAGCAAGTCAACATAATGGTACATATCACATACAAGCCTGGACCAGATAATAATGAACAAAACAGAGTTATATTGAAAGAGTATCACTTCTACATAAGTGGTGATTGATGCCATGAATTATCCTATGTACAACATTGTTTTTAGTTGTTCTACAATCACCTTACAGAGAAGAACATATAGATGGATCAACATTGGATTTGGTCAGATGGTTGCGCAGGTTATTTAAAAAATCTTGTGTATTTGAATGGTTGTGTATGTTGCACAAAACAATAAAGGTACCACACATTTGGAACTATTTTGGGTCTGGGCACGGGAAAGGGGAGCATGATGGAGTAGGTGCATGCATAAAAAGAGAATTACGCAAGAAAGAAATGAAGTTCACTACTACTTCCCTTATTCGAGATGCAAAATCCATTGTTGAATGGTGTTATTCAGTAATGGTAGAGGGAACAGGAACCCGTGAAGACCAATCACACAAGAAAGGACATGTACATAGATATTTTTGGGAGGTAGTTGATGTATATCGATCGTAGTGGTATGAATGCAAAATAATCCAAAGCACCCATGGATTCCATTCAGTTAGAACATGTTGGCACAGTGGCAGACCTAGGGTTCAACTCTTTAACAACGCACAACCAAAACCCTAACTACCGGTTCTTTCGACAACACATGCAAAGAAGATGCAGTCTCACCCGAGGTAGAGGTAGGGGGGGTTACATGACTCAAGTGTCTGTAACCAAGATGGGACACAAATCTGTGATTAAAACACTTCGTAGAGTACTTAGGAATAACATGTATTAACTCATTAGCTTTATTCACATTGCAAATCAAACCCTAAGTATAGATCAGCGCAGTAACAATGACAAAATATACATCGCACTTAGCATTAGAAGTTAGATCTAACACATTCAACATAGACAAAGCACTAAGCATTCATAAATCTATCTATATGACAATCAATTCACTAAGAAGATTCACAACATAAACATCATAGCAAAAAACAAACTATCAACAAAGGATATATGTGGTTCACCCTAGTGTGGGGCTACATCAACCAACTGCTTCTTATTCTTTATTAGGCTTCAATCTCTTACATTCCTCTGCTCCTGTGCACTAAGACACAAAGCCAAGCTTCGCACCGGATAGGTTATTTGTGCACTACACACGAAATCCACCTTCCCAAAATCAGGTCAAGGTACAAAGCCAACTCCTCTACTAAGCACAGATCCTTAAATACATAGTCTGTTACACAAAGAAACTCAGAACTACTTGCCTCTTGCACTTATCTAGATACTACTTCGCTACTTCTACCTTACAATACTACTTATTTATACTTTTACATTTACAAAAAGTCCTAATCATGGGCAAACCCATGGGCTGACATTCCATAACCCATTACATAAACCCTTATGAACCCTTGCTGGGTCCATAAATCCCACAAAACAAGTGAGATCCCACAATCTCAGCTCTTCTTGGGCACTCCATCTTCGACCAGCCTGTTGAAGTCCAAAAGTGGTCAAACCCAACCAATGTTTCCTCAAAACTTGGTCGAGGGCCAACAGGCCCCCAACACTCACTTGTGACTCGTCCCAAGTCACTCAGATCTGGGCAATGTTGCTTCGAAGGCCTTGATCTTGGCTCGAGCTACCTCGACTTGCTGCTTCGCCTGAGCTTCCTACTCAATGAACTCCTGAATCATTTTATCTGTAACAAGCCCTTCCAGGTGTTGTTCCACTGTCACAACCACTTGGTCTAGTTGCGATCCTTGTCCTTCGATCTCTTCAAACATCGCTCAGGCTTCCTCCTACACTAGTTGTAGCCTCTGTGTAACTTCTATTAATCTGCCCTAGATGGTAGTAATCTTTTGTTGGGTCGCGTGTTGTTCTTGTGATCTCTTCATTCTCTCGACCACAGTGAAAGACTTCATCTGCACTTGAACTGTTAGTGCCTGCTGTTGCGCCTCCTGTAGCTGCGCTTTCAACTTCCTAAGCTCTGGGTCTTCCATGAGGTGTTCGTAGGTCTGCATGCTTATGTTGCTTAGCTAGTTGCATTCTGAGACGAGGACTTTGATCCTTTCCACTGCGCTCTTAGCGGCTTCCTCCCTCTGTTCGCGCACTTCCTACAGAGTGCTTGGTACTGCTTGGATCTCTAACTCTGTTACCCTTGCTTGAAGTTGTTGGATGGCCTCAACGAGCTTCATCACTTGAACCTCGACTGCTTCATGTTCCTATTGTGCCAAGCCTGGCACAGAGCAAAGTGATTTTCTCACCACTTCCTTGACTGCAGTTTGCTCTGTGAGCAACTGGTCCTTTTCCTTCTGTATCTGCTCTTTGTCTCCCTCGAGCATCACCCGAAACTCATCTTTCTCATTCTCATACGTGGTTACACAATACCGCACAACTCGTAGTTGATCTAGGATATCCTCTTTTTCTTTATTCATGGATTCTATAGCTTTCTACTTCTCCTCTTGGAATCACTGAAGTCGAGCCTCTGTTGCATCTACCAGTCTTCAAAGTTGGGTTGGTTCATCCCCCAACTCTGTAGTCTCTGACGAGGAAGGCGCAGTAGGGACTGTGCGGACTTAACAAATAGCTTCCTGTACTTCGCTAAACTCCCTTTATATCCTTCCATATAGTTCATCCTGCTTCGCTCCATATATCTGCAGGATGTCCTCAGAAGCATCCTCCATCGCTCTGCGGACTAGGCTTATGTCATCTTATGTGAGTGTGGCCACTAGCTGGGGCTTACTGGCGCGAGTCTTCTTTCTTATCGAAGGTTTATGCAAAGAATCCTTCTTCTTCTTCGGTGTTTCTATCTCAGTAGGGGGATCCTTCGGCAGTGTAGCTTTGCCTTCTCCTTTTCCTCCTTCATCCCCTCCTCCATTTACTTCATCTCCTCCTTCTGCGGGCAAGCCAATTCCACTTTCTTCTGAGGCGTTATCTTCCTCATCAGTCTCTATGTTCTGAACTTCCTCCTTTTTTTTTTTATTCTTCGTGCTAGTCTATCCATCATGCTCGGCCCAAGTGACCAAGGGACTTCCTATAATGTCAGGGTCGGACAGTTTTGCATCATCAACCAGTACAAGGAACTCTACCAGCCATTCCTTGGTGATCTCCTCCATATCTTCGTCAGTCAACTTATAGTAGGACTGTAATTCTTCTTTGCTCTAATCTCTGAGCATAATGATATATATGAAGTGTCGATCTGCGTGGAACTTAGATAATGGTCTGTACTGGTGCAATGTTCGCAGAGTCATGTGTGAAAATGCTTCAATGGAAACCTTTAGTTGCTAATAGTAGGCATGGAACACTGCGTTCAACTGCCACTACTTTGACATGTCATTTTTGTACCATAGAGTGGATAAATTCACGGCCAATGTCTCCAAAGGTTCAATATATGGTATGGTAGCTCCTTCTGACATTTTCCAAGTGACAAATGCAATCAACACAAGCAACCAACTGAAATGGAACTCGTATCCTTGATCCTACGCTTCACGACAGCCTTTCTCAAGCTCGTTGATGAGGTAGGTCAACCAATTCATTTGCATCCCCTCCACACATTTACTTGCGAGGTCCACCATGAACTCGATGACCTGTGTGGGGTGGTTCTTTCTGATGAGATTTCCAGCTATAAGTTGGAAAGCAAGGCACACTGCACCATCCTGGATAGAGGCTGACTTGTAGCCTTTCTTTCCCTCTTCTACTTCGTCGTGTGCCTCTTAATGCGTTGTGCTAGGGAGTGATCCGAGGTCTTCCCTGGGTAGAACTGTTGAGGGTCGGGTCCCTGCATGCTCATTCCTATGATCAGGTGGATCATCATCAGATCCATAGTAATGCGCCTGTCGAGCCACAAGTATCCTCCATGATAGCATGACAAGAGGAGTTTAACACAAGCTTTAACCTCATGAGGTCGGCCAAAGTGGGGAATATTCATCACGTTCAGTATCATGGACTGCGTGAGCTCCTTTATCTAGAGCTGGGAGACTATGTGAGGCTTCTTCCTAGTTGTCTTCATCAAATATCTATGAGGCGTGAGCATCACGTAGTTCTTTCTGTCCCAAAGGTTGAAATCATTGTTCTTCAAGGATGGGATCTTTCCCAACTGGCTTCCTTCTATGCGTATCCCATTTGGGATGTATGCGGTGATCAAGGTGTACTCAAAGTCCCGTGGAATGCAGTCACGGTTAACTGCGCCAGCCAAAGGCGGGATGTAATTAAGCAAGATTGACGAGATATACTTCGCATTAGCCAAATCGTCGTGATGCTTACTTCGCTTCTCAGTAGCAGGGTTAGTACGGCTTGAACGTCGTCCAGTCGAATGGGAATCCTGCACTCCCCTGGTTGATGATGCCTGAACACCTTCAAACATAGCTCTGTCAGCCATAAAATTCCTAAGAACCTCCTCGATGAACTTTTCCATCTAAGTGCGTTCATCTGACATTCTCACTGTTAAATAGATCGGTCGGGGTAGGCAAACATACATACGGGGTAAACAATGGATGCTTAAGTATAGCTTCAGATATCACAACTCAATACACAATCAATTCTCTCAGATAATCGCAAGAGGTAAAAAGGGGTCCCGACGCAGCGTCGGACCGGTTAAATAAGCGAGCGTCGTGGAAGATTCCTCCAACGGGTACGAATGCCTTACTCAATATGAATCTGTCTGTTATGGCGTGATCTCAATGTCCCAAACATGGTCTATTCACCCATGAATGCATTTCCTATCCATCTGGAGCGTCGTTCTAATGGTCGGGGTGCCTCTAATGGTCATATAGCTTTGCCAAGGTGAAGTCCCATTCTATGTGGTTCTGCTGTTCCGACGAGGTTCAGATCCTGCAAGCTTGATTCCTGCGAAGTCTTCTCTGGAACTTCATGTAGCTTTTCCATCTTGGATTTCTTCTTACTGAGCTTCCTTGCCTTTTGTCCTGTGATATGAGTCTATGGGTTCCTTTTTCCATTCTTATTCTTATCTTCTCTTAGCGTAGTAACTTCGCGTTGTTGATGTGCTCTCAAAGGGTTCGAAGTTAATATCCCTTCCCTTACTACTTCCTAGGTGGATATACTTTTTTCTTGCATGGATAGGTCATGCAAACTTTCTTGCATTCTTTCAACCTCGACAGCTAATTCTCTTGCATTTTTCTACTTCGACTCAACTTCTCGTTATTCCATCAGTCGATCTATTCTTCTAGCTATGAGATCCCTTAGTTCTTTCTTTTTCTTTTCTGTATCTTCTTCCTCTGCTTTCCTCCTAGTCTGATCCTTCTCGATCCAATTCATTCCTAACAAAAGTGGAAAAGGGGTGTTTTTCTCAACAAACCTAATAAATTCAAATTCTTCTTGAGTCGATGTTCCATGGATGATAACAGGTACATTAGTAACTCTTCCACATAGGGTTATCATCTTCCCTTTGAACAAGCCTATCCTTCCCAATGAAGGTACCACAATAGGCTTCCCCAAAATTTCCCAAGTGCTTTTTGTCATAATATTCACTTGTGTTTCCTCATCCAGGACACAGTCTATGTCGAAGTCTCCTATTCTCATACTTATGCGTTGTTTTTCTTTCAAGATATTTGGTAAACTGATATCTTTGTGATCATTCATTGCTTCTTTTAACTGTACTAATGTAGTCTGGACTTCCTCTGATTATTTCTCTTTATGGTTCTCTAATATTCTCTTATTCTCTTGACTCATATTCATTTGTTCAACTTTAGCAATCATCCTTGGGCAATCCTCAACTTCATGACCAACAATTTTACAACATAGACAAATATGGCCTGCACCAGGGAATTCCTTAGCAAGATGTATCGGTCTTCTGTAGTTATAACATAATGTCAATCCTCTCTTTGTCTTAAGCGTTCCCCAAATTCTCCTGTATTGTGCACTGGGATCACAAGGCTGGACCGGCAATCTGCAAAAATTCTTTCTAGGTTCAGATCAAATCTTTCTTCTAACTGTACCCTAGCTTTCAGACTATGATAGAATCTATCAAATATACCTAGATTCATTCTTTTGAAACAAAAATTTCCACTTATCTTACTCTATCAAAACACAAAGCTTTACCTCTTTCAAGATCTTACCTCTTTTCTTCATATCAAGTTTCTTTCTTAGCACAAAGCTTTGCAAGTCAAGTAGAGTACTATGCACTACAGCAACAGATCTACGCACATAGCTTTTATTTTCTTTATTTCAGTTCCCAGCAATCACAACTTCAGGTCCCACTAATGGAACCATTTGTTGGCACAGGGGCAGACCCAAGGTTCAACTCTTTAACAATGCACCAACAAAACCCTAACTACCGGCCCTTTCGGCAACACCTGCAAAGCAGATGCAGTCTCACCCAAGGTAGAGGCAGGAGGGTTACAGGAATCAAGTGTCTCTAACCAAGCTAGGACATAGATATGTGATTACAAAACTTCGCAAAGTACTTAGGAACAACATGTATTAATTCATTATCTTTATTCACATCATAGATCAAACCCTAAGTATAGATCGACGTAGTAACAATGAAAAAATATATATCACACTTATCATCATAAGTTAGATCTAACACATTCAACATAGACAAACCACTAAGCATTCATAGATCTATCTATATAACAATCAATGCACTAAGAAGATTCACAGCATAAAGATCATAGCACAAATCAAACCATCAACATGGGATATACATGGTTCACCCCAATGTGGGGCTACGTCCACCAACTGCTTCTTCTTCTTTATTAGGCTTCAATCTCTTACATTCCTCTTCTCCTGTGCACTAAGCCACAGAGACAAGATTCACACTGAACAGGTGATCTACGCACTGCGCACCAGATCCACCTTCCCAAAATCAGGTTAAGGCATAGAGCCAACTCCTCTACTAAGCACAGAGCCTTACATAAATAGTCTGTTGCACAAAGCAACTCAGAACTACTTGCCTCTTGCACTTAGCTAGATACTACTTCGCTAATTCTACCTTACAATCTTACTTATTTATACTTTTACATTTACAAAAAGGCCTAAACATGGGTAAACCCATGGGCCGACACCCCATAACCCATTACATAAACCCTAAATAACCTTTGTTGGGTCCACAAAGACCACAAAACAAGTGAGCTCCCACGATATCAGCTCCGCCTGGGCGCTCCATCTTCAACCAGCCTGTCGAAGTCCAAAAGTGGTCAAACCCGACCAATGTTTCCTCAAAACTTGGTCGAGGGCCAACATAACATCAGACAATGAAATAGTTGAAATATGGACAAGAAAACTCTCTTGATTTTGTGGTCCATGTAGTAGTAATGAATGGGATGATTGTGAATCGACATAATGGGTTGATAGATGGGATGATTATGAATCAACACACTAGGTTAATAGATGGGATCACATATCACTCCCCATTGGTCAATGCATAACTATGGAATTATCCCAATTGGAGGAGGACCAATCAAGTATTTCAATAGATTATGATCTTGTCTCAGATCTCGTACTACCAGGTTCGTTGAATCATTCTATTAAATTTTGAATAAATAGAATGAATGTGTTATGCTTTGGTCATTTAGTGGACTCACATTTTGGCACTCCATTTTCTGCAGGGCACATATACGCAGTGGTTTCCCCAAGAGATAATGAATGGGGCACTAATTATTGGTTGGAACAATGCTTAGAGGGAATGCAGGCCCTCATGCAATCAATAACAGACTCTGAAGGCATCGAATTTCCGAAAGGGTCGATGGTTATTAAAGGAGAGTATGTAACACTGAATGAAAGAACACGAAAGAAAGGTGGTTATGTATTTGAAGATTATAAACCAGGTCAAGTTGTATACCACTTTACAAACTTGGTTATTGGTACTATTTTCACACAATCTATATTTTCCCAAATCCTAAAGGCAAGTAGGCCTAGATTGATGTAACAAGAAGGTAACCCTATCATTGTCACCCCAATAGAAAACCTCTTTCTCTTTAGGAGGAGGGAATCCTCACTCCAAGGGAGACGTCCCAGGACCTACTTGGTTGATAAAGGGAAAAATGATATAGTGAAAACGCACCCTTCTCTCTAGGTCCCTCAGTAGAAGAATTCACTTGGTTGGAGTTTAAAGGGAGAAGGGAAAATTAAAATGGGTTTGTACCTGCCCTTTACCAATGAAACATCAAACGTTAAAAACAACAATTATAATCAATGACTTCTTAAGAAAAATATGTGTTGCCTGAACAAGTTACTATACAATACAAGTGAGATTTCAGTAGCAACAATGTATCTTGAAAGGTGCAAGTTATGATGACAAGGAAGAGATACAAGAATCTTGCAAACTTGATAATGCATTGTCACTCACAATTTTCAAGATAACACAAGTCAATAAATGACTTAAATGGTTGTCCAAACATTTATTACAACATTAATTAATGATGATGACAACAATGGTAACCACTTCAGAAAAGTACTATAATAAATCAATAAGACACTACTTCAATATCAAATGATTATGGTTTGCTTAGTACAAATGCCCAATGGTTTTATGGATGAATTTAGGGTTGTTAGGGGCTGCAACAGTGATTGCAACATCATCTATGACAATGGTAACAACTTCATAATTTGCACTCTAGAAAGGCAATTGAACATACACTTTAATACTTATTGATAGTATGTTTCCTTATACAAATTCTGGGATGACTTAGATGGTTAGTAAGCTGATATAAATTGCAAAATGATAGTTGTAGGAGTGGTTATGACAACAACAAATTAGTTGTTAGTATTTCTATACTAGGCTGGAAAATTAGTAGAGTAAAAAGTAAAAGTTTGAGTTGATTCTTGTCAAGAAGTAAGAGAAGAGGAATAGTGTCTTCAAGGGTGATGGAGTTAAGGAGGATGACTTCTTCTAAGGCTGCAAATTAATGATGATGATGCACAAAAGTCTAAGAGGGAAAAAACATAGGAGAAATAATAACTTAAATCCTCCTAAACTTTGACCTCAAGAGACAAGATGCTAGGGTGTAGGAAATTCTAGGCTCTAGCTCCTTGCTCTCCTTGGCCTTTTTATGGAGTAAAATTTATGCAACAATAACCACGTTCAAACCCTTAGAGTGCTAGCAATTTAGGGCTCTATGGTTTCACTAGTTACTAGATCAATTCAACGAAAATCTTGGAAAATCAAAAGTAAGAAAGTAGCAACTTAAGTTTCTAGCTTCAAGCATTACATACACCATGCAATTTCATATTCTTGTATGATAAAATAAAACCATACAATAAACCATTCAATAGATGAAAAAATGCATATTTCACTTACTTGCACCAAGAATAATTATGAGAATACCATGCAAGATCACCATAAAACTTCCAAAATTGATCCAAGTTGCAAAAATCATCCTTAAACAAGAGTGGTGCCTCACAATTTCAGCCAATAACCCTAATAGAGCGCAAATTTCAGACCTCTTGTCTCCAATGACAAGTTGTGATGTAAAAATGAGAGTACTTTATGTTTCTTTATACAAAATTTTGACCTTTAATTAATTTCAACTCATAATTACTGGGCCGACCTGGCCAGTTTTTTACACAAATTAAATCTGGACAAAATAAAATTAATTTTCATCTAAGAATCACTCCAGGGGTGATGTCATTCTCCTCTAGGGTGACGTTGAGACCCAAGTATGGAACACTGGGCAGGGAAGGTGAAACGTTAGGCCTCCAAAGGCCTGAAACCCTGCCCACATGTGCTAATGTGTAATGTCCCGAAGGTCGAGCCCTATTGTAAATCTTGTTTATGAAATGAATTGTAAATATGTTTTATAGGCTGGTGAGCCGAGTTTATATAAGCTAGTGGGCTTATGTGATTGTTAGGCCAGAGAGCCTAAGTGTTGAAGGCCAAGAGCCTGATTTTCGTACATGTATTATGCGGAACAGTAATAAAAATATAAACATCGCCGTGTGCAGACCAACCACGATGAATGAGTGAAGGGGGACTAAGATTCCACAGAGTGGGCAAGGGATTAGGGGCTGGAAGGTGGGAAGAGAGGCTAAGTTTTGAACCTAGGGGCTAAGCCTAAGGGCTTAAGCCTTGGGAATAATATTTTAATATTATTCCAAAAAGAATGTGAATAATATGTCTTATCCTAAGTTCTTTTTGGAAGGACAAACAAAATCCTAATGGAAGGAACGCATGCTAAAGGAACTCATGCAGTTGCATGGGTGAAAAGTGTCAACCCAGACACATGCAAATAAAATGGCTGAGATGAGCTGTGTTGGGGGTTCCTCCTCCATTCTACCCGACGGTCTGAGTGTGAACCGATCTAACCTTTGCATGAGACCTCGTGCAATTCTGAAACCATGGGAAAAGTCTATGTTGATTTCAGGAATAGCCTGTGTTGATTTCTGGAAATCCAAGACATCCTCTGTCTGAAAAGATCAAGCCTGTGTGTGGAATCTTTGTCCCTAAGCCATAATCGCGAGACCATCTTGTCATTTCTAAGTCTGTTGGAAAGCCCGTGTCTATTTTCCCTATGGGTTGTTGTGGCCACGCAATGCTGGACTGCATGTGGCTTGTTGGCCAGTTTGTACAACACTCTCTCCAGGTGAGAGAGGTGATTGAAGTGGGAAGAACAGGTTACTTGGCCTGTGAGCGACTCCCTCCAGGTGAGAGAGTGCACAGAAGAAGGAGAGAACTCCTGGAAGGAACCCTGTAGCTGCCACAGAGCTCGGACACTTTCGGTCCGGTATGTTGCTGAAACCCAAGGCAAGGGAGGTTAGCAGCTGAAGGACTGTCTAGGTGATAGAGAAGGTGTATACTCCTGGGATGGAACAGGCATGTGGGGAAGGAGAGTCTGTGGGCAGTGAGTATGAGTGGTTCCTGGGAGAGAATTCCTTCCTTGTGACTGTGTGTTTTCCCTGTAACCTCAGCCTATCCTAGGATTCTTTTCCTTGGGGTGGAGCTTAGTCCCAGCTCAGGGGTGAACTACTGCTACGCTTAATGAGCAGTGTGGTCTAAGGCTGGGAGGTTCATGGAAGGCTTGCACCTGGTTGGTGGAATTACCACTGTTTCAAAGATAGGTACCAGATGGTGTTTTTAATTATGCTTATGCATGTCTGTGTATTTATAATTATCATGTATTCTGCTATGCATATGAATTAATGTAAAAACCATTGATTATTTATAATAGCAGTAATTCTTATGCTTACTCTGAT